>SWDT01000020.1:0-457471 GCA_009193035.1 Halicephalobus mephisto | reverse complement strand
CTGCTGTGATATGGACTCTCTATAGTGACGAGGTGGACTCAATTTTTGACACATTCTTTATCCAAAGTTATTTTATTGTAGACAACAAAGTTACAAAACTGATTGCAAAAGTGACAGTAACCCCTGGTGTCCTAGTAGGAGCTTTCGTGGTAGGAGTTCCCATTAGATTCCACCTCAACAACAGTATTCGAAACTCAATCTAAATTTAACAGCTTCATAAAACAACAAGCATCCTCCTACCGTAACTCCAAAGACCATCACGGTGGGAGCTAGTTCACGTCACGTATCATCTTAATTATCCAAAATTAAAATTATAAAAGTTTTTTATGACATAATCGTTCATAAATAAAATTTTCAATTTTTTTAAATTTTCAAAAATTTATTTAAAATTTTTAAATCGATAATTTTGTCCAAAAAATAAATATAAAACTAAATACAAATATTCCAGATTCCAAACAAGTGTCTTCAATGATAAATGATATTTTTTAAAAAAGTTGTTTTGCATTTTTCAACTTTTGTGATCTCTGATTTTCTGAAGATCTGATAAAATTCTCAATGACTTGAAATTCTATTTTTAAATTCAATACTGAAGTTCATAGAAAATTAGATATCAAGATAAAATTTAATTTTCAAACAAAAATTTAATAAACAAATTTGCCATAATGTTGCAGGCAAGTTGCATATTTAATTTAATTTCGAAATTTCTATAAATATTAATATTTAAATTTGACCGATTTGCCACAATGTTGCGGGCAAGTTGCAGATTTTACTTCGATGCTAATTAGTTTGCTACAATGTTGCGGGCAAACTGCTGATTTAATTTCGAAATTTTTATAAATATACATATTTAAACTTAATCGACCTGCCACAATGTTGCGGGCAAGTTGCAGATTTTACTTCGATGCTAATTAGTTTGCCACAATGTTGCGGGCAAACTGCAGATTTAATTTCGAAATTTTTATAAATATTAATATTTAAACTTAATCGACCTGCCACAATGTTGCGGGCAAGCTGCAGATTTTATTTTGATTTTAATTTTGATATTGATCTCGATAAAGATAAAAAATTTCTGCAAATTTGAAAAACAACTTTAAATCAGAAATCTGAGAAACGAAACTTCGACGTTTAAAAAAGTCATGAATGGTAATCAGGGGGACGAGAGGGCAATTGAAAGATTTATAAATTAGTGCACAAAAGGCCGGCTTAAAAACACCGAATGACTAACGGATGAAGCTTTGTACTTTTTCAGATTTGTTCTAGAAAATTCTAGTTCGGTGTGGGATAGATTTTCTTAGAAATTTATGGCTTAGATTCAACGTCACTTTAAACAGGAATTCTAGAATATTCTTAATCGATTTATTTTTGGATTTTCTCAATCAACTTTTGTTTAATCTTAGAAAATTTTAGAACTTTTCAAATTAATTTATTTTTGGATTTTCTCAATCAACTTGAGCTTAATATTAGAAAATTTTTCTTAGAACTTTTCAAATTAATTTATTTTTGGATTTTCTTAATTAAATTTTATTTAATTTTGGATAATTTTTCTTAGAAGATCCTGGTTTTGATTCTATATGACTTTAAACAGGAATTTTTGAATTTTCTCAATCACTTTTAGTTTAATATTAGAAAATTTCTCTTAGAACTTTTCAACTTGATTAATTTTTGAATTTTCTTAATTAACTTTTGTTTAATCTTGGATAATTTTTCTTAGAAGATCCTAGTTTTGATTCTATATGACTTTTAACAGGAATTTTTGGATTTTCTTAATTAGCTTTTGTTTAATCTTGGATAATTTTTCTTAGGACTTTTCAAATTGATTTATTTTTGAATTTTCTTAATCAACTTTTGTTTAATCTTGGATAATTTTTCTTAAAAGATCTCACTCGGGTTTGATTTAAATATTTCTAAAATATTTCATTTAATTTTGTAGATTTTTCTAGAACATCTGAACTTGATTTATTTTTGACTTTTCTACTTTGTTTTATTTAAATTTTGGATGGAATCTTTTAGAAAATTTTAGACAGATTTTCGAAATTCTCTGCTTAGCTTAATAAGGACACTTTTAAATCTTGATTTTTTCGACATGGATCTTTTTAGAAAGTTCTTTTTGGTCTTGTGTGGGTCATTCTGGGGAGTTCCGGTTTGATGAGACAGACTTTCCTAGACAGTTCTGGTATATTCAGTCTGGGTCATTTTAGAAAGTTCCAGACTGGTCTGATATAGATCTTCCTAAAAAGGTCCAGCCTGGGTTCTTTTTAAAGATGCTTGTCTGGTTTGGCATAGACTTTTCCGAAAATTCATGACCTTGCCAGGTTGATAAGAATCTTTCTAGAAAACCCTAGCCAAATCTCAGACTCTTCTAGACAGTTCAAATACAATCTGGGTCATTTTGAAAGATATTTACCTAATTTGTCATAGATCTCTCCAGAAGGTCCTATTCAGGTCAGATAAAGATCTCTCCGGAAGGACCTACTCAGACCTGATAAAGACCTTTCTAAAGAATCTTATCAAGTCTGGTAAAGGCCTTTCTGAAAGTCCATACCAGACCTGGCATGGGCTTTTCCAAAGGTCCTGCCAGGTCCGGCGTAGGTCTTCTAAAAGGTCCCGTCAGGTCCGGTGTAGGTCTTCTAGAAGGTCCTGTCAGGTCCAGTGTAGGTCTTCTAAAAGGTCCTGCCAGATCTAATGCAGGTCTTTTTAAAAGATCTTATCAAGTCTGGTAAAGGTCTTTTTAAAATGATCCAGATCAGATTTGACCTTCTTTAAAAATACTTATTTGGCATAGATGTTCCTCGAAAATGCAAGTCTAGCAGGACCTAAATCAACGATAAACTTATGTTCCGTGATCACTGAGTATTTCGGAAGTTATTTAATTGATTGAATTTAATATTTTTTGTAAATTAACATTTTAAAGAGTTATTCTCGGAAATTTTAAAATTGACTCTTACGAAAGAAAAAAATCCGGCATTGAAGGTGGATTTTATTGAAGAAAATCCTACGTAAGCACGGCTTTGAAAACGAAAAATAATCCAGGTTTTTTCGCGACCGTAATCCTGTCATATTTCGTGTTTCGTAAAATTCTAAATTTTTTTTTCAGAAAAATGTTATCTGTGATCGATTGGTTAATTCTGACTGTGGATATTTTATTATTTACAGTATCCTTGCCGCTGTTCGGAATCTACATCCATGCTTCTATGAATTCTCGACAATACCATCCAAATTTGAGGATTCTGGAAATAAATTGGACAATTTTTCTTTTTATGATCCAATTAGGGCCGTTCATATGGACAACTCAGGCCTTGATATATCAAGAATTGCCCCCGAGAGTCGAAACAGAAATATATACCAGATTTATCGTTTTTTATGGAATGTGCGGAATGAGGATCGTCTTCCATTCCTTGATCATCGAAAGAACTTTTGCCACTTTTCTTTCTCATATTTACGAAAAACGAAAATTATCAATTATTTCCATTCCTCTGGTCGTCAGTGCTGTAAGTCATCGAAAATTTAAATATTCTAATTTATATAAAAAATTAAAAATTTCGAAAATTATAAATTAACTTAATTTTAAAAATTTAAATATTCTAATTTATATCGAAAATTAAAAATTTCGAAAATTATAAATTAACTTAATTTTAAAATTTCAAATATTCTAATTTATGTTAAAAATTAAAAATTTCGAAAATTATAAATTAACTTTATATTGAAAATTATAGGTTATATTACAAGAGTAAAAGTTTTCAAAACCATAGATCATCTTAATGTTAAGATTTTAAAATATTATAGATCATAGGTCAACCTCACATTATACTTAAAATATGAGTCATTTCAAAGATAAAAAACCTCTAAAATCATAGGTCAACTTCACAACACAGAAAAACGTAACTTTTGGTCCCGTAACAATTGCGAAATGTGACACAATCGTCATATTTTTCATGAATATTCAAATTTATGACAAAAATTAAAAAATAATAATAACGATTTCCGTTTGTTATTGAACCAAAGGTTACATTTTTTGTGTGTAGAAATTTTGGATAGTGTCTATTTCTAACTCAAATCAGGGCTTTCCAGTCACTATCCAAAATAGCTCTAATATGTACAAAAAAACGTAACTTTTGATCTCGTAACAATGGCGAAATGTAACACAACCGTCACATTTTCTTGAATATTTGAATTTGTAACGAAAATTAAAAAATAATAACGACGATTTCCACATTTTACTGCTCTAAAAGTTACATTTCTTTGTGAAGGGACCTCGAAGTAATACGTGCCAAAGGTCAACTTTACATTGAAGATTTAAATACGAGTTATATTAAATTTTTTTAAAATTATAGATCTCTTTCATATTGGAAATTTTAAACATTATGAGTCACAACATATTGAAAATTAAAAACGTCTTAATCCATAGATTTCATACTGTAAATTTGAAATCCTTAAATTTCGAAAATTTGTAATTTTCAAATGCGAGTTATGAAGTCTGCTTTCGATGAGCTCTCTGATTTTATGATAACAATTACAAAACAACTGTCACATAAAATCAATGCCCAATTTACCGTAATTCCCATGAGATCCTTGATATTCGCGTCGAAACAATTTCATAACAACGTTTATTTCTACTTTTTTACAATTAAGATATAAAATATAAAATATAAGATAATTATTATTTATTATTATAATTACTATAATTACTATAATTATATTATAATTATATTATAATTATATTATAATTATTATAATTATATTATTTATCATAATAATTATATTATTATTATTATTATTATTTATAGTATAAAATTGTTTTTAGCACGTGGGAGGTTGTGCTGCTTCAATTCTCTGGGGAATAGGATCCCCACCAATCGAGTTGTTTTGGTTGATAACTGTCTTAGTTGACTTCACAGCAGTAATTGTGAGTTCCCCTTTTCAATTATCCTTAATCTTGTTTTCTTCAGCTAATCTCAAAGTTGTCCAAATATAACTCCCGACTTCACTCCATAAGTCTCGTAAGACTTCAACTTTCTCAAAGATTCCAAATTATCGAGAATATCAAATCTCTAAGGGCGGTTTCTGGAGTCGTTGCCGTGGGGGCTATATTCAATCTGACCATCAGTGCCATAGAATTCACATGCTATCAACTGAAAGTCGAAAACAAATACGTCCAAATCCTCTTCTATGTAGCTCCAGTAGGATTCGCTACAGCAGAAGTCATCGCGGCCAAAATCGTCAACGAAACTTTCCGAAAAACAACACAGAAATTATTTTCAAAACTCAAAGCTTCGTTTCTCGGGAGAACGGTGGATTCCATCATGCAAGTCCCTGGAGACATCAAAAACGTCTTCGGAACTACAATCGTCGTCGAAGAAACCATAAACAAAAGATTCGAACAGCTCCAGAAACAGTGGGGTTAATTTTTGATAAATATTGATATATCAAATCATTGACGTGACAAAGACTCAAGTGGTGTCTTACAGTAATATTGTATATGAAATCAAAAAGCAGTCTGATCCTCTCATTAATAATACCAAAAGTAAAAACAATTACACTGTTGAAAAATCATATATGAACTTTTTTATGAAATAATCTCGAAGGGGATTTTTCGAAGTTTTGTACGATGATTATTTCGCAGTTTTTTGCAATTACATTTCGTCTAAATCTAAAAAGTTTTAAACTAGGGTCACGAGGTACGCAACTCTCGGTAACGAATGGTTACGTTGAATCATTGAAGAAATAACGCGAAAATAACTTGTCGAAAACAGGTGACTTTACTTGTCAATCTTCACACTATGATAAAAAGCAAAAACGAGTTTCGTTATGAAATCCCCACACGAATTTACAAAAGTTTGTATGAACCAAAGTAGTTAAAACAGTAATTTAGGTTTAAAGTAGCAATATTTTCGTAATCTTACACTATTTCGAAATTAGCATTTTAGACGTAATCCTCTTAAATGAACCTAAAAATGCCAGAATCGGGTGATATAAGGGTATATGACAATTCACGTTCAGCGGTCAAAGGTCATATATGAAAATAATAAAGAAAATTAACTTACGAGAAGGTACTCGATCGAAAACGGGTCGGTTCGTTCGTGATAATGAGGACGAAGCTGACACGTAACTGTTCTGAACTACAGTAAGATTGATGCGCGGGCAATTTCCCTTCGGGACCATGTCTTCTAATTTGGTCAGAGTTCGGCAGTGTCGAATACCTATCAGACATTTATATACATAAATAAATTTCCGTTTTTAAAAATAATGCTTTAAAAAATTTCATGAACAATTTTTTTAAAAAATCAATTAGAATTTTCCAGACAAGAATGCAATCTGATATGAATTTTTTTTATTTTTTTTTATTTCAAGTTTGTAAGTTTTCAAGTTGACGCAAAACGAGGGCGGCCATCTGCTCGATCAGACAAGTGCCGTTTCCGAAAGCTCATTTGCTAGTATTGATTTGCCTAAGGCAATCCCGATACCAACTGACGCAAGAATCAAGAGGACTCACTCAAGCAAACTTGAACGGACTCTCAGGTGGTCGGGCTCAGCAAGAACCCCAAACCTCCTGCTCAAAGATGTTTTTCTTTATCTAAAACCGTGTAAAAGTGAAAAATTGGTTCTATTTCCGTCACCATCCGCAAAAACATCCATATAAATCTATATATAAATCTATATATATATACATATTTATATATATTTATATATCTGCATATATTTATATATCTGTATATATTTATATATATTTATATGTTTATATATTTATATATATCTGTATATACTTAAAAATGCATTTATATGTATTTACTGATATATCTATGCATATTTATACATAGATTTGTATTGATATCTTTGTATATATTTACATACATTTATTCATGTCTCTATACACTTCTATAACCTTTTATATACACATTTATATTTATATATACCTATGTATCATATTTATATGTAGTTATAAGTATTTTCATGCGTATTTATACATAAATTTGCATAGATTGGTGTCGATATCTTCGTATATATTTACATATATTTATGCACGTCTATATATGCTTCTATAATTGTCTATACGCATTTATATATCTGCATATACTTATATATCATTCTTACATATAGTTCAAGTATCTCTATGTATGTTTACACATAACTTTATGTATATTTGTATCGGTACTTATATATCCTTACATTTGCATTTACATATTGCTTTACCTATACTTGTATAGATATATATATATACATTTATATCTATTTATATTTATTTGTAAATTCATGTGTATTTACATGGATATCTATATGTATATTTGCATATGAACTTCCATATACTTATATGCATGTCTACATAGTTACATATACTTATAAGGATATATACAGATTTACACATAACTTTATATATTTTTATGAATATATGTAAATTTATATAATTTATATAGTAGATTTCTGTATACTTATATATATTTATATGTATATATATGGTTGTAATTTTTTGGGATATGTTATTTTTTTAAGTGTTTTAATTTAATTACCTTTTCTACCTTTATCGAACACGGGATCTCTGTTGACCCTTGAGTCTCAGCTTCAATAGTTTGAATTCGAGTCGAGAGGAAACTCGGTTCTTGTAAGACATTGCTTTTTGAGCTTGTGAGTGTTCCACTCGTGTTTTGGTAAACAATAAGCGGGATATCGATCAGGACACGTTTTCTCGATGGATTTTATCGTGTTTTATTGGTTTAGTTGTTTGTTTTTAGGGTATTTGAAGGATTGGTATGGTTTTTAATCAGGAACTTGGATATGATCCGGATTTGTGGGAGGAATGTCCGGAACCAGAACATTTCCTGGCGTTTGGGTTTTTTACGAGAGTTGGATTGACGATTGTTACTGTGGGACTTGCTGGGGCTTTCTTCTGGCTTCTGGAGGCGGCAGGAAGGAATGGGGCAAAGTCGACAAGAAAGAAGAAAAAGTTCTTGTTGAATCCGAAAACGGGGAAATCCAGAAACCCCCGCCGAAACCGGAGAGAAGGGTCAGTTTGGATCAGCTTGGAGTCAGATCCGAGGACGAGATCAGATCTCCGCAGAGGGATGTCAGATCCAGCAGGTCCGTGGAGAGGAAACTTCGGAAGGAAACGTCCTTGAACAGAGATGAAGTCGAAGCTATCATCCAACAAAGAATCAATTTCGAAAATCAACAAGTTCTTCAGAAGTCCAATCTTCAGAATCCTCAAATCCTACAAGAACCTCTTCCTCACGGGGCATTCGAGAACGAAGGACTTCCACATCCCGACCAGAGGAATCTGAATCTCGGAAGAACCCCCCTCCAGTCCGAACCCCCCTGCGCCACCCCCCAGTCCCCCCAGGAATCCAGGGACAAGGAAACCATCGAACAACAATACAGAAAACTGGCGAAAGAATTAGAAAAAAAACTTTTGGCCGAAATTGAACTATTGGGACTTCTTCAAGGAAGAGAAAACGATAGAAATGCCCCGAGGCAAGTAGCTGAAGAACTTCAACAAAAACACGAAAATGAAATAAAATTAGCCGTCGATGAATTAGTCAACAGAGAAGCCAACGGATCTCCTCATGTTGCTGCTCATTTTCGAAAACAATTGGAAAATCAAATTGAAGACGCCGTTTGGCAGTATAATCACAAACTTCTGAATCAACAACCGTCAGAGTTGTATGAAACTGAGTTGTCCGGTGATGAACCTCCGATTTGGCAACAAAGAACAGATTCTAATTTGCCTGAATTTGATTTCAAATCAAGTGTCCTGAATGAACCAGAATCTTCACTAACTCAAAAAGAAGAAGTTTGGCAAAAACCTCAAGATGAAACTTTTGTTCAAAAATCTTTCAAAGAAATGGAACAAGAAATTATAAAAAAACAGGAAAGAACAAGTCCGCAACCTATCCAACAGCAAATTCAACAAAATGTTCAGCAACAGATTCAACAACCTACACAACAACATGTCCAACAACAGATTCAACAACCTATTCAACAACAGGTTCAACAATCTACACAACAACAAAGCCAACAACAGGTTCAACACCCTACACAACAACATGTCCAGCAACAGATTCAACAACCTATACAGCAATATGACCAACAACAGGTTCAACAATCTGCTCAACAACCTATCCAGCAACAGGTTCAACAACCTATTCAACAGCAGGTTCAACGGCCTGTTAGTCAAGAAGACTACCAACGATTTCATCAACAAGGTATTCGGTCTGCTTCAACACCGAGATCTCCAGAGGAAATCAGACAACTCGGGGAGGAGTATCCCTATAGTCCTCCTGATCCTCATGCTTTTAAGAGAGGGGCTTCTGAAGGCGCTCAGGTTCAGTACCAGATCCAGCAAACTTCACAGCAACAGAAAGGTTCTTATCCGGCCCAGGGAACTCAAAAGGGATCTTCGTCCAGTGAAGATGGATTTGTAAAAATCTACGATCCGAAACAGAAACAAATGCCTCCCGATTTGGACAGTCCTTCTGGAGTCGCAAATCCCAGACCGGCCTCCTACGACGCCGGAAGCTCCATCACGGCTGACGACATTGAGTTCGTGCAAAGTATGCTGAACCAAGGGAACGGGGATTATCCTGAGGTTTTCGAGGATTATGAAACTTTGAAAAAACCTCAGAAACCGAGATTAAGCGACGATGGATTTGAAGGTTTCGAGCCTATCCAAGAGCAGGACATCTGGCAAGCCAGACAAGAAGCCGGTCAAATCCCGTCTACTCTCCAGCCCAGAGGTCAAGTGGAGAACGTTCAGAAGCAGATGGACCCAAAAGAAGAAGCTCAAGTTTTGGAACTTCTTCAAGAATACGACATTTCTAAAGATTCAGAACGAGTTAAAAACATCAAAGAATTGCCGTTGCCGTGGGAACAAGAACTTCAGATCGATCCCGAACAAGGAAAAGCTTCGCCTAATCTTTCGCCAAATCAGATGGGTTACGATATTGTTGAGGATTTCTCTCCAATTCAATCCCCTCAGAAATCTCCGAAAAAATCCAAACCACAAAGCCCTGTTCAAAGTTTCCAACCAGGGGAAAACGTCGCTGAATTCCTCTTCCAACAAGGGAAACCAACAATCGAGATTAAAAACCAAAGTACTAGTCAAACTACTGTACCTTATGCCGATTCTCAACAAGGTAAGTGTTAAGATACAAACAGAAGTAATATACAAATCTTTACCGCAACAATAAGACAACAAAAAATAGGTATATAGTATATAGTATATAGATACATTAAACCGATTCTAATGTATGAAATATACTAAGTTGATATTGATGTATTATATTTAATATATTGATACATTAAACTGATTCTGATGTATCAGATACATTAAGTTGATATGGGTGCATTGCATATAATGTACCGACACATTATATACAATGTATTTGACACATTGGAGTCGTTTTAATGCATCTTTTTTATGTGAAAGATACACTCTATGTCCTAACACATAACAGCACAGGTACTTGCAATCACTTGTAACTGAGCGCAATCAACGCGTCAGAATTCCTAGGGATATTGCTTATATATTGGACTCTAACTGAGTACAAGTGATGACACAACTGCAATCCAAAGAAAGTTAATCATAATTGAGCGGAACCAACGTGCTTAACCTTTTTAATTGCAGGAAAGAAAGGTCTGAGCATGTTGATTGTAGTCAATTATAATCAACTAGTTTGTATTGTAATTCTGTCGTCGATTGCACTCAGCTAGAATCCGATATATGAAGAATATCCTCAGGGGTTCTTACGCGTTGCTTGCGCTCAGTTACAAGCGATTACAAATTAGCTGTGAACCGAGATTTTTGATCATGTCCTACAGTATTTCACGTTTCTTAATATCCAGGCTGTCGCTTCAGGTCCTTCTTAATCCACACACAAAAAAGCGTAACTTTTGATGCTGTAACAATTGCGAAATGTGACATAATTGTCATATTTTCCATGAATATTTAACTTTTGTGACGAAAATGTAACTTAATAATGAAGATTTGCCTTTGTTACTGAACCAAAAGTTACGGTTTTTTGTGTATAGTTCCTATCCCAAAACTAGGGGTTTTCAGAATTCAATAATATTCTTTAAAAATTTATAATTAAAAAATTGTTAAGTTTTAAGAAATAAATTTTTCAGAACCGTTGTTTGGGAAGCAGCCCTCCGGATATGAGGATCTGGAACTCCGTGAGAAACCCTCAGAACAACCCCCTATGGACGAAATCCCTCATCTGGCGGCTGCGGACATATACCTCCAGGACGCCATCGACTACATGGAGGCCCAGAGGCCGGCCACGAGCCAGAGTGGAGGCGGTTTCGTCATCGAAGAAGAAATGCTTGAAAGTGATAAAATGAGTCCTCCTATTCCGCAAAAAATCAAACAAGAACTTCAACCTAAAGGTCCGGCAAATCTGTCCGAACTTGAAAAACAATTAAAACCTCCAAATGATGGAGCCAAAAGTCCAAATATCACAAACGATCCGACGAGTAAAATGATTAAAACAAATGAAATTTTCGAAAAACCAGAAACAAGTTTCGATGATGCAGATGACGCCATAACAAGTGCTCCTGAAATCCAGTCAATCGAAATCCCTCCGGATCAGATGAGCGAAAACAGTTCTAATTTTATCGAAAATCTTCCTGATCATCACGAAACCAGAGTAATTTTTCATTTTTTGCTTAAAAACAATCAAATTCAAAGGTTGTTTGGGTGTTAGTTATGATTTTCCAGATATTTAATAATACTTTGATCCGTAACCCTTAACCCCGAAGATGGACAGGGTTATGTGCCCCATGTAACCCCAATCCGGAAATTTTTAGGTTCATCGAAGAAGGTTCTGATTCCAAAGTATTGATTTCGAAATAGTGGGAAATTACGAAATAACAATGACGGGAAACTAAAATTTCAGATTTTTTAATTTTAAGAATTCTAGAAATTCGTTTCGAGATCGCTTCGTAGAAAAGTTTCAGTTTTACAATACCATGATTACTTTCGAAATAACAATGACGAAAAACTGAAATTCCAAATTTTTTTAATTTTAAAGATTCTAGAAATTCGGTTCGTAGGAAATTTCATGATTTTTACAATAGCATGATGAGTTTCGAAATCACGGGATAATTAAAGAAATTGTAAATAAGGAATTCGCGTCGGGACCATCTCCTAAGAAAATTTATCTTTGACTTCTACAGTACCACTGCTATGATTACATCTTTGTAGAACCATACAAATACCAAATGCTGTACTTTTGGGTCCCGACTGGAAACTTCCAAAAACTCCCTCCAGGAACATTTTTAAGTTTTTTGATTTCGAAATAAATTTTAAAATTTAGGGTTATTTTTGTTTCTAAAAATTCCTTTTGAAATTATTTCGTAACAACACCCATTTCCGTTTTTTAGAATAGTGATTGCTTTTTTATTTTTTCCTGAGTTCAATTTTCCCTGATTTTTCAGTTTAAAGGACTTCTAACAGGAAATTTCAGCCGGGATCTTCGAGAGGACATTCCCCTGGGATCCCGATGTCGGACCCGTTGTTGGCCTCTCCTCAGCAACAGAAGAGACCGGATTCTCAGACAGGACGGTCTCCAGAAGCCCCGAAGCTCTGGAGAGTGTCCCCTGTCCCCGACGACCAGGTCTCCGTCTCCGAGAGCGTCGGGACAGAGAGACACGCCTACAAGGTTCCTCTGTTTTCGTCCAGATAACTCGAAACGTTCTTGTCCGTTCTTACCCTTAGGCTTTTTTCCGCATTAACCAGAGTTTGTCAGATTCAGTGCAAATTTTAAAAAGTTTTCAAAACTGTTTAGATTTTGAGTTTTATAATCAAAATTCTGCAGGAAGTTATTAGAATCTTTTGATAGATTCTGAAGTTTTCTAGAATTTTCGCAAATTTATTAGAATATTCCAGAATTCAAGAAAAATTTTATAATTTTTTAGAATGTGTAAATTTTCAAGAATTTTCTAGAATCAAATGGAAAATTCTGAAACTTCTCAAAATTCAAGAAAAATTTTAGATTTTTTTAGGATTTTATGCAAATTTTCAGGAATTTTCTAGAATTAAATAAGAAATTCTGAAACTTGCAAGAAAAAATTTTAGACTTTTTTAGAATGTGTAAATTTTCTAAAATTTTCCAGAATTCAAGAGAAACATCTAAAATTAAGAATTTTAAAAATTTTCTTCAAAATCATTTTCATAAAAATTTTTTAAATAACGAAACTTTCGAAAAAATCTGGCAACTTCTAAAAATTAAAAAATTTGTGTTGAGACCATGTTGTGCTACTGTCCATATTTAATTTTTATGATATTTTTATTTTTTAAATTGTTGAATTTTTAGATAAGAAAACAGTCAAGTCTCCTGAGCGTCCTTAACGTGACCTCGATGCAGGAGATGCTGCTGACGTTGACGAGCCTGGATGGCCTGGCAGCGGCCCTTCGGAAAGCCGGACTTCAATCCACAAATATTATCTTCGGAATAGATTATACTGCTTCGAACAAGTACCAAGGAGAACGATCATTTGGAGGCAGATCCCTTCATTCTGTAGAAAATCAAAAAATCGAAAATCCTTATCAACAAGTCATCAGAATCATGGGAAACAGTTTAGCTTCATTTGCTTCATCTGGATCGATTCCAGTTTTCGGTTTCGGAGATGCTGCTACAGGAGACTGGTCCGTCTTCAAGTTGAAAAAAGAAGAAGGTCAATGTAAAGATTTGGATGAAGTTCTGAGGTCAGTTTTTCCTTTTTAAATATTGTCGGGACAGAAACTAGACTAGAAAGAGAGGTCCTGAAGCGATAGTCTGAATATCAGAGAATGTAGGGTACTGTAGGGTATGAATGCAACTCTCGGTTGTCTTGTGTGGAAGAAAATATGAATTGTATTCCATTGATGTCTACTGTATGTATAGAGAACTTCAGAATGGCCTAAGGGACCTTGATTTGACCTACATCAGAGGTACTGGAAGAGTATCAACTGGTCTAGTTATCTGTTCGAAAAGCCGATTCCTCAGTTTATTCTCGAATCTCAAACTTGGGTAATTAAACTTCTAAAAATTACAAAAACACGATACAAAAACGAGACAATATGATCTGAGGTGAAATCAAATGCGAACCCCTACTGCGAAAACCTTTGAAGTTACGGTAGGAGGATACTTGTTGTTTTATGAAGCTGTTAAATTTAGATTGAGTTTCGAATACTGTTGTTGAGGTGGAATCTAATGGGAACTCCTACCACGAAAGCTCCTACTAGGACACCAGGGGTTACTGTCACTTTTGCAATCAGTTTTGTAACTTTGTTGTCTACAATAAAATAACTTTGGATAAAGAATGTGTTAAAAATTGAGTCCACCTCGTCACTAGAAAAAGCCCATAACAATGGATAGAATTTCTCCAAGATTGTTAAGCTTCTCTGGATCGACGGCATTATCGCTGTTCTGATCAATATTCCGAACCTAAATCTGTCTGATAATGAATATTCTAATTTGTTTAATATTCTGTCATTTGCAGAATCTACAACGAAGTCACTCCGACGATCGACTTGAGTGGTCCGACAAATTTCGCCCCTCTCATTTACGAAGCTATCCGGATTTGTCAAAGAGTACAAGATGTAAGTCTAAGTCCTCCAACCCTAAATGATCCTAAAATTACAGTATCATATTTTGATAATCATTGCCGATGGACAAGTAACAAACGAAAGAGCGACCAGAAAAGCCATCGTTCACGCCTGTCATTATCCTTTGTCAATAATCGTGGTGGGAGTCGGCGACGGACCGTGGGACATGATGAGAGTATTCGATGAATCTCTGCCTAAACGACCTTGGGATAATTTTCATTTTGTAGAATTTCATGAAATAATTAAAGCTTCAAATCCGGACGAAGCAGATCTAGCTTTTGCCGTCCAGTCCCTTCTGGAGATTCCTGACCAATTTTCGACCGTCAAACGTCTCGGACTTCTTAGTGGTGCCTACAGTAACCGAGATTCTCGACCACAATAATTACAGTAGTTCTTGCCAAAAAGTTTAATATTTTATTTTTCAACATTTTTTCTCATTTTTTAACAAAAAAAAATACAAATTAATTTACAAATCAAAAGTGACTTACAATTCAACTAGACGAATCAAAAATGCTAAGTTTTTTGACTTTAATATTTCGAGGTTTTTTGGAAGAGGATGACCTTATTTTACAAAAAAAAACAAGTTACCGGTTTCTGCGCAAATTTATATAAAAATATGGGAAACTGGCTCCTAAGCAGTCACCGCGGCCGTCGTCGGGTTCGCCGAGGATTTTATCTTTTTACATCCGCAGTGGAATTCGTCTTCGAGAACACTCTTGTCGTCCCGACCAAAGGCACAGAATATATGGAACCATCTGAAATTTTTAAATGTAATTGATAATGAAAAACAGAAATTAATAAAAGTTATATATGAAATTTAAATCTAATATATCAATTTTATTTTTTATAGAGAAATTTCGGTTTTTTATATATGAATATTGAAATTTGATATATGGAAAATCAAAATTAACCTATAAAAACCAAAACTGATATATGAAATTTAAACTTGATGTATCAAAAAAGCAAAAATTACCTGTCGCAGTCGTCGCATTGCACCCAGTTGACTGTTCCGTCGACTTTGGGATGTTTGCATCCGGCGAAGGCGCATCTTTCCCATTCACCGTTCGTCAACTCAATAAATGATGAATTTTTAGCTTTTCTTCCTCTTTTCTTCTTCGCATCTGTTCTTCTCGAAGTTCTTGTTTTCTTTTCTTTTTCGTCTTTTTTACTTCTTGGAGGTGGTTTTTTCTTCTTAGGAGTTGGTTCATCGCTGTCAGAAGAACTTTCAGAAGACGATTCCTTCTTTTCCACTTTTCTCGCCTTTGGTTTTTTCTTTTCTGGCTTCGTTTTCGCTTTCGAACTTCCGTTGGCTTTTGGAGAACTGTCGGATTCAGAAGACGAAAGATTTCCGTTGACGTCTGAATGATTTGCTTCTTTGGCTTTTTTGGATGGAGACACCGAGTTTCTACCGTCAACACTCTGAAAAATTTATATTTTTAGGGAAATTATTGATCGAAAATTTTCATATGGATGTATAGAATTGCCTATGATACATTTATATATATTATCATAGTCTATAATGTCGAAATTCCGGAAACAATTTAGAGAAAAAATTATAAATAATTTTCATATAAAGTCACTCGAAAGCAGAAATTGAGCCAGATAATTTCACTCGCACTAATTTTTATCTCCAAAGAAGGAAAATTTGGCTAACTTCGTTTAATGAGAGAGGAAATTGTCCGGAAACTTTGCCAAACTTGTCTCTTACTGGTTTTTATTCTTAAAAAAAAGCAAAATCCGGTCGATTCATGTCTAATGAAAAGAAAAACTGTTCAGAAACTTTGCCAAACTTGTCTCTTACTGGTTTTTTGAGAAATATAATTGGCCAAACTCGTCTCTTTTAGGAATATGTGATTCATTAGAATTATTTTCCACAAATTTCTAGACTACACTTTTCCCTAGAATGTTGTGACTTTCTAAAGCTGCGAATGAATAGATTCTAAATTGACAGTCAATTCTTTTCACTTTCTAGCCGTAGGATTAGAAGTTAACCTTAATTAAATCTTTTGAATTTTACATTTTCGATACTGTATTGGGATCTCCGAAATCCCTACTGTCCTTACAAACACATACTATTAAAATTTTAAGAAATTGTAGGATTTTGCAAAATTTCAAAATTTAGGTAAGAGGAAAAATGCGAGTCGATTTTGATAGAATTGCCAAATTTGCCTTTTTTATTTCTAGAATTCTGGCAAACGAAGTTAGAAAGTGCGAGTGACGACAACGTGAGTCGATCTAGTAGCAAATTGCCATTTTTTCTACTTTTATAAATTCCCCTCTTTTACGCGGGAATTTAAAAGCTAAAAAAATAATTTTTAAATAAAATTTAAAAAACCAACTTTTCTTTTATTCAAAACTGCTGGTGGTTGATCATCATCACTACTACTTTCGTCATCAATTTCGGCACTTCCCTTTTTTCTTTTATCTTTATCTCCTCCAAGCCTAGCAACATGCATGTAGGAGCCTGAAATTGGCAAGACTGAAAATTTTTTATTGTGAAATCAGTGAAAGAAGATAAAAGAAAAGCTGTACGACAGTTTCTTCCGACGACATTGGCTTCTGCTATTTCATAGGATTAATTTTTTATTGTTTAAAATTAATTTAATATTCAAGTCAAAAACGAAAGATAGCTCTGCTACGAAAACCATGAAAAATTTAACAGCTTTTTAATTTCTGCACTTTTTTTTGTATTTCATAATCGTAATTTCCGGATATAAAGCGATTCTAAATACCTCCGAAAGCCATAGAAATTTATGTCAACAAATTAAATAAAAATTGATTTTAAAAAATTTCGAAACCAGTGCTAACCAAAAGAGAGATTTTCACTAAGGAGGTAAATGATACTAGGGAAGAACTTTTGCTAAGGAGGTAACATTCATTAGGGACCAACTATCGCTAGGAAGTAAGTGCCGCTGGGAACCACTGTCGTACAACTAAAGGGAAACATGAAAACTAACCTTCGAGATCATATAGAAGTCTGGCAACTTCATTACTTTTATGTCCAGGAATCCTTTCGGGACCTTTTTTGGATGGTGCAGGGGACCTGAGTACCCTTATGACCCTTTGTTTCACACTACTTGTTGACTTTTTTCTTCCTCTTTCTGCTGCTGTTATTGAATTTTGTTTTTTGATTGATTTTTTAGGCCTTTTATCATCTTCAAAATCGGAATCGCTGTCTGAAGTCGACACGCTTGGTTTCCTTTTCTTCGTTGATGCAATTTTGGTTCCTGTACTTGACTGTCTTTTGGAATTATTTCCCGAAGTTTTAGTCAAAATATCTGGTTTTGAAGATGGTTCAAATATTTTTCCATCATTGAGATTTCCTGGATTCAGAAGTGCAGGATCATCCAAACTCGCTTCACAAACTATCAAACTATCTGCCGATGACGTCTGTTCTCTGTCGTCTTCCGGTTCTTTCTGAAGTACAACAGCAATTGGAATCGGTGTTAAATTCGACGAGTTTGCAGTTGAAGGTTGCGGATCGGATGCATTTTTTTCAATTTCTTTGGGTTTTTCTGGCTCCATTTCAGCTTTAGCAACATCTAGCAATTTTAAAACAGTTTCTTTACTTTTACCTGAGTCATTATTTTCTTCTATTTGTTTTTTCGTGTTCCTCCTTTTAGATTTAGGCTTAAAATCCGGAGATGACAACCTCATCTGTTCTTTTATTATTGCTTCTGCTTCTTCTGCATCTTCTTTTTCTCCTATTACCCCTTCGATCACTCTCTTGGCGACTGCGTCTATGGTTTCCTGCACGTGGTCCCTTGCTGCAGACGGTCCTGGGATTGATGTGTCATTCTTTTTCTTTCTTTGAGCTTTTTCCTTTTTTCCTGGAGACGGAAGTTTTTTCGACAAAGAACTTTGAGCCGCAACTTCGGCTGCCTCTGCAATTGCTTTCAAAGTTTGTTCGTTTATATCGACTTTCTTTTTATAAGTGTCTGGATCTGATTTGACCGAACTCGCTTGACTTATAACAAGCTCCCTGTCTTCCGGATGCAAAGCGCTCATCGAAGCCGAATTAACACTCCCATTCAGAACCGCCGCAATCGCCGCTTCGTTCCTTCTCGCTTCCGCCTCTGCTTGTGCTTTTTTCTGTGCAATGATGTACTCGTCGTTATGTTCACTCGTCGTCGAAGCTGGTGTACTGCTTGAACCTGCTTGTGATTCCTGTTGAACTCTGATTGCATTTAATAATTCTTCTCTCGATTTCTTGTCTTGCAATGTTTGAAGATTAATCTGACCACATCCACCTGCATTCCCAATAGACGTAACCGCTGCCAACGTAGCTGCTGCACTCGGACCTCCACTTAGGGCACTGTTATTGAATTCAGGAATAAAACTCGTTTGACTATTCAGAAGCGGGGCTGCTAAGGTTTTGAGCGCTGTTAAGAAATTATCCATATTGTTTGAAAACATGGATTGAGTTAATCTCTGGTTCATTAGTGCATTTAAATTTGCTAGAATAGGATTAGCCGGAGGCTGGGTAAAGTAATGAAAATTCGGCTGATTGACAGCTTGTTGTTGAAGTAAACTTTGTAGCAAAGCCGTATTTATTTGGTCTGTCGTTTGTCCGTTTTGATTTTGAACATCCCTAAGTAATCTAGCCATATCCACAGAAATATCAAAATTAGCCATTGCAGGAATAATAGTTGGATTAGATAATCCTGGAATTTGAACTGTAGTCGCTGCGAACGTATTCGAAGACGGAATATTTGAATCTTCTTGTCCTCGTTCCGACTGCAGCACTAGCTGCGCGTGAGCTTGGATAAACTCCGTTCTTTTCTGTTCCTTGTTGCCTCTAGTGCCCAAAGGCACAATCGACAAATCAGGTTCTCTTTTAGGTACGAGAGAAAAATGATCGAATTCATGTGGCAAAATCGAACTCGCGCCGATGTGCATATAAGCCTTCGGTCCTTTCCGTTCGATCCTATTTCCATCCGGCGTATGTCCTAAGTATTCCACATCTTCCATTGCTGATTCAAATATAAAAGTAAATTCAGAATCACACTGTTGAGCATATTCACCAGGTTTGAACGCCGCTCCATTGCCGTGGCCAAATCTAATAATATCGCCCGCATTCAGGTATTGCTTGTTCGGTTCCACCGGGGCTCTTCTGTTATTGACATACGTCCCGTTGAGAGATTTATCCACAATGTAGTACCTTGAAAATCTCGTAGGGTCTTTCGGATCGACTTCTGCGTGGATCTCGGCGTGAAGTCTGGAGACCATCTGATTACCCGCTGAATCTGAATGTAGAACAATATCGACCATTTCTGGATTTCTTCCAAACCGAGTTTGCTTATCCAACAGCACAATCGTCGCTTGCGAAATCAGCATCTTCTTAGATATATTGTAAGCAGCTCGAATCTCTGGTTCGCCGCCGTTAACTTGCCATTGTCTTGTTTGTTTAAAAAGATTATATAGACGCTGTTCTTGTTCTTGTTCCTTTGTGAATCTCACATCATCCATGATTCTTCTCAGATGGAACATACCTCTGTCTTTCGGCGTAAGCCGCCGAGGTTGAGTCGCGGCCGCTGCGGCTGCTGCTGCCATCACAGTTGCCACATCAGGAGCTACCGTGCTCATGTTTTTTAAATCAAATAATGATGTTAAAGAATCAATTTTGAATAATATTTGCTGAGCTCTCTGGCATTTCAAAGATGATCAATAAAAATCAACAATAACTTTTGTCAGGAACCTGCCTGATCGAACCTCACTGATGGCTGAAAAAACGAAAGTAAATCATAAAAGTGAAAATTCATATATCAAAAACCCTCGAAATACAACCACGAACAAATAAAAACAAAGAATTGCGAAATGCATATATGAATTTTCATCGGTAAAAAAATTACAAAAATTGTGAGATTCATATATGAATCCCATTTTCATAGAATTATTAATACAAATTTAACACGATGGAAAAATTGAGATCACGATCGATCAAAAATAAAAAGAGAAAAAGGCAAATACAACTTCTGATTTCGATTAGGAAGACGCAAGACAAACGAGTTTAGAACCACGCCAAAAATTGTAGATGATGAGACTTGGATGACTTTAGGAGAAAGGAACCAATTAATTTATCACAATTTCGGGTAGAAGCGAGAGATCAACGGTAATCAAACATAAATTAACCGAAATATTGATTTTAGGATTTCGAACAAATGCTTTTCAAAGTACTTGCAATTAAAAAATGTTAATTTGAGGGTAATTTAAAAATTAAAAACATAAATAATAAGTTTAGAATGATTTAAAAAATAAAAAATATCGATTTTAAGATTCTAGAAAAGGTAAATTATAAAAACAAGTGTAATTTAGAAATAAAAATAATAGTTTCAAATTTCCCTGAAAAAAAGTATGTTAAAACTTTTTTAAAATTATTTTTACAGTATTCATGATAAAATTAAAAAACATAAAAAAAATAATTTTTAAGAAATAAAAAATAAATAAAAACATTAATTTTAAATTTTTACAGCAATTACTCCTACAGTAATCACGATAGTAGCAAAAAAGTAAAAAATAATTTTTAAAAATTTTAAAAAAGTAAAAAAATAATTTTTAAAAAAGTAAAAAAATAATTTTTTAAAAATTTTAAAAATTGATTTTTTTTAAATTTTCAACGAAAAAGTAATCAGAAACAGTAAAATCATGAGTAATTATCAGCAGAAATTACGGTAGAAAGAAGAAATAAAAAAATGGACAGGTTGTTTGTTGGAAAAACTGAGATTGTTTTTGACGAGGACAGGCCGAGTCGCTTCTCGCATGGGCTCAACCGGTCTCGGGTCAGTCAAACAAGAGCTGAATGTCTTTATTGATTATCGATTTTCCAAAAAAACGATAAATCTGGCAATATTTTTCAAAAACATTTTAAAATTTTTGATTTTGAAATCTATTCCAGAGAAAATTTAGCCAGATGATCCAGATCCAGATCCGATGACTAATATCATCAAAAAATAAAAAATTTCAATTTTATTTTAAAAAATTAAAAAATTCATTTTAAATATGTTTTTAAATTTCAAATATTTTTAGAAAATAATTTTAATTTAAAATTAATTTTTCTTAAAAATTTTAAAATCAATTTTTATTTTAAAATTAAAATTTTTCCTTAAATTTAAAATTATTTTCTGTAAAAATATTTTATTTTTAACAATTTGAAAGTAATTATTCTAAAAATACTGATAAGGAAGTAGTTTACCGGTCCGGGAAATATGACCTCAAAACTATAATTATAAAAATTACAATTTTTTATAAAGTATCTAAATATAAATTTCTAATTTTCTTAAACTCGAATTTCCAAATATTAATTTTCGAAATTTTTATTCGATTCAAAAAATTCTCCAAATTTCTAAAAAATTGAAAATTTTAAAACATTTTTGAAATTTTGTAAATTCTAAAATATTTTTTAAATTTCAGAAATTTTTAAATTTTATTAAATTTGAAAAATTTTCGACAATTTATACAAAAAATTTTTAAATATCTTAATTTTATTAAATTTTTAAAATTTCCATACCTTTCGTTGTTTTAAAATTCTAGAAATTTGTAGAATTCGAAGAAATCCAATTTTCGCAGAAAATCAATGGCTCGATTCCAAAAACCGACCAAAATCGCGTTTTGGAAAAAACGAAGAGGACTGATAGCACGTGATAACTCCGTCCATGGGGAGTGATCGATATTCGTACAATCCATGTTTAGAGATTTGAAAAATTTCCATTTTGGAAAAAAGAAAGATAACCGGAATCGATTTTCAAGGCCGTCTTTTTCTTTAGAAAGAAAAAACTGACTAAAAATGTTTTCTCCCATGGTCCTTGAGATTGTTTTTTGTTCCAAGGTCACGTAATACTGATTCTGTGATTGAACCGGGGCTACAGTTGGCGGTTTATCACGACAGCTGTTGTAAAAGGACAGTAATGCCTCCGGGGATGTTTTAAAAAATTTATTTAGGCAAAGATTGACCTGTGACTGACAGTAAGCCCTTGACAAGCTTAGCACGGCTTTATCAGCCACCAAAGAAAAAACGGACGCTTATCAATTTAAAGAAATCAATTTTAGGCCAAAAAGAAAAAGTCCGGCCATTAATCAAGACCAAGAAATTCTACAAAAACATCCCAAACAACTTCTTCATTAAGTTTAAAAAATGAAAAAAAATAATAATGAAGAAAAAATTATAAAACTTTTAAAACGGAAGATTTCGAAATATATGTTCAAAAAGCTCTGAACACGAAACCAAAAAGCAAGAGAGGCGCGCGCAGTTTGTCTGGCAAGAATCGATCAATGAAATCGATTGTTCTGTCCGTCCTTGATTTTTAACACAAATGTCTGCGCGAGTTCAGGACAGGTTTTCCCAAACTAAAGCGAACGAATGCGTTTCTTTAGCGAGTGTTTGTCGCTCTCTGGCTGCGATGACTGGCTTTGTGCGAGAGAGACCGATCGATAAATTTCCGACTGCTGTCGAAATCGAGAAACGAGCGTTTGCGGAAAAATGAGATTGAAGAGCGATATAAAAGTCAGTTGGCTCGTGTTCATTGATTTTGGTTTTGAGTTATCCGATCAATTAAGCACTTTTAGGGTAGATTTAGGAATTTTAGGATTCGATAAGGATTTTAAAAATGTGTTTAATTTTGAATTTTTAATCGTTTAAAAACAAAAATAAAAAATCGACATAATTTCCGGTCAAGTGGAAACGGTAAAACGAAAAATTAAAAAATTTCGATTTTACGATTCTTGAAGGATTTTATAAAAAAATAAATTTTTTTCAATTTCAAAAACTTTCTAAAAAAATAATTTTAAAAAATTTTTAAAATTCTAAAAAAAAAAATAATTTTTTTTAGAAAATTTATTTTTTAAATTTTTATAAAGAGTTATTTTATATAAAATTACTATTCTTTATTTTATAGTAATTTGAAAAAGAAAATAAATTTTAATTTTTGGAAAATTTATTTTTATTTTTTTTAAAATTCGATACAGAACCCCAATGAAAAACTTTAAAAAATGGAGAAAACTAAGGACTACTGTTGGCTTTTGCGTGCCAAAATAGCGACTGCCTGAGGCAACGACACAGCTGGCCGAGTTGAGCGGGGAAAACGAAGCGAAAAGCCGTCAAATCGATAGACATGAGCGGCAAAAAATGGAGGCACGCGGTCGTTGAAGCCGTTGCGAAATTGCTTGAATGCATGACTCTAGTTGGAATGCCTAAAAACCGCCCAAAGTCAGCTGGAAAACTATAGACATTGAAGTAAGCTCATTTTCTCTCTTAACCAATTAACTCAACTTCAGATAAAAAATACTTTTTTCTAAAATAAAAAATTTAATTTTACAGAATTGAGCCAATTTTATTTTAAAAAAGTAAATTTTATAAAAAAATTAATTTTATAAAAATTAATAAATTTTGTAAAAAATAATTTAGAAAAAAATTAATAAATTGCCGACGGCTACAGAAGGTTGAATTTTATTCAGCTGCTTAGCAACTAAGTTTTACCAATTGAAATTACTGTAATTACGCTTCCAAGTTCACAGTTGACCTGCCAAGTAGCCGACTAACGTCAAAGATTATTCGTCAGATATTTGTCGTCAATTTTATTCCAGTGCCGAGATCGACATCGAAATCAAAGTAAAAGTGAAATCTGCACCTTGCCGGCAACATTCCAGCAGATCGGTCAGATTTTATCTATTAACATTGTTGAAAATTTCAATGTTAAAATAAATCTGCAGTTTGTTCGCAATGTTTATATTGATCAACATCAAAGTAAAAGTAAAATCTGCAGTTTGCCGGCAACATTCCAGCAGATCGGTCAGATTTTGCCTATTAACATTGTTGAAAATTTCAATGTTAAAATAAATCTGCAGTTTGCTCGCAATGTTTATATTGATCAACATCAAAGTAAAAGTAAAATCTGCAGTTTGCCGGCAACATTCTCGCAGATCGATATTTTTATTTTCACATTTCTGGAAGCTTCAAAATCAAAGTGAAATCCGCACCTTGCCCGCAACATTCTCGCAGATCGTCTTACTCAATTGTTGCACTGAAATTAATTTAATTTTGAATTTGATGTCCACTATTGTATAAACCACGGTCCAAGATAAAATATAAAAGTTCAATATTATTTAAAAGTCACTTTTTAAAGATTATCTCAACATTAAATTCTATAATTTTTTAAAAACTTATCAAATTCTAAAAAATCTTAATTTGAAAAAAAATTGGCAAAGTATGAATTTTAGTAATTTGGGATTTTTGGCAAAGTGTGAATTTTGAATTTTTGGATTTTTGGCGAAGTGTGAATGAATGCAAATTGCGTTTTTCGTTTTATTATATGAAATTAAAAAAATTGATTTTTTGAAAAAGTTTAATTTCTTTATTTTATATAATTTTACTTTTCTATTTTTACAACTTTCCGCAGAATTTAATCAATTTGATAAAATTCAAAAAACAGAAACTGTCAATCTAGCGAAATTTGAACTTATCAATCTGTCAAAAAACTTGGATGATTTTTATTAAGATTAACATCAATTCGGTAGATATTTCGTGTTTTTGACAGTCTTTCCTTTGAAAGCAATAATTTCGTCTGTCTAATGCGAGAGTGCGTCCAGGGCCATTGGCATTTCGCCAGCATCTGTTCTTCTTTCCATCTTTATCCGTCATGTTGAGCCTTATATAATCTTATCCACTTTTATAACTCTATTTTTCTTTAAAATATGATATTTTCAACAATCAAATTTCAAAAACGTAGTCGTGTTGGTTTTTTTGAAGAATTTTTTGTGAAATAAATTTTTCCTAAAAAAACTTGTTTTATTTTTAAAAATTTCTTTTATTTTTATTTTTCTTTGTTTTGAATTGATTGATAAGGTGGTTTGTAAATGACATTTATGAGATTGATATATAAACAGTCAGGTTTAGGGACTTGGGGATGATGAAGATTAAAATTGTATTTTATTATTGAATTTTCCACAACTTTCTTTATTTTCATTAATTATTGGTTAGAATTGATATATATCATGTTTTATAAGTTATATTTGTGAAATCGATATATGAATAGTGGATTTTTAGGTACTTAAAGATGATACAAATTGAGATTAAAATTTGTTGTTGAATTTTCTACAATTTTCTTTATTTTTACTTTCTTTCAGTTAAAATTATGTAATAACATGTTTTATAAGGTATATTTGTGAAATTGATATATGAATAATCGTTTCTAGGTATTTAGAAGTAGTAGAACATAAAAATGAATTTTATTATTGAATTTTCTATAATTTTCTTTATTTTTATTTCTTTTCCTTTTAGAATCTCTTGATATCGTGTTCTGCAACTTATATTTGTGAAATCGATATATGAATAGTGGATTTTTAGGTACTTGAAAGTAGTAGAACATAAGGATTGATTTTATTAATGAATTTTCTACAATTTTTTTTATTTTTACTTTTTTACCGCTAGAATTAACTAATACCGTATTCTACAACTTATATTCATAAAATCGATATATGAATAGTGGATTTTTAAGTACTTAAAGATGATACAAACTGAGATTAAAATTTGTTGTTGAATTTTCTACAATTTTCTTTATTTTCATTTTCTTTCAGTTAAAATTATGTAACAACATGTTTTATAAGTTATATTTGTGAAATTGATATATGAATAATCGTTTTTAGATACTTAGAGATGATAGAACGTGAAATTGGATTATACTATTGATTTCCGTATCGTATTTCGCGAAAGTTACTTTGACGAATATTTCTGAATTTCTGCAATGATGAATGAAACAGATTTGACTTTGGTTGATTACTTTGCCGTCATTGGTCTCGACAAAAGTTCTGGATTAAAGGTTTTTATTTTTTTAAAATTTATTCTAATTTTCGAAATTCCAGCCAGATCCGTCGTTAGAATTTTTGGCAGAATTGTCCGGGACTTCTGGAGCGAATGAACGTCTTCCGCCGCTGGAACGGTCGTATGAAGCCAAAGTTCTGTCTCATTTTCCTGAAAAACGCCGTGGATTGCTGTTTCCTCAAGAAATCGCTTCTGTAAGTTTTGTCTTTCAAATTCGCATCACGCAGCTTCGGGTTACGACCGTCAGACCTAAAGTAATTCATTCTAGTAAAATTTAGCACGATTTTTATCGTTTTGAAGATCTCTCGAATATTACAATAATATTAATATTATTTCTTAAATAATGGATTGAATAACATCAAATTTACAACAGATACCTAAAATCCGTCGATTTTTGGGTTTTTCCTTGGCTTTTGCGGGCACATTCTCGCGCTCTCTCATAAACTGGCAAATCTGGCTAATCAGTAGTGAGTAAGCTTTCTCGCTCGCTCCTGAACTGACAAAACTGGCTAATCAGTGGTGAGTAAACTTTTTCGCTCGCTCCTGGACTGAGAAAACTGGCTGGTTTTCAACTACTTACGTGATTTTTTGCACAATTCAAAATAACATTTCATATATGAAACAATGCTTATTTTTATAATTGTAAATTTCCAGTCACTTGTATAGTTTTTTGGAAAGTTCAAAATAGCATTTCATATATAAAACAATAATTGTTTTTATAGCTATGTATGCCAAAAGGTCTGAAATTCTACACGGAGACGAAAGTCCCCATGGAACCTCAGTTTCATTCGTTTGTGATCATCAGGGAAGACGGTACTCGGATGAACGGATGTACTTTGACACTGTACGAAGAAGTCAAGGATGAATCTATCCGGCAAGCGATGTACGACCTTCAGATGGAACATGTCAAAGAATTGGCCGCGGCGGAAAGCCTAAGCAGAGTGGCGTACGATAGTAGAATCCGACAACAACCAGGAACAGTTTCTTTTGGAAATCACACAATGCCGAGACATATTTCAGCGAGAAAAAATCGTCAAAAACGGATATCTTATTATGATTCTACTTCTAAACCTATATATGTAAGCAAATGTATAGCTCTACTTACACGAATTCCGATGGTTTTTACTGCGGAGAAAATTTTAAGAAGTCTTGCTGAAATGATCAAGGCTAATTCTCATTCCTTGCCTGTGCCGATGGAAAGTTTCATCTATTGGGTCCTGCACGAGGTACCCCTACCTGTGCCCGGGACTACCCTCCAGTTGAATTACTCAGGAATTGATTTAATTGTTATTCGACCAGCAATGGATGATTTGCCGTTTTTCGATTATCCACTTCAACATGTTTTTAATTATATTTCTGTTGAGAAATTTTTGAAACTTTTTACGTGTTTTCTTTTGGAACACCAAATATTGCTGTGTTCGAAGTACATGGAGAGATTAATGTTGGTGGCAGAAAGTTTGTCGAGTTTAGTTTTTCCGTTTCGATGGCAATTGACATATGTTCCTATTTTACCGTACAGTCAATTGAAGTTTATAGAAGCGCCAGTACCGTATTTGATGGGTCTATGTTATGATGATTTTATTCCGGATCAAATTTATCAATCGAATATTTGCATATTGGATATCGATAATAAGAAATTGGATTTTCCAGAAGATGTTCCACCTTTTCCTAAATATAGACAACTTGGAGATGAAATTTTGAAAATTTTAGAACAAGTTAGAAAATCATCAATTGAAAAAGAAATTAATGAAAAACCGAAAATAATAATGAGAAAAAAAAATCAAAATTCAAAAAGAGATATGATGGGATTAAAGAGGATAAGCAGATCCTTCGACAATCCAGAAGCCATCCTAGCGACAGAAAACGTTTACAAACAACATTTAGAAAAAAATATTTTAAACGAATCGGAAAATTTAAAAAAATACGACGGATATGAATCGAAATTTCAAAATTCAATGAACGAAGAAACTCAAAATTATTTCCAAGGATTAAGATTAAATCAAGCTGTGAGGGATTTGATGTTGAATCATTTTGCATGTCTTTTTTATTCCTATGATTCTTTTTTGATTGGAGAAGGATCGACTTCGAGGGATTCTGTAGTCAATTTTGACAAAGCATCTTTTTTATCCGATCAACCAGATAGTTTTTTGCCGTTTTTAGCAGCGTTTTTGGAAACTCAAATGTTTGCTTCATTTATAGATGCAAAAATTTTGTCTCAATTTCATTCGTCTTATGACGAAAATATAACAATATTTGATATGAAAATTGTTCAAGTTCGGGAAAGACTGGCAATGTTGAAAGTTGAAACACCGACGATAGAGAAACCGGCGGATATCTTGTTAGCAGAGGATTCAAAAGAGGTTTTTTGTCCTTTGCCTGTGGCGTCGATTCAGATGGATTATGAAGTTCGAGAACCGAGACAACTTCAAGGTACAGTAATCAGGAATTATGGAGGTTGCTTTCCGGAAATGGATTCGAGAGTGTTCGAAACCGGTCTTGGGAATTGCACTCATAGTCCTTGGAAACAACAAAAAAAAATAAATAATTTTTTGGAAGAATCATTAATGACGCCGAAAAATACTCCTAAAAAGAAAATTGATGAACAAACGAAATCAAGAGAACATTGGAAATTTGTAGAACAACTTTTAAAAGAAACAAAAAATAAAACAAAAAGAATGTTAGTTTTGAAAATGGGCAAAGAAGCGGTTCATCTGGGACACAACGACATCGGAATAACAGGAGTCGAGGAAAATACCCTAGTTGCCACTTTTTGTGATTTGTTAGAACGAGTATGGGCTCATGGATTGAAGAAAAAACAAGGAAAATCGGCATTATGGACTCATGTATTGTCTCATCAAGAACGTGAAAGAAATCCTACAGCTTTGAAAAATGTAGAAAATTCGACTAATTTAACACCAGGTTTGAGTTTAAATAATTTTTAAAATTTACAATTATTTTAGGAAATTAAAAAATAATTTTAAAATTTCCTAAATTAAAAAATAATTATAAAATTCAGAATTTTTTTATTTAAAGAAAATTAAAAAATAATTGTAAAAATTTCCTAAATTAAAAAAAAAATTTGAAATTTTCTTATTTAAAAAAAAATTTTAAAAAAATTTTAAAATCTTCTAAATTAAAAAAAATAAAATTTGAAATTTTTTTATTTTGAAAAAAATTAAAAAATAATTTAAAAATTTTCTAAATTAAACAATTATAAAAAATTATAAAATTTGGAATTTTTGCAATTACTTTTTCTTAATTTTTAGGATTTTCTGATTTTTTTAAATTTGGAAATCTTTAAAAATTAATTTTTAAATAAAAAAAATTTTTATGATTATTTTTGAATTTTTTTTATAATTTAAAAATTTGAAATTATTATTGTTTTTTAATTTTTAAGTAGTTATTTCCCGTATAATCTAGATTTTTTACTTTTCCAGCACTCATGTGGATTGTCTTCAGAAAAAGAATGGAGTGTAAGCGAAATTTTGCTTGTAGCAGAAATTCCGCTTTGAGCTCAATGTTGTTCGATTTTTTGTTTTTGATTTTTGTGGTGTTTAATTATTTATTTTGTATAGTAGTTGAGACTTGAATTTTCATGATTTTAGTTTTCGTATTTTTTAAAATTTTACAAAATTCCATAAATTTTAAAATTTTTATTTAAATTTTTTTTAGAAATTTCATATATTTTTGAATTTTTATTTAAATTTTTAAAAAATTTCATATATTTTAAAATTTTTATTTAAATTTTTTTTAGAAATTTCGTATATTTTTGAATTTTTATTTATATTTTTTTTAGAAATTTCATATATTTTCGAATTTTTATTTATATTTAAAAACTTTCATATATTTTTTAGAAATCTGATATATTTTTGGACTTTTATTTATATTTTTTTTAAATTTCGTATATTTTTCGACTTTCATTTATATTTTTTTTAAAAATTTCACATGTTTTTAAAAATTCCGTATATTTTCTAATTTTTGTTTATATATTTTTAAGAATTTCACATATTTTTAAAAATTTCGTATATTTTCGGACTTTTATTTATATATATATTTTTAGAAATTTCATGTTTTTGAATTTTTGTATTTTCTTTAAAATTTCATTTATTTTTTGATTTTTGTGTTTTTCGAAATTTATGTATATTTATATCTTTGGAAATTTCATATTTTCATATATTTTTTGTTTTAAAATTTCCATATTTTTGTATTTTTAGCGTTTGAGGTTGTTTTTTAGAATTTTTGCCTGTTCCGCAGAAGGCTATCGAAGCTTTTGAAACCCTCGAACCGGTCTCTGGTCATCGGGATTCCACTGGATCCACTGGGCTGAATGAATTGATAGAGTCCCTGAGGCAGTTGTCGAAACCACTTGAAACAGAAGAATCGAATCCGGATGATTCTCTTTGGTCTAGGTCTTTTTTGAAAGCTGCCAACTTTATTGCGGACAAATTAACGCAACCTGAAGAAGAAAAAAATGAAAATTTGGCAGTAGATGACGTCGATGAAGATGACTTGAGAGGATATAGAAGAAGAGAAACGGGAAGTAGACCTTTGCCCAGAAGTTCTTCCGTTACTAGATTTGCTTCTTGGGCTAGAAATACCATAAGGGATGCTGCTTCGGCTGTTACTAAGGATTTTAATGGAAATCAGAATTTACCGCCTTCTGGAGCACCTGGTAGATCGAGGGTTTCGGATATTCCAAGACAGCCAAACAGGATTCATAAAAGTTCGTCAGTCAGTGGTTAGTGGATTATAGGTTTTTGGAATCGTTAATATATCGAAATTCAGGACTAACAGATAATTCTCACAATTTTTAAGCTTTTTAAAAACTTTTTTAACTTTTAACTTTTTTTTGGTTTTTGTAAAATTTTTTTTGTAATTTTTAACTTTTTTTGTGGTTTTTTAACTTTTTTGTGGTTTTTTTTTTAACTTTTTAATGGTTTTTTTAAAACTTTTTTTGTAGTTTTTAACTTTTTTATAATTTTTTAAGAACTTTATTCTTAACTTTTAACTTTTTTTTGTGGTTTTTTAACTTTTTTAACTAATTTTCAATTTTTTATAATTTTTTAACTTTTTTTGTGGTTTTTTTTCACTGGTTGTTTGTGTAATTTTTTAACTGCTTTTTTGTTTTAAAATTATTAAAAATTAAAAATTTTTAGTGGTTTTTTAAAATTGCTGTTTTTGCTTAAATTACAAAAAATTGATGAATTTTTTGTGGCTTTTTTAACTGCTTTTTTGTTTTAATTTTAAATTTTTTGTTGATTTTAGATTTTGCACCTCATTGGTCGAATGAATCTTCGGCATCTGTTCCGTCGTCGTCTGCATCGTCGGTCGTTGGAGCTCCGAGCAGTTCGAATTCGGCTGTTTTTAATAATTATGTTTTAAATTCTCCAGCAAAATCGAGACCTAGAACTTCGCAAGAACATAAAAAAAGGTCTTTGTCGAGACCCAGATCTCCTGTAGAAAGGGAAAGACAGTTAAAACCACTTCCTAGTCATATTTCGTATGATTTGAAATCAGTCATGGAAATGAGTGAAATTAAAACGGATATCGGATTTGCTAGGGCTTTTGTAAGACTGGCATTGGAAAGAAAGTTGTTACATAAGCATCTCAAAACGATATTTTCTAACGAACATCTACTACAGTAAGTTTTTTGATTTTAATAATTTTAATTTTTTTTAAAATTAAACTTTTTTATTAATTTTTTTGTTAATTTTAATTCTTTTTAAAAATTAAACTTTTTATTTTTAATTTTTTTTGTTAATTTTAAATTTGAAACTTTTTTTATTAATTTTTAATAATTTTTATTTTTAATTTAATTTTAAGTTTCTTTATTAATTTTAATTTTTTAGAATTTTTCATTTTTTAAAAATATTTCCGACTTTTTAAGTAATTTTAATATTTTTAATATTCAAAATTTTTATTTTTTTAAATAATTTTTTAAAAATATTTTTGACTTTTTAAATAATTTTAATATTTTTAATATTTTTAAAAATTTTTATTTTTAGGAAACTATACCGTCGATATGCTTTTCTTCGATCAGAAGATGAACGAGAACAATTTCTGTATCATATTCTGTCGTTGAATGCGGTTGATTTTTCGTGTTTTACAAACACTTTTATCGCGACTAAAATGCAATATGAAGTACTTCTTGTGGCTGGAATCGACAGATTTGCCTCTGCATCTGTCTGGATCATGATTACCGGATCTCTGGGTAATACTTCAATTATAAATTTGCCTCCTAATTCATTACAATTTATGTTTGATGTAAGTTTTAATTTTAAAAAAAAAATTAATTAAATTTTTTCAGCATAAAAATTTGGGAATTTTATCGACTTTGAGAATTGGCCACAATTTTAATCAAAAAAATATAAATCCATCAAAATGGTTCTTAGATTATGTAAGTTTTTTAAAATTTTGATTTTTTAAAATTTTACAGAATTTGGATTTTTAAATTTCTAAAGATTTTTCAGAAGATTCTGAATTCGAAAATTTAGTATTAATTTTAGGGATTTTTATGATTTTTTTTTAAATATCTGAGATTTTAGAATTTTTAAAAATTTTCAAAATCTAGTTGAAAATTAAAAAATTTTATTTCGTAATATTTTTTGAAGATTTTTGATTTTAGAAATTTTCAGAATCTTATAGAATCTAGTCGAAAATAAAAAATTTTTATTTACTTTGTAATAGTTTTTAAAGGATTCTATGGTTTTAGAAATTTATATAATTTATTGATAGATTGTTAAATTTTTATAATTCTTATTGAATCTCTTAGGATTCCATGATTTTTGGAAATTTTCAGAATCTTATAGAATCTAGTCGAAAATAAAAAAATTTTTATTTTGTAATATTTTTTGAAGATTTCTATGGTTTTAGAAATTTACAAAATTTATTAATAGATTGTTAAATTTTTATAATTCTTATTGAATCTTTTAGGATTCTATGATTTTTGGAAATTAATATTGAAATTGGTTTATAAAATTTTTAGATTTTTATGAATTTTTAGGTTTTTAAGGATTTTTTTAGACTAATATTTAAAAAAAAATTTTTAGATTTTGATCCGGAATAACATCACTGGACAGACGTTCCGCTTCAGCTGTGGCAGATGGTTCGGGAAAGGAGTCGATGATGGGGCTTTGGAAAGGTTGCTTGTGGCTGAAGTTCTGCCGAGGGATACTCCGGAAGATGAAGGTTCATCCGGAACCATGTTCAGTGGATTAATATCGAGACCAGAAAGTCCGATATCCGTTTTTTCTGGATCTTCGACAAAATTAAATCAAAATTTTTATTCTACACAAAGTTTGGCAAGACGTAAAAGATCACCAAGTGTCACTAGAAATCCCCAAATCCCAGATGGATCTAATTCAGCCATAAGTGATATCCATCACAATCTGGGTGTGGCCGTAAACGCTCTGATGAAACATTTCTTGACGGATTCTAATTTTTCTGGTGGTGGAGCTTCATTGACCCCGTTGTTGTGTGGCGAAAACGGTCTTGTTTCTATTTTGGAACAAGTGTTTTCTCACGGAAGAAAAAAAGATTTCTATAATTTGTTTCAAAAATTATATCCATGGGATTACATAGGTTTGTTTTTTCAGCTTTTCTTTATTGATTTTTCTAGATTTTGTTTAAATTAATATTTTCTAAATTGATTTAAAAAAAATTTATTAAAATTAATAGTTTTTCGATTTTGTTTAAATTAAATTTTTTAAAATTGATTAAAATTAATATTTTTAAAAAATATTTTTTGGATTTTGTTTAAATTAAACTTTTTTTAAATCGATTTTAAAATTTATTAAAAAAAATATTTTTTCGATTTTGTTAAAATTAAACATTTTCTAAATTGATTAAAATTTATTAAAATTAATATTTTTTGGATTTTGTTAAAATTAATATTTTCTAAATTTATTAAAATTAATATTTAAAAAAAATAGTTTTTCGATTTTGTTTAAATTAATATTTTCTAAATTGATTTAAAAAATTTATTAAAATTAATAGTTTTTTAAAAATCAATTTAGAAAATATCAATGCTAATTTTAAAAAAAATATTTTTTTTGAATTTTAGTGAAATTGATTTTTCCGAAATTTTTTAATTTAAAAATATTTTATGAAAATTAATTTTTTACGATTTTAAAAATATTTTATGAAAATTAATTTTATTTTTTTTAAATAAAAAAAGTTTTAAATTTATTTTTTACGATTTTAAAAATATTTTATGAAAATTAATTTTATTTTTTTTAAAATAAAAAAAGTTTTAATTTTATTTTTTACGATTTTTAAAATATTTTATGAAATATAATTTTATTTTTTACGATTTTTAAAATATTTTATGAAAATTAATTTTATTTTTTTTAAATAAAAAAAGTTTTAAATTTATTTTTTACGATTTTTAAAATATTTTATGAAAATTTTTATCTTTTCTGCATTTTTATTAATATTGATTTTTTCAGAAAAAGTATTTGTTTGGTTTTCGACGTTTATTGGACACTCTGAATGGAACAGGATTGGAAAAGAACGACAGTCGTTGATTGTTTTTGCTTCACAGTTGGTCAAAATTATCAGAAGTAATACTGTAGTTGGAAAAGAAGGAAAATTTCATGTTTTTATTCTTCTAACAATTAGGGATCACATTTTGGCGAGTTTGTTGCCTTTGATGGTTTGGACCCCCGTGACGACGAACATGTACATCGAGGAAGCGTTCGTGAGACAACCGTCACATGTGTCTTATTTGTCGAAACTTTTGGCGTCTTTGAACGAATTTAATTTTATTTTAGAAAAATCCTTAACTCATGGAATTGATATATAAGTGAAAATTCGTCATGAAAGATAAAATCAAAAAATTAGATTTTTAGTATTTTTCTGGTTTTTGTGTCAAAAACGAAAATTTCACTTGATTTCCTCTAAAAACTGGATTTATTTAATTCTAGATGACATCAATGACTTATTTATCTAATTTTTATTTTCTGAAAATCTTAAAATTTTATCTAGGTTTCTAAAATATTCGAATTTTTCGAAAATTCAAAAATTTTGAAACTTGAAAATTTTCAGATAATTTCAAAAATTCAAAAATTTTTAGAAACCTTTAAAAATTTTTATTTTTTTAAATCATATTTCCTAAGAATTTTAAAATTTAAAATTTTTTTGAAAATTTTACTTTTTTTTTAAATTTAGATTTTCTTTTAAATTTTACTTTTTTTTAATTTAAATTTTCTTTTAAATTTTACTTTTTTTTTAAATTTAAAATTTTCTTTTAAATTTTACTTTTTTTTTAAATTTAAAATTTTTTAAAAAATTTTACTTTTTTTCTAAATTTAAATTTTTTTAGACAATTTTCATAAAAATGCCCGTTTTTGTTTTTTTTTATAATTTTATAATTTGGAATATCTGTTGCCATGAAAAATTACTCCGGGTTTTTCTAAAAAATCAAATATTTGTGAAAATGTCTGGGAAATATCTCTATTGATAACTTAGCCTGAAATTTTTGTCTTTCTTATTAAAAATTTATTTTTTTTTCAATTTTATTTTTAAAATCCGGTTAAAGCTCAAATATCTTGTAGATTTTTGGTGCAATAAATGTAAATTTTAAAAAAATTGAAAATTGTGATTTTGGATAAGTGGTTGTGAACCTTGATATCTGTTTTTTGTAATTTTATTGTTTTTTAATTTTTTATTTTTCAAAATTCTGTAAAAATTTACTTTTAATTTTTCAAAATTCTTTTAAAAAATTTACTTTTTATTTTTCGAAATTCTTTAAAAAAATTATTTTTTATTTTTCAAAATTCTTTAAAAAGTTTATTTTTTATTTTACAAAATTTTTATAGTTTTTATGATTTTTTTATTTTTTGTAATTTTTTAAAATTATTGGAATTTTGGAATTTAATAAAAATCTTTAAAACCAAAAATTTTAATAATTCAAAAAATTTCTAAAACATTCGTGTCGAGACAATTTCGTAAAGTTTGTTTTTAATTATTTTAATTATTCTCAATTTTAAATATTTTAAATTACTTTTTAAGAATATTTTTACTTTATATTATTTTAAATTTCGAATAATTTTAAATTTTTTTATTTTTATTTTCAAATAATTTTAAATTTTATTAATTTTAATTATTTTAAATTTTTTTTACTTTTTATTATTTTAAATTTTGAGTAATTTTGAATTATTTTTTATTTTAAATTTCGAATAATTTTATTGTTTTTAGTTTAAATATTTCCAACAAGAACGGGTTTATACGGTAGCGGTAATCTTTCAGTATTCCTTCGAGATGACTGTTGATCCTTCAAATGCCGGTTCCTTACCAAAAATTCTATCTGCAGTATTCTATGGCTTCTCTTCGATTATGATTGTTTTTGTGAACAAAATTTTACTAACAAATATGCGATTTCCATCGTTTCTATGGGTTGGAGTAGGACAAATGTTAGTTACAGTAATTACTTTGTTTGTGGCAGAAAAACTAAAAATAATATCATTTCCAAAATTGGACAGTTCAATCCCTCGAAAGGTTGGTTTTTTTAATTCAAAAATTTTCAAAAATTAAATTTATTTAAAATTTCTTTTTAAATTTAAATTTATTTGAAATTTTTTAAAAAATTTATTTTATTTAAAATTTCTTTTTAAATTTAATTTTATTTGAAATTTTTAAAAATTCGTTTAATTTAAAATTTTTTAGATTTTTCCTTTGCCGTTATTTTTTGTTTTCAATCTTGTTTCTGGACTCGGTGGAACTCAGAAAATTAATCTTCCAATGTTTACTGTATTGAGAAGATTCTCGATTTTTTTGACGATGGTTTTGGAGTACTTGATTCTGAGAACAGCTCCTCCATTTTCCGTCAAAATGAGTGTTTTTTTGATGATTTTCGGGGCTTTCATAGCTGCTTTGTAAGTTTTTTGAAATTTAAAATAATTAAAATTTTTCGAAATTTTGAAATTTAAAATAAATTAAACTTTTTCGAAATTTTGAAATCTAAAATAAATTAAACTTTTTCGAAATTTTGAAATTTAAAATAATTAAAATTTTGAAATTTAAAATAAATTAAAATTTTCCAAAAAATTCTAATATTAAAAATTTAAAATAGTTAAAATTCTCCAAAACTTTGAAAATAAAATTTTTGAATTTTCAAAAAATCAAAAAACAAATTTTCTTAAAATTGCTTTAATTTTTATAATTTCAAAAGTAATTTAAAAATCTGTTTTTTATTTTTTTTATTGAATTTATTACAGAAACGATCTGGCATTTGATGCCTACGGCTATCTCTTGATTATGATCAACAATATTTGCACTGCTGCCAACGGAGTTTACGTTAAAAAAACTCTCCAAAATAAAGAATTAGGTAAATGGGGATTACTGTACTATAATTCACTTTTTATGTTATTTCCAACACTACTACTAGTAACTTTCAATGATGACACAACATTGGTCAAAGAATACGTCGCAGATGGATATTTCACTCCTTCTGTTATTTTTTGTTTTATTTTAAGCTCTATTTGTGGATTTATTTTAAATTATTCTCTTGTAACTTGTACTCATTACAATTCTGCCTTGACAACTACGTGTGTTGGACCTATAAAAAACCTCTTCGTCACCTACGTAGGAATGGTGTCCAGTGGCGACTACATATTCACTTGGACCAACTTCATCGGAGTTAACATCAGCGTTATGGGATCTATTTTGTACACTTATGTCACATTCAGAACCAAAGCTAAACCGACTTCTAGGCTGATCACTGTCAGACCTGTCGAAAAAAGGGGGTTATTGGACGCTCCTTGAGGCTTTAAGTAACGAAATTTTTTGGGTTTTTAAATGTGCAATTTTTGATTGAAATAAATTTTTAATTGACATAAAACAACATACCGGGAAATGGATCTATATCTAGAGAAAATTCTACGGATTTTTATTATCGTAAATGATCATCTGTTGAGAGCTGATCCGTTGAGTGGAATCTCCGAAAACGGCTTTTTGTTTTCTAAATTGCTTTCCTGGAGGTTGAGAAGTCCTAATAGATACTGTATACTTTAAATTGATGGCATCTGTTTCGTTGAATTGAGCTTCAATTTTCATTTTCTTCACTTGATTCATGGCTTCGTCGAGGATCTTGCTCGATCTTCTCTTCGATCCGGTCTAAATTTAAAAAGTTAAATTTCATGTTAAAAACTACATGGACTTTTTTACAAAGTTATTTCGATGAGGATTCTAGAAACTAAAGTGACCTAAAGTTTTTATTTTTCTGATAGTGATTTCGTAATTTTGCACTATTTCGTAATTAATGCTTTAGGGTCATATTCAACCTAGATATGTCTAAAACTGTCTGAATTGTGACGGATAGGGTATAGAGCTTTCTACTCGTCTCTGAAGATTGGTAATTATATATGGAAGTAGTAAAATGTCCAAGAAATCTTAACATCCAGCGGAGCCAGGTTGCTTCGTTTGTTGAGAAATCAAAAAACTTACCCGAGTTTCCGGATCGGTTTCCATAGTACCGTCATCCTCCTCTGGAATGGAGTCGTTCAGGACGTCGCTAATCTGGCTGATGGCTATCGAACGTCTGGAGTCCTTCAGCTGGGATTCTGGAACCGGCGTGGTCGGTCTTTCCTTTTGTTTTTTTCTTGGGGACGTTCTTTGAGGAGACAGATTTACCGTTTCTGACACTAACTGACTTGCACTCAACTTCCTGGGACTAGTTCTTGTTACTGGACTAGAATTGGACGATTTCTGCTTCTTCGACGGAGGTTCAGAAAATGGAACATCATCGGAATCGAAAAACGAGTCAATTTTCTTCTGTTTGGTTTTCTTCGACGAACCAGCACCCAAGGAACCTGTACTTAAACTAGATGACGGCTGAAACACAAAATTCATATATGAAGTTTTTAAAATTACTCACGACAGAAGAACCAGGAACCGCCGTCGATCTGGAACTCAAAAATCCATATATCGGAAAAATTAAAACTTACTTCTTAGGACCTCCGACCAGCAAATTCTTCTTCCTCGTCGCCATAATTTTATCGATAATGTGGCTTCACAAGTAAGCAAAAATTAAATCCCGTGTCACAAGCAAGAAAGAAACCAAGTAAAACAATTTTTTCAGGGAACGCAGGACATTTTCTTCCAGGCAACGGGGAACACTGAAGCTTCTTTTTTGGAAAAAATGGTCCCTGCCTGGGAAACGACATCGTGATTCCTTGTGAAAATCCCGATTTTATACCTAAAATTCCGTCATTTTTTATATTTCCATTTAATAATCACATTGTCGGATGTACTGACCACGTGTTTTTTACGATTTTCATATATGAATAATTTATTTTCCATGAGAAATTATTGATTTACAAAAGGTTGGATTTTTATCAGTAAAGTTCTTTTATTTCTTGTTTTTTTATCTATAACAGTGCTGATATATATATTAGGTACATGTCTTTGATCAAGTTGATATATGAATCATGTATTTTTCGCGCGTTATTTTTAAAAATAAAATTTTACGAATTAAATTTTATTTTTTTTTGTTATCTAATGATGACGTTACTATATGCATGATCTGTGTTGTTCGTGGGGTTCATATATAAATCATCATTTTTTGGAGGAAGATGATTTTAGAAAAATTTAAATTTTCGATTAAATTTGATTTTTTAAATCTACAATGATGTTAATATGTGTGTTTGTCACGCGTTTTCTGCGATTTTCATATATGAATAATTTATTTTCCAGGAGATACAATGGTTTGTGTTCCGTGCATTATTTTGCCGATCCTGTTAGCTATCTATGTCAAGTTTATCCAGCCGATTGTGCTCAGATTCGTTCCAGAAACGTGGAAAGCGAAGGTGGACGCATGGCTTTACCCGACTTGTCCGCTTCCCAAACAACGAGGTGCGGCAGACAAACAAGAAACAGAAAAAAATGACTCGGTTGATGCTGGATTTCCTCGATCTGAAGCGGATTCTTGTTGTAAAAAAGATGATTAAAAATGATTTTTAAAATGTGAATAATTAATTTCAGAATTTTTATAAAGGGTTGACTTTGATCTTCATCCCGGCCTGGCTCCGGAAGATTTGGTACTTGAAGTTGACCGACATTATCCAGGCCTTCTCGTTGCCGTATATGGCGTAGTAGAACCCGGTCCTGGGAACCCGCCACTTCCAGTGGTCCAGGGTCGGGATCCCGGGCCGCTCGCACCCGGCGTACATCTCCGTCATGTCCTCCAGGTCCTTCTCCGGGTTCTGAACCGATCTCCTGAATTCATCGAAGAAAATATTCATCGTAAATTCTTGGTCGTGTTTCATGAAAAATTCCACTTCGTCGTCTTGATTAAAATGGAAAGTATGGACCACGAATCCCCCCGCGGGCACGATCACGGACTCCAGAAGGACCTCGTCGAAAGCGAGTTCTGCTTTGGGAATGGCGACTTCGCACGGGCTCGGGGACTTGATCACGGTGTCACACAGGGTTCCAGAGTACATCCGGGGCAGACACGAGGCAGGCAGGAAAGAAGTGATTTCGTTTTTCCAGTCATTCCCGAGGAATTGGATTTTCTTCTGGAAGAAATTTTCCAAGTATTTAAATATAAAACATTAAAAATCGATATGTAATTTTTTGGAATTTTTGAATTCGCGCGCAAGAGCGAGTGAAAACTAAAAAATGGTAAATTTGGCAAATCGACGTGCTCTCCTCAATTCACGCTTTCTTTTCTTTTTTACTTAAATTTTATAACTTTTTAGAGTATTCTAAAACTCCGCAAAACTTTTATTTTTATAATATTATGATAAATTTCGAAATTTTTGAATTCGCGTACAAGAGCGAGTGAAAACCAAAAAATGGTAAATTTGGCAAATTGACGCGCTTTCTTTACCTAAATTTCATAACTTTTTAGAAAAATCCTGCAATTTTGTGACAATTTAATATTCCAATACTATGATTTAAATATGTCAAATAAAAAACAAACTTTGTATTCAGCCGGGATGAAGGCAGAACAGGCGTTCCACAAGACACTCATGAAAGTAGGGGTGTTCACGACCAGAATTTGGCTGATCAAGTAGGGGTACTGCTCGATTAGGGTTCCCCAGAGAATCCGATAAGGTCCTAAAATGTCAAATTTAATCCAATATTTTATTAAAAATATAGAATTTCCCGAAACTTAGGAAATTCAAAAATTTTGAAATTTTTGAAAATTTATTAAAATCTCGTAAAAATTTTGAAAATCATCTAAAATCAGAAATTCTAAGTTTGTAAAAAATTCCAGAAATTCATCTCGAGAAAATTTTGTAAATTAATTATTTTTGATTTTTACAATATTATGAATAAAATTTTGTAGAAATTTTTGAAGTTTTATAAAATTTTATAAATATTTCTAGAATCCTATAAGTATTTCTAGAATCTTCCAGAATCTAATAAAAACTTAAATTCTTCTGAAATTCTGAATTTTAGAAATTTTTAAAGAAATTTGTTTTGAGAAAATTTGTAAAATTAATTATTTTTGATTTTTATGATATTATGAATACAATTTTGTAGAAATTTTTGAAGTTTTATAAAATTTTATAAATATCTCTAGAATCTAATAAAAACTTAAATTTTTTTGAAATTCTGAATTTTAAAAATTTTTTTTGAGAAAATTTGTAAAATTAATTATTTTTGATTTTTATAATATTATGAATACAATTTTGTAGAAATTTCTGAAGTTTTATAAGTATCTCTAGAATATAATAGAAACTTAATTTTTTTTGAAATTCTGAATTTTAAAAATTTGTAAAATTAATTATTTTTGATTTTTATAATATTGTGGATTTTTGAATACACTCACCACTGATGAACCCGATGAGATTAGGCTGGAAACTCAGGCCCTCCAGGTCGATCACGAGGACGGCACTGGACATCCGGCCGTCCCGTTTCTCCTGAAGTCCGATTTGATTCAGAACTTTCTCCATGTTTCTGAATCTGTTCAGCATGAAGGGGGTTATTCTGATCGATTTCATCATTTTTTGAAGATCGAATTTTCCAGATTGTTCGATGATGAGAATTCTGTTGTCTTCTTGACTTATCTGAATTCAATAAATAACTACATACAAAAAACGAAATTTTTAGTTCCGTAAAAATTACAAAATATGACAAAAATGAACACAATCGTCGCATATTTCGTGAATATTTGACTTTTGTGACGAAAATTAAAAAATAATAGTGACGATTTACACTTGTTACTGTACCAAAAGTTACATTTTTGGTTTAGTAATAAGAACATTTCGCCAATCTATAGCATTAGGGACATTTCGCCAATCTATAGTAATAGGAACATTTCGCCAATCTATGATATTAGGGACATTTCGCCAATCTATAGTAATAAGAAAATTTCGCCAATCTATAGCATTAGAGACATTTCGCCAATCTATAGTAATAGGAACATTTCGCCAATCTATGATATTAGGGACATTTCGCCAATCTATAGTAATAAGTAAATTTCGCCAATCTATAGTAATAGGAACATTTCCTCAATCTATAGCATTAGCGACATTTCGCCAATCTATAATATTTGAAACATTTCGCCAATTTATTGCACAAAAAAGTGTAATTTTTGGTTGTATAAAAATTGCGAAATGTGGCACAATCATCACATTTTTCATATTTGACATTTGTGACGAAAATTAAAACAGAATAGTGACGATTTGCATTTGTTACTGGACCAAAAGTTAGGGTTTTTTGTGAGTACAGTAAACCATAAAACGTACCCTTCCGATGACGTTCCAGGGGGCGTAGTTGTCTGCTTCTTCGTCTAATCCGTTGTTTTCGTCGAAGCATTCAATGTTGTCCAAATCCAGGATTTCCCGGATTCTCAGATGTCGATTAAGCTTCTTCGAGGATGATTCCAGATCGCCCTCGTAGGCGTACATCCATCGAAGAAGATTGTACGGATTCCTACAGTAATTCGACGTCAATTCAGATTCTGCTATTTTAGAACCAGAAATTTTTTTCAAAGACAATAACCAGGAGTTTTCTTCTTGAGAAAGGAAATCCATTTTAAAAAAAAATAAAAATTAAATAACTTATTCGAAAATTTCTCAAAACTGATCCAGTCAACGAAGCTCTCCAAAATCCGGCTCGGTTATCTGCCCTCGGATCTCGCATTTTCGATTTCTTTATTTTCTTTGATAATTAAATTCGAAAATAATAATTTTAATTTTTTTAAATTTTAAAATTCGGATTCTGAATTTTATTCAAAAAATTTCGTTTTTAAATAATTTTTTGAATTTTCGATTATGTCATTTGGAGTTTGATTGATCTTTTGAATATTCTGAAGATCAAACTGTTCTTTTAATTGGAATAATAGTTTTCTTTATCTAAATCCGGTTTCTCAAACTGGAACTGGCTTTTTTTGATTTTATCCAAGTTCGCTTAATTTTATTAGATATCGTTTGGATTTGTTTAATTATATTCTACTTTGCTTGGATTTGTTAAAAATTGTTATATCTCGCTTGGATTTGCTTAATTTTACTTGATTTAGCTTGAATTTGCTTAATTTTATTAGATCTCGCTTGGATTTGCTTAATTTTATTAGATATCGTTTGGATTTGTTTAATCATATTCTACTTTGCTTAAATTTGCTTAAAATTATCAGATCTCGCTTGGATTTGCTTAATTTTACTCAATTTTGCTTTGATTTATTTAGTTTCATTAATTTTCGCTTAAAGTCGCTTGATATAACTTAAACTTGTTCAAAGTTTTTCGATTTCACTTAGATTCGCTTAATTTTACTCGATTTCGCTTAGATTCATTCAAAGTCGTTTGATTTCGCTTAATTTCGTTAGATTTTATCCAAATTCACTTACTTTCATTATATTCCACTTGAATTCATTTGACTTCACTTATCTCCATCTGGATTCATTTATCTTTGTTAAATTTTATCGAATTTCGCTCAAATTCGCTTATTTTTGTTCGTTTTCGTTTAATTTCGCCGAAATTGATCCAGTTTCGACTAACTTTATTCGACTTTATTCAATATGACTAAATTTTGTTAAATTTCGGTTGGATTTTGTCAAGATAAAAAAGAAAATTTCGTTGATAATTTTTGATCAAGAACAAGACAAACAGTAATCACGTACATCTCCCAAAAAAAATAACCAAAGACCTCACTCATGACCTACAGTACTCCACGGTCCTTGATGTCGGATTCCATCCAGTTTCTGATTTTTTATCACATTTTTTAACTTCATCTGATTGAGTACCGTCGTTGGCGTTTTTGAAAGTTTCCAGATGGATTAAGTTCTTTTTCTATATCCACAATCACAAGCCAGTTGACAATTAAGAAATCTTCCAAGATTAACACGATCCGTCAAGGTTATCTGGAGTTTAAAATTTTTAATTTATATTTAAAAAATGAATATTAAACATCCATTATTCTGTTTTTTCAAAGTTGAGGATCAATTTTCGAAATCGAAATTTGGATTTTTTGAATTAAGAAAAATTTGTAATTTTTTTAAAAATCTTTTTTATTTAAATTTACAGTTAGAAATTTGATTTTTTGAATTCAAGTATGATCTATAAGTCGATTTCTAACACGAAAAATTTTATTTTTGACTTCGAATTTTGGTCTTCAACTTTGAAAAAACAGAATACTGAATGTTGTATTACTAAAGTTGAAGATCAGAGTCCGAAGTTAAAAGTAGAATTTTTTGTGTTAAAAAAATTTGTAAATTTTTTAATTTTTAAAAATCTTTTTTATTTAAATTTATAATTAGGAATTAACTTGATTTTTATGAATTCAAGTATGATCTATAAGTCGATTTTTAACACGAAAATTTTATTTTTAACTTCGAATTTTGGTCTTCAACTTTGAAAAAACAGAATACTCAATGTTGTATTACCAAAGTTGAAGATCAGAATCCGAAGTTAAAAGTAGAATTTTTCGTGTTAAAAAAATTTGTAAATTTTTTAATTTTAAAAAACCTTTTTTATTTAAATTTATAGTTAGAAATTTGATTTTTTGAATTCAAGTATGATCTATAAGTCGATTTTTAACATGAAAATTCTATTTTTGACTTCGAATTCTGGTCTTCAACTTTGGAAAAACAGAATACTCAATGTTGTATTACCAAAGTTGAAGATCAGAATCCGAAGTTAAAAGTAGAATTTTCCATATTAAAAAACTGTAAATTTTTTAAAAATCTTTTTTATTTAAATTTATAATTAGAAATTAACTTGATTTTTATGAATTTAAACATGACTCAAAAGTCGATTTTTAACATAAAAAATTTTATTTTTAACTTCGAATTCTGGTCTTCAACTTTGGAAAAACAAAGTCCAGGTTTGTATTTTTCATGAAGATTCAGAATCCTACAAATGTGTAATTTTTGATTTCTCAAAAGCAAAGTACAATAAATTTAATGAAAAATAAAACATTAAAATACGCAATAATTGACAAAAATTTCGAAAAAATTTCAGAATTTTTAAAGTTATTTTTCTGGAAGATGATTCTGAAAATAATCAATATAATGTTTACCAAGTCTTCTGGAAGGATTCCTGATGTGTGGGGATTTTCATCGAGATATGGATTCTTGAAGGTCTACATGGCTTTTTGGATGCAGTTGAAATTACTCAAGTTAGTGATGGTTATTACCGTAATATTGTTAAATTTCTTCGTTAAAATTACTTTGTTTTCGAGATAATTACTGTAGTAGTTTTAGTTTTCATTATTAAAGTTATTACTGTACTTTTTGAAAATATTACTGTAATATTAATTTTTTTAAAAATACCTATAAAGTTATTTTGACAATTGTTACCGTAATATTGTTAAATTTCTTTGTTAAAATTACTTTATTTTCGACATAATTACTGTAGCTCTTTTAGTTTTCATTATTAAAGTTACTACTGTAATGTTAATTTTTTTTAAATACCTATAAAGTTATTTTGACAATTGTTACCGTAATATTGTTAAATTTCCTTGTTAAAATTACTTTATTTTTAGGATAATTACCGTAATAATTGTTTGCTTCTTCGTTCAGGTTACTACTGTACTTTTTGAAAGTATTACTGTAATATTATTTTTTTTAAATACCTATAAAGTTATTTTGACAATTGTTACCGTAATATTATTAAATTTCTTTTTTGTGATTTTCATTAAAGTTTCCTTGATACCGCAGTTACTTTGGAAATTATGCAAATTTTTTAAACCAATTTCCTTATTTGTGAAGAAAAGTTAAAAATAAATATCAATTATTTTTTGATGGAAAATTTCCGTGGGCGTTGTCAGTTCTACGAGGAGTCCATCGAGGATAAAACTGCCAATAGACAAAGGAAATATTTTTTGAAACAAAAATCGCATTCGAAACAGCCGTCTCAAGGACCGGATTATCGGCTCTCTGACTAAATATTTTTCGATTTAAATTGTAGTTTTTAAATTTAAAAAATAATTTTCAGGTTTGAATATCCTCAAAATTGGAAAAAATCCGGAAAATTCAATGAGTCATTTGTCTCCTCTTCCTCAACAGCTTCTTCCACAGTAAGTTTTAACTTTATTTAAAAATTAAAAAAATAAAATTGTTTAAAAATTAAAAAAATAAAATTGTTTAAAAATAAAAAAAATAAAATTGTTTAAAAATAAAATAAAATAGTTTAAAAATTAAAAAAATAAAATTGTTTAAAAATAAAATAAAATTGTTTAAAAACAAAAAAAATAAAATTGTTCAAAAATAAAAAAAGATAAAATTGTTTAAAAATAAAAAAAATAAAATTATTTAACAAATTAAAAAAGTTCAATTTTAATTTAAATTGTAGAAAAATTTTAAAAACTCAATTTTAAAGAAATTTTAAAAATAAAATTTTAAATTTAATTTTAATTTTAAAAAAGTTTAATTTAATAAATAAATTTTAAATTCAATTTAAAAAATAAAATTTTAAATTTAATTTTAATTTTCATTTTAAAAAAGTTTAATTTAAAAAATAAAATTTTAATTTTAATTAATAAATAAATTTTAATTTTACTTTAAAAAATAAATTTTAAATTTAATTTTAATTTTAAAAAAGTTTAATTTAAAAAATAAATTTTAAATTTAAATTTAATTTAATTTTAAAAAAGTTTAATTTAAAAAATAAAATTTTAAATTTAATTTAATTTAAAAAATAAAATTTTAAATTTAAATTATGAAAAAAATGTTTCGAAAATTCTCGAACGGAAAATTTGCCTTCTCTTGGAAATAATCCGACGTTGATTTTCCGCCTAATTGACATAACCGTGTTTACGTTGACTCAATAGGTCGTATTTTCGGATTAACAACTCATGATTTAAAACCACTATTTTTTTAAGTCCAACCGATGCCAGTCATTCCTTTTTTTCTTTGTCAAAGACAAACTTCACCCTCTGTCATTCCTTTAAAACACCTATCTGGTCCTGTTGTAAACTACTTTAAAGTGGAATTCCTGGCCATCTATCAGTTACGTACATTGTACCGAAGGCCGATGCTTTTTCGATTTTATAATTTTTTAGAAAATTTTCCAAATTTAATTAAAAATCCAAAAATTTCTAAAAATCTAAAATTCTCGGAATTTTTTATTTTTTAGAATTTATCTAAAAATTCAAAAATTTCTAAAAATCTAAAATTCTGAAATTTTTTATTTTTTAGAATTTAATTAAAAATTCAAAAATTTCCAAAAATCTAAAATTCTCGGAATTTTTTATTTTTTAGAATTTATTTAAAAATTCATATCAAGACCAATTATCAGAAATATTAATTTTAATAATAAAATTATAATTTTTAAAATTTTAAATACAAATTTAAAAAAATTAATTTTTATAAAAAATTTAAAAAAGTTAATTTTAAAATTAATAAAAAATTAATCTTTACAAAAAAATTTAAAAAGTTAATTTTAAAATTATTAAAAAAAATTTATTTTTATCTTTTTTAATGATGTTTGATTTTTTGAAAACAAAGTGGGAGTAAACATGTTCGGATCGATAAGCCTGTGGCAGGACGTTTTGCCGTATTTCCCGTTTTCTCCGAATTGACTGGCTTTGATCCGGCCAAGTCCGCTTTGGATCAGTTTTGACTTTGACAAAGAAGCGTTCCTAGGCCAGTTTTGTTGTTCTTTAAAAATAACCGACTCGTCTTCGGGAGGTATTTCGGTCTTATTTCTGATTTTTAGAAATATTTAAAATTATTTTTTTATTAAAAATTATAATTTCTGATTTTTAAAAATATTTATATTTTTATTAAAAATTACTTTTTTTATTTTTAAAAATATTTAAAGATTATTTTTATTAAAAATTATCGTTTTAAAAACCCAAAGGATACTGTAGCTTGACTGAAAAGTCCCTAAATCCATCTGAATCTAATTTACTTTAAAAATTAAAGTCAAAATTTTAAGTTACTGCAATTTGTACTGTATTCCAAAAATTCGTGTTGGGACCATTCTGTAGAAAAATAAATTTTTGATTTTTATAATTTTCTGTAAATTTCAAATAAATCGTGTCGGGATAATTTTGTAGGAAATATTTATTTTTAAATTTTTTTTTAAATTTAGAAAATTCTTGTCAAGACCGTTTTGTAAAGAATGTTCTTTGAAAAATTTCTTTAAATTCAAAGAAATCGTGTCAGGACCGTTTTTTAAGAAATATTTATTTTTAAATTTCCTTAAAATTTTGAAAAATTCCTGTCAAGACCGTTTTGTGAAAAATATTCTTTAAAAAATTTCTTTAAAATGTTGAAGAATTCCTGTCAAGACCGTTTTTTAAGAAATATTTATTTTTAAATTTCCTTAAAATTTTGAAAAATTCCTGTCAGGACCGTTTTGTAAAAAATATTCTTTGAAAAATTTCTTTAAATTCAAAGAAACCGTGTCGGGACCGTTTCGTAACATGGCCCATTTGTTCCTTTTATGAAGTAGGATTTTTTATTTTTGTCCGATTTTGGTTTTTGTTCAACAACCCAATTTTTCCTTTTATTTTTGGGTCCATCGGCCGTGGAATCAATTCGTACAAAAAGCGATTACCCGAATTTCCTTTTTCAAAATCGGATAAAATGATTTTTTTCGATTTGAATTAATTTAAAAATTTTAAATAATTTATATAATAAATTTTATATTTTAAAATTAAGATTATTTCGGAAATGACACAATTTTGCGAAAATTTTCTTTGACATAGATTCTCCGTGTTCCAATTTCGAAAAAGATATCATTTGTGATCTCGTTCATTGTTCCGTCAATTATGTCAAGAAACTCTGATTTCTTAATTACAATTGATTCGAATTTCTGTCAATTTTTAGAGGATTCTGGAGATTTTCTAGAATACTGCAGAAGATTCTAAAATTTTTCAGAAATTTTCAGAATTTTATAGATCTTTTTTAAAATATGAATGATAGATTCTGGACGTTTTCAGAATCATTTAAAAATTCTGGAGATTTTAGAGAGAATACTGTAGAAGATTCTAAAATTTTTCAGAAATTTCCAGAATTTTATAGATCTTTTTAATTACAAATAGTGGATTCTGGACGTTTTCAGAATCATTTAAAAATTCTGAAGATTTTAGACGTTTTCAGAATACTGTAGAAGATTCTAAAATTTCTCAGAAATTTCCAGAATTTTATAGATCTTTTTAAATACAAATAGTGGATTCTGGACGTTTTTAGAATCATTTAAAAATCCTAGAGAAGGATTCTGAAGATTTTAGAGATTTTCCAGAATACTGTAGAAGATTCTGAAATTTTTCAGAAGCTCCTGAAATCTTATTGATCTTCCTGGATTGTAATAGAAGATTCTGGAGTTCTCTGGAATGCCTTAGAAATTGCCGAAAATTCTAGAATCTCACAGATCCTTTCAGATATCAATGAAAAATTCGGGGATTTTTGAAATCTGAAAATTTTCGAAATATTTCAAAGTCTTCAAAAACTTAATTTTTAAAAATTTTTTAACTTTATAATTTTTGACGATTTTGTAAAAATTTTATATTTTTGTAATTCGAAAATTTTATTTTATAATTTTTGTATTTTTGACGGTTTTGTAAAATTTTTTCGTAATTCTATAATTTAAAACAAATTCTTTATTTTTTGTAATTTAAAAAAATTTTATATTTTTGACGATTTTATAGAAATTTTCATAATTTTATTAATTTTGATTATTTATTTTTAAAATTTCTAATTTTTGTAGTTTTTGATTTCTGATTTTTATAATATTTGTAATTTTATGATTTTTGAGATTTATGATTTTTATGATTTTAGAGATTTTTAAAATTTCAATGATTTTTATGATTTTTAAAATTTCTATGATTTTTGAGATTTTTGATTTTTAAAATTTTTGAGATTTCTGATTTTTATGATTTTTGAGATTTTTAAAATTTCAATGATTTTTTTGATTTTTGTAATTTTATGATTTTTAAAATTTCTATGATTTTTGAGATTTTTGATTTTTAAAATTTCTATGATGTTTGAGATTTTTGATTTTTAAAATTTTTGAGATTTCTGATTTTTATGATTTTTGAGATTTTTGATTTTTAAAATTTCTATGATTTTTGAGATTTTTATTGTTTTAGCAGCCGTTCGCGGTCTTTTGCGGACGTGAGACGTCAAGCCCGATTGGCGGACCTTGATTTGGAATCGGAAGAATGGCGACAATCCCCCCGCCCCCGCCACCTCCGGCACCCCCTGTACAGTACTCCTCAACGGTATTGGCACGTCGCGAACGGTCATCAGCCGATCGTAACAACGTCGGGGGCGTACGTCCCTCCGGCAACTCGCAACACAGATCTCCTCTTGCCAGCATACACCCTGAGGCACTCCAGCACCAACTCGCTAATCTGCGCAAGACCCAGTACCGTGAACCGCTTTTATCATCTGAATCAGAACAACTACTGGGACGACCGTCTGAGCTACCTCCTGGAGGACATCGGGAAGGTCGCCCGCAGCATGCAGGACTGGGCCCGGATCCGGCCGGAGCGGCGCTTCCTCCTGAGACCCCTGGTCCCGACCCACGTGTCCCGCTCCACAACCACTCTGAGTACTCCCATTCGTTAAATCAAGCCTTCAACAGCCGTCCAAAAGTGACCTACGGCAGTGCCGCCACCTCGAGATGGATGCCATCCCCTCAGGCACAAAAAATGTACTCTACAAGTTTTTCTAAAAATTCTCCAATTAATCAATCTGGATTTTCTTCGTATTCTTCTACTACATATTATCCTGAAAAAAATAATTACAGTTATTTTTCAACGACGACTTCGAACAACGGATTGCCGGACGTAGACCCCCCTGAATACCCCCCACCCCCGCCTCCTGGCAATGGATCTTTCGTGTCTAATTATTACTCTTCAAGTACAGTATCCAACGGTCAAGGATCAGGACTTCAGAACAATGGGTATTTTTTTAATTTTAAAATTTTTTGATTTTTTTAATTTTTAAATTTTTTTGAATTTTAAAATTTCTTTGATTTTTTAAATTTTTAAATTTTTTTGAATTTTAAAATTTCTTTGATTTTTTTGAATTTTAAAATTTCTGATTTCTTGATTTCTTGATTTTTTAAATTTTTTTGATTTTTTAAATTTTTTAAAAAATTTCTTTGATTTTTTTAATTTAGAAATTTTCAAACTTTTAACTCTAAATTAGAATCTATCGATTTTCTAATTTTTTGATTTTTAAAATTTTTAATCAACTTTTTTTATTCTTAAAGTAATTAATTTTTTAGTTAATTAGTTTTTTTAAATTGATTAATTTTGGAATTTTTTAAAGTCGATTTATTTTTTAATTAATTTTTAAATTTTTATTTTTAAATTTAAAATCTTTAAATTTAATTTTAATTTAATTTTGAAATTTTTTTATTTTAAAATTTTAAAATTTAAAATTTTATTTTTTTATTTTAAAATTTCTAAATTTTTTATTTTATTTTTTTTATTTTTAAATTTCAATTTTTAAATCTAAAATTTTATTTTAATTTAATTTTTTTGTTTTTTAGGACTTATGCGGCGAATTATATCTCGAACCCTCAAGACTATATTCACAAATTCGCGACGACCACCCCAGCAGCCCCATTGGAACCCGAACCCCAGGAAGTTCAGTATTTTTCTTCAGTTCCGAAGCAGAAACCCTACAACTTCGCCGAGGAATTGAGGGATTCGAGTAAGTTTGAATTTTTAAAGTTAATTAATGAACTATTTTAAGCTTTGACGGATCGTCAAAAATTCGCCAATCAGTTCCAAAAATCGAGCCTTCCAGAGCGCCTTCCACCTCAGACAATTGCTCACATTTACGAGGTATTTTTTAAACTTACTGTAGTTTTCGAAAAACTGAAATTTTATGAAATTTAATTATGATTTCTAAAGTCTTCTAAAATACAGTAAGAAGTTTCTAGAATTCAATAGGAAGCTTCTGAAATTTTATGAAATTTAATTATGATTTCTAAAATCTTCCAAAGTACAGTAGGAAGTTTCTAGAATCTTCTGAAATTTTACGAAATATAATTATGATTTCTAAAGTCTTCTAAAGTACAGTAGGAAGTTTCTAGAATCTTCTGAAGACTTCTAGAATTCTGCAAGAAGCTTCTGAAATTTTATAAAATATAATTATGGTTTCTGAAATCTTCCAAAATACAGTAGGAAGTTTCTAGAATCTTCTATGATATGATTATGACTTCTGAAGTCTTCCAGAATCCACTACAGATTTACAATTAAAAATAGAATTTTCAAAATTTTTACAAAAATATAATCTCGAAATTTTCTAAAATTATTTATTTTTTAAAATTAAAAAAATTTAAAATTCATTTTTTTTACTTTTTAAATTTTTAAATTTTTTTAAAATTATTTATTTTTTTTGAAAATCTTTAAATTAAAAAAATTTAAAATTTATTTTTTTAAATTTTTAAATTTTTAAAATTGTTTGTTTTTAATTTTTACAACATTTTTTCCCTCGAAGATTTTTTGGAATTTTAGCTTAAGTTTTCGAAAGAAAATCCTCTGGGGCTGTCTTCTGGTTGAGAATCTGCATCTATTTCGGAATGCATTGACCCAGAGGCCAGTTCCGTCGACTTTTGCCGGACAAATTTGAGCACATTGTTTTTTTTCCACTGGGGATGACTGGCTTGACATCTTGTTTCTGAAGGAAACTCGTCGTTTCGACTTCCGAAATTGGTTCATTTGAATTCTGGTCCAAGAATCGTCCATTGATGATTGATTCCGACCCAAAAAAACGACTATATTAATAAAATTGTAAAAATTTAAAAAAATCAAAAAAGTTTTAAAAAAAAAACAAAAATTTAAGAAAATTTAAAAATAAAAAAATAAAAAAATAAAAAAAATCAAAAAAGTTTAAAAAAAACTAAAAATTTTTAAGAAAATTATATAAATTAAAAAAATCAAAAAAGTTTTAAAAAAAGACAAAAATTTTAAGAAAATTAAAAATTAAAAAAAAATCAAAAAAGTTTAAAAAAAAAGAAAAAATTTTTAAGAAAATTGTAAAAATAAAAGAAATCAAAAAAGTTTTTAAAAAAATTAAAAAATTAAAACAAAAAAATGGAAAATTTCAAAAATTAAAAAAACCAAAAAAATTAAAATAATTTTAAAAAAGTAAAATTTAAAAAATAATAAAATTGTTTATGGAAATTTTTTCGTTTTTATTTAAAATTTTTTTTTCGGAAAAAGTGGCTTAAGTGGATTATTCCGAGGGAAAACAGAATTTTTGTTTTTTTTTAATTTTTTAAATTTTTAAATAATGACACTTGAAATAATTATAGCAATCCACGGCCGAGACCCAGAGACAACTCGCTCAACGACGAAGCCATCAGGAAAACGTCGATGAACTCATCAAGGACATGGAATGGAAGATGAAAACTGGTCTTGAAGGTCAGTTTTCTGTTTCTTACTGTAAAATCAAAAATGTTAAAGAAATACATCTTCGTAGATTACTGTAGAATCGAAAGTATTAAAAAAATACATCTTCATGGATTACTGTAGAATCGAAAATGTTAAAGAAATACATTTTCATAGATTACTGTAAAATTAAAAGTATTAAAAAACATTCATGGATTCCTGTAAAATTTAAAACTTCTTTAAAAAGTAAATTTTTAAATTGCCGTAAAATTTGGAATTTTTTGGAATTAATTTTTTTTGGACCACTGTAGAATTTGGAACTTCTTAAAAAAGTAATTTTCCGAATTACTGTAAAATTTGGAATTTCCTGGATTACTGTAGAACTTTTACTTTCTAAAAAAAGTAGTTTTCTGGACTACTGTAGAATCTTCAATTCTCTAAAAGTGTTTTTTTGCGGTTTTATATCCACCAAATGCCCAAAAGTCGTTAATTTGACTTTTGAATGAATTGCTGTTTCCATCTTGCCTCTGGCAATTGTCTTTTTTTAGGAAGAAAAAAGAGTCAATTTCTGGATCTTTTTTTTTAAATTTTTTTACAAATATTAAGTTAAAATTTCCACGTGGTTCTCACATGGGGGCGGAGTCAAAAATTGCCAAGTTTGTCTTCAAAAAAAAGTGAAAAATTGGTCCGCCTACTTTCGAAGAAAATCTTCAATTTTTTGATTTTCCATTTTTGACTTATTTCTGTATTTTAAAATTCGAAATTTTTAAAAATTAAAAATCAATTTTTTTTTAAATTCAAAATTTGAAATTTTATAAAATCAATTTTTTTCGAAAATTAAAAAAATTAATTTTTAAAAATTTCTATTTAAATTTCATTAAAATTTATTTTTTTTAATTTTTTATTTATTTTTATTTTTTTTTATTTATTTTTTTTTTAAATTTATTTTTATTTTTTTTTTTTAATTTTTTTTTATTTTTAAAAATTTCTATTTTTTTTAAATTTTTTCCAAATTTTTTGATTATTTGTTATTTTGAAAAATCACGGGGTCGATTGTCTTCTTAGGATTCCAGTGCCTAAGGGCACGTTTATTTCGGATTGATGAAGAGGTTTTTGACGGACCTTAGTTTTTGTCGTTGTTTGTTTGGATCGAATTGAGTCAGCTGTTCTTCCTCTGATCGAAAGTGAAAGTTTTTGTTTACTGCAAAAATGTGCACTTTTTGAAGTTTTAACAAATTACATTTTGGCGTTCTGTTCTCAATCAATATTTTCTGTATATCACATTTCGCCAAAAATCCAAATTTAAAAATTTTTGGATTTTTGGCATTTTGTTCTTAGTTGATAATTTGCTAAAAATCACATTTCGCCAAAAATTCAAATTTAAAATTCTCTGACTTTTTGGCGTTCTGTTCTTAGTTGATAATTTGTCAGAAATTACATTTCACCAGAAATTCAAATTTAGAAATTTTTGGATTTTTGGCATTCTGTTCTTAGTTGATAATTTGTCAAAAATTACATTTCGCCAGAAATTCAAATTTAAAATTATTTGGCATTCTGTTTTTAATAAAAATAAATTTTCGATTTTAGTCACATTTCGCCAAAAATCTAAATTAAAAAATCTCTGACTTTTTGGCGTTCTGTTCCTCTGATAATTTTTCTAAAATTCACATTTCGCCAAAGATTCAAAAATACCTTTTCTCAAATTTTTAGCATTTTGTTTTTCATTGAAAATTTTTCGTTTAAGTCACATTTAGACAAGAATCTTAATTTTTTCATTTTTTTGTGTTTTAGTCTTGATAGATAATCTTTCTTATGTGTCACATTTTGCCAAAATTTTAAATTCAAAACTATTTACTTTAAACCTTTATTTTATATTTTTGGTAATTTTTACTATAGGTCACATTTCTCTAGAAATTTGAGAATTTCTTTTAACCTTTGGCGTTTTGTTCTCATTTAACATTTTTTGGGATTTCTGTTTTACTAGAAATTCTGGTTTTTTGGCGTTCTGTTCTTGATTGATAATTTTTTATTTGAGTCCCATTTCGCCAAAGGTTTAAATTTAAAAATAATATCTCCCATTTTTTGGCGTTTTGTTCTTGGTTGATAATTTTTTATTTGAGTCACATTTCGCCAAAGGTTTAAATTCAAAAATAATATCTCCCATTTTTTGGCGTTCTGTTCTTGGTTGATAATTTTTGATTTGTGTCACATTTCGCCAAAGGTTTAAATTCAAAAAGGTTTTTCTTCGATTTTTTGGCGTTCTGTTCTTGGTTGATAATTTTTTATTTGACTCACATTTCGCCAAAGGTTTAAATTTAAAAATAACTTCCCACACTTTTGGCGTTCTGTTCTTGGTTGATAATTTTTCCTAAATCACATTTCGCCAAAGGTTTAAATTCAAAAAGGTTTTTCTCCCATTTTTTGGCGTTCTGTTCTTGATTGATAATTTTTAATTTGAGTCGCATTTCGCCAAAAATTAAAGTTCAAAAATATAATTTCCAACATTTTAAATTTTCTATAATTACTTCAAATATGACCTGATTTGACCTTTGAAAAATCGACAAATCTCTCTATTTTTCGTTTAAAGAGGTTCATTTCTGCAATTTTTGCTTCTCCCGAGTTTGTTTGTCTTCGGAATGTAAGTACATTCGCTGTTGGTAGGCCAGTTAAGCCCTATCCGTTTCACGCTGCTGTCTCTCAAAAACAAAAAAAAAATTACTTAAAATTTTTAATTTTTTAATCTCCATTTTCAAATTTTTCACAAATTTCTAAAAATAATACTTTTAAAAATTTTTTCTTTATTTTTAAAAATTTTATTTTTTAAAAATTTCTTTATTTTTTTTAAATTTTATTTTTTTTTCTATTTTTTTTATAAATTTTCCATTTTTTTCCACTTTTTTTTTAAAAATTTCCTATTTTTGTTTATAAATTTTCTATTTTTTTTATAAATTTTTCCTATTTTTTTTAAATTTTTTTTTATAAATTCTCCGTTTTTTCGAATTTTTTAAACTTTTTTATAAATTTTTAAATTTTTTTAGTTAACTCAGATTTCCCAAAGCCATGGGAGAAGAAACCGATATTGGTAAGTCCCGGATTCCATTCAGGCATACTTTTTAACCAAATATATATTTTTTGACACATTCAGTTCTCTGAAGTCTTTCAACCGTGAATACTTTTAAGGTTTCGGAAATCGAACTGTGATGAAAAATTAAAAATAAGTGGTTTTACAAAATTGTCTTGAGGGAAATTTTGGAAATTTCCGAAATAAATTTTAAATGATTTTTAGGTTTTTTGATTTTCAGAAGCTTATACTGGATTCTGGAGACTTCTGAAAACTTATTCGATTCTGGAAGACTTCAGAAGTCTACGAAATTCTAATTTTTTGGATTTCCAGAAGCTTTTACTGGATTCTAAAAACTTCTAGAAATTTTCAGAAGTCTACGAAATTCTGAATTTTTTGGATTTCCAGAAGCTTCCACTGGATTCTAAAAACTTTTGAAAACTTATTCGATTCTGGAAGACTTCTAAAATTCTCAACTGGATTGGATTCTGGAAGATTTCAGAAGTCTTTGGAATTCTGAATTTCCAGAAGCTTCTTTGAGACCTTGGAATTCTCCAGAATCCTCCACTAGATTCTGAAGACTTCTATAAACTTCTCCAAAATTCCAAAACCACTGAATTCTTGAAGATTTTAGAAATTCCCACGAGACTTAAAAACTTCAAAAATCACGATTCTCAAAAATTTCGAAATTTCTGAATTTCCTTCAAAATTCCGAAAAATTCTAAAACTTTCCAGAAACTTTTATAAAAATTTCAAACTTCCAGAAACTTCTACAGAATTCTAAAAAGTTAAAAAACGTTCACTTGAATTCCAAATTTTTCCACATTTCAGCAATTTTCACAAGCCTTATATAAGATTCCAAAACCATTCTACAGTTTATTTCTGGGAAATTGCAAAATTTTTTATAAAATTTAATTTTAAAAAATAATTTTTTATAAAAATTCTTTGAAATGTCATTTTAAAAATTAATTTTTTTTAATAAAAATATTTAAAAATTAATTTTCTTTAATAAAAATGTTTAAAAATTAATTTTCTTTAATAAAAATATTTAAAAATTAATTTTTTCTTAATAAAAATTTTTAAAAATCTATTTTTTTTAAATAAAAATTTTCAAAAATCTATTTTTTCTTAATAAAAATTTTTCAAAATCTATTTTTTTTAAATAAAAATGTTTAAAAATTAACTTTTTTTAATAAACATGTTTCAAAATTTCACTAAAAATTAATTTTTTTTAAATAAAAATGTTTTATATTTCAAAAATGAATCATAAATTGTTTTCCAAAAAATTTTAGACTCTGTAAAATCGATTGAGACTGTTTGTTTTGAGGATAAAAAAATTCCGAAAATGATTCAATTCGAACTTTGTTTTTGGGATTGATTCTTTTTTTGAAACATCTTCAAAATTTTCAGTATATTTAAAATTTTCGAAAATAAAAAGTGCCAATTTGGTCCCTTGAGGCTCGTTGACGAGGGAATCTGAAGTGAGATGGAGCAAGAAGCACTTTTGACAAAATTTTATTCGAAAAAATGAATGACTTTTTTTTTCAAACGAACACGAAAAACATCATTGCTCCAGAATCGATCCAGAAAACTCCTGGGAATCCAAATTCTGAATTTCTAAAGCTTTCTTTGAAAGATAAACATAATTGAACAAAAAGTGATATGTAATTTTTTGGAATTTTTGAATTCGCGCGCAGGAGCGAGTGAAAACTAAAAAATGGTAAATTTGGCAAATCGACTCGCTCTCCTCAACTCACGCTTTCTTCTCTTTTTTACCTAAATTTCAGAACTTTTTAGAGAATTCCAAAACTCCGCAAAACTTATTTTTAAATTTTATGATAAATTTCGGAATTTTCGAATTCGCGCGCAAGAGCGAGTGAAAACCAAAAAATGGTAAATTTGTCAAATCGACGCGCTTTCTTTACCTAAATTTTAACTTTTTAGAAAAGTCCTGCAATTTCGCTTAAAAAAATTACGTAAAAATTTTTATTTTTATAGAATTATGATATTTTTGAATTCCTGTGTAAGAACGAGTTAAATTTAAAATCGATAAATATGACAAATTGGCGCACCTTTTTTACCTAAATTTTAAAACTTTTTAGAAAACACTAAAATTCCGTAAATTTCCACAATATTATGAAAATTTTCGAATTTCCGTGCAAAAGTAAAGGAAATAAAAAATGGCAAATCTGGTAATTCTGCAAAATTGATTTTTCTAAAATTTCGAAATTTCTCAAAAGTTTCAGAACGTTATCTCAAAACCACTTTCATACAAACGTCCGTTTCTGTCTCTTATAATACGATTTGATTTATTGATAAAAAATTTTCCTTGATAAAATCTCAAAAAGCTTATAACTACTCTCCTCGAAAAAAGGGAAAACTGACAAACAAGGCCGTAAAAGGGCCAATCTTAAAAAATAAAAAACTTCAAATAATTATTTTTCAATTTACAGATATCTGCACCAAATGCCAAAAAGAAATCCAAAACGACACTCCAGGAGTAACTGCCTTAGGCAAAGCCTATCATGTAACATGTTTCCTCTGTGACCAATGTCAAAAACAACTTGCCGGATGTTCCTTCTACAGTGTCGACGGAAAAAACCTCTGTCAAGTCGATTATATGGTTAATTTTAATCTTTTAATTTACATAATTACCAAATTTCAGAATTCCCTCGACAAATGCGACAAATGTGCCACTCCAATCACCCAGAAGATCCTCAGAGCGATGGGGAAAGCCTTCCATCCAGAGTGTTTTGCCTGTCCTATTTGTGCAAAGTCCCTCGACGGAACCCCCTTCACAGTCGACCAGCAAGGAACCCCCTATTGCCTCGAGTGCTACCACGAGAGGTTCTCCCCCAGATGTGCCGTTTGTCTCAAAGCAATTATTCCTTCTCCCGGAGAAACCGAAGTAGCCAGAATCGTCGCCATGGACAGATCCTACCACGTACAATGCTACAAGTGCGAAGATTGCGGACTCCAGTTGAATTCCAAGATCGAAGGCCAAGGCTGCTACCCACTAGAGACCCATTTGTTCTGCAAAAACTGCAATCTGAAAAGACTCAAAGCGATGCACTGATTCCCTTCTCTCCTTTCATACTGTGCTTTGATCCATAATTTGACCCAAAGTCCTAGTCTGCTTATTTCCCTCCAAATTTTCGTCCTCGTCATCTCTACGAGCAAGCTGTTTAGTTTACTTTCAAAATCGAATAAAAGTACTTTCAATTTCTCCCTAATTGTGATAAATATAGGATTAACTACGACAACCGCGTTGTTATTTTTACCGACGATAATCCTTAATATCTTTGATTTCTTAATGTCGACAGATATATGAAAGCCGTAACAAAGAAGTGACTACAGTAATCGGAGAAAATGCCTTTAGTAGACAGAATTCCTGAAATCAATTTGTAGTAATCTTTAGTCAAAGATTATAATCATAGTTAATGGAATGATAAAAATACATCAACAAGGTTGAGATAAACATCCGACATTTATCTTAATTAACAACCTAAACTCCAAAATTCGTTGGTTTCAATGCTTTCAATGACGTAAGAAATGGTGAAGGAATAGTATCTAACTAAATCAGCCAGATGAAGATACTAAACAATAACTCTAATCGTTAGCTTTCTGAAATACAATGTAGTCATAAAACGCGACGTTGATACTTGTCCCGATAATGCATGATTTAGATGAACATGTCAACGTTATTGTAATCCTTAAAAACTAATTTTGGGACATTTCGAACTCCAAAAACATGAAAATACTTTCTAGACATGACAACGAATCTAAAGAAAATCCTGAAAATCAAAATTCAATAACGTTCAAGGTCTGAATTTCTCGATTTCTACAATATGGAATTTCAGGAAGAAAATAAATTTAAAAATAATAAAATTAAAAGGGATTATTAATCCCTGGAAACTCATTCCGGAACATATTGAATTTAAAAAAGACATAAAAAGTAGTACTTTTTTCAATAAGTGACGAATCCAAGATTCTAGAAGTCAAAATACAATGGAATTCAATGTCAAAGATTTTCGGTTCCTGCATCACTATATTCAGGATGGGAAACAACAAAAACAATTAAAAATGATAAAATTAAACGGGAAAAGATTATCAATAACAGAAATAACAAGTAGGAAAGAGACTGGAATTTTCAGAATAATAAAATTACTACTGTAGTAGACCCGATTTTCTTTTTTTACTGAAAATATTCAGGCGATCTCGGTTGGTCCTGAAACGAAAAAAGAGCGCGCGAAAACAATACATTGAATTTTACTGAAAATGTTCAGGCGATTTCGGTTGGTCCTGAAACGAAGAAAGAGCGCGCGAAAACGACGCGTCGAACTTCGTTTTTTTTCGATTTTGTCTGTCTGTGAATTCGGATTCCAAAAATGGCTTATTATGCTGACGGTGATGACATTAGTTCTAATGAAACCGATCGTGACTACGAACGGCCTGATACGGGAGATTTCATCAGCTATGAAGAACTCGAAGATGGAGAGCTTTATTCCGACGATGGTGAGTTCCTGAAATTTTAATTTTTCACTAATATTACTTCAGATTTTCTTTCTGACGATGGAACTCAAATGTACCGTGCTAATGGAGATCGGATCACTGGAGCTGATGTCGACCACCTTCAGGATTATCTGATGGCCAAGGACGAGTCTCCCGCTATGCGTTATCCTGGGGTTTCCTACACCAAATGCCCCAAGATTTTGCAGTTCGTAAGTTGGTTCCATATATGAATCCTGCGTAATACCGTCATTCAGGCCTGTTTACCGGGGATGTACACTATCCACTCCATTGTTCCTCATCCTTCGTCTTCTGATGCTGGACACGCTTCCGGTCGTATCTACTTTGTCTGCCCAAAGGGTCGTGACAAATTCATCGAAGACTGGGAAACCAAGTATTCTGAGCATTTCCCTGATGTAGAGGTCGGTGATTTGGATGATTGCAGTGAGGAAATTCGGAATTTTAGGTTCGTTCGCTGGATAACTTCAGTAGAGCTACCTGGGATCTCCCCGTCAAACGGTTTACTTTCCCTGTGAATAGTCCATATGTGACCTACAATCAACTGGAGTGCTGTTTCGCCGATCTCCCTATTGGAGACATGAAGAACTCCGAAATTACCGTCGTTGGACCGGATCATTGGCTTCTTCACCCTTGTGGCCCTCATTTCATGGCTTTCTGGAATACCGACAGAAGAAAGAAAATCCAAAGCCACATCGAGAAGGAATTAACGGAGCAAGAGCAAGATGAAGATGCTCTTCTCCATCAACCCTACACTGGAGCCTGTGTCATCCTCAAATCCAAGAAGTACGGCGCTGCTCGAGGAATCGTCACCGGATTAAAGGAGAACTCGGTCAACGTTTACCTAGTTGACCATGGATGGACTGAGGACTTCCCGGAAAACATCTGCTTCCCTTCGAGCAAGAGTCTAATGACGATCCCGTTCCTTGCTGTTCCTTGCAAATTTGAATTGCCGAAAAAGACGGATCTGGAGAACATCCCCAAAGCCATCCAAACTGCCAAGGCAGCAAATAACATTCAGCTTATTCGAACACGATGCCGTGATCATCTGAATATCGTTGATGCTTTCAAGAGTAAGTTTTTTGCTTTGTAATTTGTGTCGAAACCACTTTTAGATGGTAATCGGAATGAGAGTTACTTGCCCGAGCTACTGAATGGAGAGAAACCCAGAATCATTCCCAAACGTACTTACACTAGACAGGAACTCCTCGATTTTCGTACTGACAAACGGAATCATGCCTTTAAGTTCACTCTTGATCATATGACAAGGATGGAAGTTTTGACTCTGTTCAAGTAATTCGGTAATTTTGATTATTTTGTATTATTTTCATTTGGGTAATTTTTAAATTGACTCAATGTTCGGTAAAACTTGGAACAATGAATGTAAATTTGGGCTTGACGAGAGAGAAAGGATTTTCTGGTGATCGAAATGACATCGAAGGTTGTCGTTGAAATAATTTTGATTTTCTCAGTTTGGAATGATTAATGTTCCATATCCAATGGAAAGGATTAGATAATCGGATTTTTGAGGTGAAAATTAATGATTTTTTTCAAAGATGTTGGGAAATTTAAATTTATAAAAATCTTATTTTGGTGTCTTTTTTTGAAATAATTAAAAAATTAAAATTACATTTTTAAATTTTTTTCAAAATTTTACTTTGAATAATTTTTTGAATTTTTTAAAAATTAATTTTTGAATATTGTCCGAAAATAAACTATAATATTATTGAAATCATAACCGTTAAAAAAATACATTCAAATGATTACGATAACTAAATTTTTAATTTCAAAAAAATAAAACTAACTCAAATACCTTATTCAAGAAAAATTTTACTGAATTCAAATACCTCAATTCAGCTGTCTAGAACTATCTTTAGAATTTTTACCTTGTAAACATGTACTAACTCAAAAAAAATGAACAAATACAATTCAACAAAGATAATCTTCAAAATTAATATTTAATTTCCAAATCCTTTTTCAATTACCCATCCATCGTCGTCCTAATCCTCAACAACATCACCTTCGTCACAACCTACCGTAACCAAACAAAACTAAAAATATTCCAAAACCAAATCCAAAAATTCCCAATTGTTTCACATAATAATCGTAATTTTTTTCTTCAATTTGGAACATTGTAATATCTAAAGTGAAAATACGAACACAGATCAACAAACTGAGCCGACAAGCACGATAACCCCAAGAATAAATATCACCCCGTGATTTTTCTTCAATCTGAAAGATGTGTAGATGATAAAGTAGACGGCTAACGCGGACATAAAACCCGTTAATACAAAAAGAGACAGGAATTTAAAAACCATCCAAAAACTACAGGCCATATTGAGCATTCAGTCGTTCTCTCAATTGTGTCGGAAATTGTTGAACAAATGTATTCCACACTTCAGCTCCAATATTAGTATAGAATGCACGTAAAATCTAAAAAAAACATATTAAATCATATAATTCCAATTACAGATTCCAAAAAACCCCTTAACATTTATCAACAAAAATCAACTTATTACCCAACTTCGCCATTTCATCCACAAAGTTGCCTATTCATAAACGCAAAAAAACAAAATCTCAAAAATTAACCCATTTTAGATATCTATTAAAAACCCAATATTATTCATTATTTAACCAAACACCATAACATCATAATATTTAAAAAACAAAAAATCGCGCCAAATTTTACTGAAACTACTTCAATCCCATTCTTCATGACCAAAATCGTCAATTTAAAATTTTCCAAATCAATTTCAACCTAATTCAAAAAAACCCACAAAATTTTAAAAATAAAAAAAAAACATACATTTGTAAACATTTGCTTAAGAACAGCCGGTGGTTGATTCCATGATACAATTGCATCACATAAAAATATAAAATGATTCATAACACCTGCCGGATTTTTATCAATCATTAAACACATTCCATAAAAAGCTGATTCTTTTTCTGCATTATCACGAATATTTCTTAATGCCAAACACCATGGTCGAACAAATTGATTCAAATGTGGAGCTATTTCATCTGGACAATATATACCCAATCTACCAATTGTAATAGCACAATTTTCTTGTAACGTTTTAGCTGGACGATCTCTCAAAATACATGCAATTAATGGAGGTACAACTTGTGGTAAAAAATTCTTAATATGAGGACCCATTTTCATTGATATTTCTCCAATAGCCCATATTGAATTGTTACATACAGATACATTATCTGGATTAATATTTGCAGCCATTATAGGAAGAAATAATTGAACCAATGGTTGAACATGATGAAAACAAGATTTAGCCAAATCTCCCAAAAGAGCAAAAGTACTTTGCCGAACTTCAACGTTAGAATCCTAAAAAATCACAATATAAAACCAAAAAAAATTTCAAAACTCACATTAACACAAAAATACAACAATTGCATCAATTTAGAATTCGCCACAAGTGGATCAATCATTTCTCCAAGAGCTTCTGTAAGTTCTGACAACAAATCAATTGCAACAATAAGTACATCCTTTTCAGGCGGTTCTATTTGTCTCATTGCAGCAAGTTGACTTTCCGTCGGTATTCCACTATTTATCATTTCTAAAAAAATCCCAAAATTATTTTTTTTTTTAAATCTCAAAAATATTTTTTTCTAAAAAAATTCCAAAATCACTTTTTTTAAAATTCCAAAATTATTTTTAAAAAAAATCAAACCTTGTCTAAGTTGACCTGCTAACAATCCTGCATTTACAGCTTTTGTAATATTATTTTCTATAAATTGCAAACAACGTTCAAAAACTTTAGGAGTATATGGCCAAAATTCCTTCTGAAGTGCCATTGCAATTGAACTCATGCATTCCAATAACGGATATAGTTCTCTATCATCATCATTCAAAACAACCCATTTTTCCATTATTGGACCCATTAACATATCTCGAATTTCAGGTACAGCAAGTTTATCTGCAACTGAATCAGCTAATGTCCCAACAGCATCATACAATATCAACAAATTCTTAGCTTGATATCGTTTAAACGCTTCCACAAACGTCATAACAATATCTTTCAAATACGGCACCATTTCATGACCAGCTTCTTCTTCAAAAGTAGCAAAAGCAGAACAAGCCGCTTCTTGAACTCTCTTATTATTGTCTAAGATTCTCGCAAGAAGCTAAAAAACCAAAACAATCATACTCTTCCAAAAATCAAAAACCAATTTCGTTATAAAATTACTTCGATATAAATTCCTAACTTTCTCAGAAACAAACAACCTAAGCAGTAATTTTAGTTCCATGTGATTTTTTAATCTTATACGATATCATAATTCCTAAAAACAAATCCCACTTAACTATATTTAGAAATTTCAAAATTACCATTACACAACTCCAAAATTCTCTAACACGTTAAAAATCATATAAAAGTACTCAAAAAATCACACCTACAACCAAAAATACCCCATCAAAACCAGATCAATTTTCTTATTTTTTAAAAATATTATTTAAAAAACCATACCTCCGTTAGCAAACTTCTAAAAGTCGCTTCTTGTCCTTCTTGCATAGCAAAATGGCAGTATCTAGATATAGTCCAACATGCAATTGAACGAACAAGAGCCTTCTTATCATTCAACGAAGCAATCAAAAACGGAATTAATTCAGATAAATGAGGCGACATTCCCGTCATACAACCTTCAGCAATAGCACCAATTGCAAGAATTCCGCTTTCTTTAATTTCCCAATTAGGAGATCCCAAAGTTTCTCTCAAAATAGGTAGTAAATGAACAAGACAAGGATCCCCAAAAGCAGATGCAAGCACATCCAAAGATGCAGCAGCACATTTCCTAAGATTCCATTCAGTCGAATCTTCATCACCATCCTCATCTTCCTGAAAAAATTATAAAAATTACCACATTATCACAAAACCCAAAACCAAACTGTTATAAAACTGTTTTAGCATAAATTTCTAGAAATTTCGACAAATTTAAACCTATTATTTCATTTTTGCGCGATAATTTCGCAATGTTTTAGAACTATATTCTACTTAGATATATCTAAAACCTCTTAGATTACGGTCATAGTCTAAACCTCTATCTATTCCCCAAGGTTGATTTTCATATATAAAACTACCAACAAACACCCTATAAACCACAACTACCACCCGGGATAACTTGTCGGAACCGAATTACTAGTACTGTAAAAACTAAAAAAACTTACTTCTTCATCTCCAATTTCACCAGGATGGTCGTTTTCTATTTTTCCGCCTTGGGTTTTCGCTTTGTGAAATCGTGGTTTTATATCGCATTCTCTATCAGGCACATTGGCGTCATCCTCAATATCCCCTTTCATCATCGCAATGTCGTCTGGTGTGTATCTCATGCATTTCAACAGTACAGGGAAGAGTTTCGGCAGAAGGGGTTCTAGGACTCTTTTACAGTCATCTTGATTTTCGGCAAAAGCTAGCCAGAATTCACATGCTTCCAACGCAGTGTCTACTGATTCGTCTTGAGTTTTGAGCAACATGAATTCTGCTATTTCCGGAAGTTGTGGTTCTATTTTGGCCATATGACACTCAAGTAAGAGAGTAAGTGCTCTGCAAAGTTGACGTTGAACTTCTTTGTCCTGGTCTTGACCGAGACTGAATAGATTTGCTAAGAACGGATCAATATGATCTGATATCGCTTCGCTTTGCATCATGATTATCGAATTCACAGCATTCAACGACAAGGCTCGTAATTTTGGGAAATCTGACCGAAAAAACATTATACATGGCTGTAGGATCTGGCTTGTTTCGGTCTGAGTGAATCGTTCCGCGGAATCCTCGCACATTTTCTGCAGAGCTCCGAGTGCACCCTAAAGAAAAAACTTAAAACTGGCAGCTGACGAAACAAAACCTCGATGTCGTTGTAGTTCTGACTTTGAAATAAAGCCAACAAGGTCGGGAGTAAAGCAGGCCAATTCGCAGTACCTTCATAATTGAAAATAGTTGTGATAATAATGCCTACAGTAGCCCGAATTAAGGGTGATTCATCTCCAATAGCGGTGAAACATCTGATTTTTAAAAATTCATGGATTTCAGGAGGTAGAAACTGCCACCGTTGCCGGATAGTGTTCTTCAGGAGCAGACCAGACAAAGCCCGAAGAGGTTCAGGTTGGCCAGGGAGTTCTCCCAAGACATATATCAAGTACCTGGAGAATTCCGGTTTCGTGTTCAATTCATCCAACGCCTGAAATAAAAACATTTAAATTTAAAAAAAATCGATAATTTTACTTTTTGAACTTCTTTCTGTGTTGTCGAATCTGGTGCTTGTGAATTCTGTAACAGAATAATAACCTAAAAAAAAGCAATTTCATATATAAAAAAATAAAAAAAAACAAAACCTGTCTCAAATCGTCTTCACTCGGCTGCCATTGTGCTGCATTCATAATTTGTGCCATATTCCTGCTAAAAAACAATTTATTTCATATATAAATTTAAGTTTTTAAAACATATTCATTATTATTAAATATTTTAAGTTTTAAAATCACAAAATAAAAACAAAATTCATCGATCGATTTTCTGTTTAAAAATTTCATTGAAATTAAAACGATTAAATTTAAAAATTGAATAAGACAGAATTTCGGTTGTAATATTACAAATATACTGTATACAGTAATATGTAAAAATAAATTAAAATGGAAACTAAAAAGACAAAAAACGAGGCACAATCGAGGAAGTAGATTTCAGAACCAGTCGAGGAACGCCTTTTCGTCTCGGGACCCGTCAATCCAGCTTTATCAGATTCGCTTTAAAATCTTTTACTATTTCATCACAATTAACTACATTCCAATAAATTACCATCCCATAAATTAAAAAAATTTTTTTTCAATTAATCTTTTCTCCCAATTGTTCAAGTTGTTCCATAAACTGTGCAGGAGTAACCAATTCCGTACAGCCGTAGGTCATTCTTTGAATTCCTTTGTTTTTAGCGTAATCCACAAGATTCTGATATTCCACATAATTCCCTCCACCGATAACAAACACCATTACGTCCATTGCCAATTGTCCAGATCGTGATTTCATCATACTGAAAATTACCGTATAAATTTCCATATTTTCGAACTTTTATGCAAATTTTTAACTTTTCCATATTTTCGAACTTTTATGCAAATTTTTAACTTTTCCATATTTTCGAACTTTTATGCAAATTTTTAACTTTTCCATACTTTCGAACTTTTATGCAAATTTTTAACTTTTCCATACTTTCGAACTTTTATGCAAATTTTTAACTTTTCCATATTTTCGAACTTTTATGCAAATTTTTAACTTTTCCATATAACTCTCCTGTTACTCATATATAAACTCAGGAAAAATTTACATAAACACATGAAGTAATTTCGAAAATTCGGTTTCAAATTTCCATATATTTTTAAAATTATATAAATTTTTCAATTTTTTGCATGTTTTTAAAGTTTTCCACATATAATATTTAAAATATCTAATATGAGTACTTTTCAAAATTCCTTTAGATACATTTATTGAATTTCTAACGTACTATTTAAAAAGTTTTTACATATTTTAACGATTTTTTAAAGTATTTTTAAAATGTTTTTTAATTTTTACATATTTTAAACAACTTTTTTAAAGCATTTTTAAGAATTTTTAAAATGTTTTTTTAATTTTTACATATTTTAAGTAACTTTTTAAAGCATTTTTAAGAATTCTTTAAGTATATTTTTAATTTTTACATATTTTAAACAACTTTTTTTAGTATTTTTAAGGATTTTTTAAATGTTTTTTAATTTTTACACTTTTTAAAACAACTTTTTCAACTTTTATGTATTTTAAAAATGACTTACTCTTTATTAACAGCATGAACAAGTTTAGGATCAAAATATCTAAACTCTTCTTCATTAATATTCGACCCTCCTGTGATCGGCATTCCAGCAAGATTCGTCGAACTTGGTCTATTATCCACCATTTGATCTACTAATTTCGTTAAAGGCAAATTATGTTTTTTTGGAATTAAATTTTTCACACCTTCCATAAAAATTTTTGATGTATTTGATAATAAATTTGAAAACATTGATTCACTTCTTGTTCCTGCTCCATGATGTAATTCTGACATTCTTGTCATGTTCGAAAATGATCTCAAACGTTCTACAAATTTAATAGCGGAGGAATTTATTTCTTTTTCTTGTAAAATATTTTTAAATTCTTCTTTTTCTCCCGAATTAATTTGTGAACAACACAGATAATGAATCAATAATAATCTCAAAATATCCGAGTTATTTTTACAATTCAAAATAAGTTCATTCAATTTCACATCTGTCTGACCATTTAAAATTTTTTCTTCATTTTCAAAAAGCACATCAAGTCCTCTTTGTTTAATATCATTCAAAATCGTTGTTGCAACATTAGTATGCAATTCCACACATCTTTTTCTAAATAACAATTCTGGCAAACTTCCAACAGCAGATGTCAATTTCGACGTATTATCACCAAATACCATAATCGCTTCGTCTGATTCATTCTCAAATCCCATAGTAGATTTCAAATCTTTAATAGATTTTTCATTTTTCTTAACTTCTTCCAAATCACTTTGAATAGCTTCAGCAACAATCGGAAAAGGACTTCCTTTGTAGTTCCTCCAAAGATTATCTTCTTTATCCAGATCATATTCCTTCTTCTTCCCATTAGTTTCAACCCAAACTCTATTAGAATCCATATCCAACACATCATGAATAAGGGCTTGATATGTCCAAGTATGATGCAGCATCGTTGCCAAATCGACATTCCTATCAGCAATCACCAAAATCGGACGATGCATGCTGAATTGTCCGCCTCTGACATGTTCTTGAGTAAAAAGGTTATTCCGAGCATCTCTAAGATTATCACGAATCTTCTGATCAAGTTTCTAAAGCAAAATAATTAAAAAACAATGAACCAAAATTCCGTAAAACTATTTTGAGGAGTTTTTAGGTCAAAAAGTAACCCAAAACTGATAATTTCGTAATTTTACGACTTTATAATTGATTTTTTAGGAATATATTCTACTTGAAATCTTCTAAATCGCCATTATATAAAGTTTAAAATTCCCTATCTACCTTCTAGGACAAATTTCCATATATAAAACTATTAATAAATACTTAAAAATCAAAAATTACTTCTATTATCGAAAATAAATTACTTTTTGTAATAAAAATTAAACCTACAATTGCAACTTGTTCGGCCGCGTTGTCTTTGGGACACTTGATAATAGGGATGATTCCCATCGTGACACATACAGCGAACAATCCAGAAGCAATACCGTCGATTAATTGGTCCATTTCTTCCGGACTGATGGAAGGATCGTTGATCGCCTTGAAGCTGAAAGGACTTCCGGAGGAATATCTTCTCAACATGAACAAATCATCTTCTAGAGAAATGAAATTCAAATATTGATCTGTCAACTTCTGAATTTGCTGCATAGTTCCACTGTGAACAGCTGCAGAAGCAACGGATTCCAATTGTGGACGAGACAAAGGATAAACCAAATTGATGTAAAAATTATCGTACATGGCTTTCTTGAGGTCTTCGCACAAAAGTTGGACGTTTTCATCCGTAGGGGAAATCAAATAAACAGCAGGCACATCTGGCAAGGTTTCCCGTCGAGCAGTTAACAAACTGAAGAAAATTATGTAAAAACCCATATTATAAAAATCAAAAATAAAAGTTCTTTGAAAACAATCTTGAGGATTTTCTTTATCACCTAAGGTAGCCTAAAATTCCGGTTTCCTGCGGCACTTTAGTAATTAAGCATATTATTATAAAAATAAAAATTAACTTTATTACAAAATGATCTTGAGAACGATTTTTGGAGTTTTTTGAAATTAAAGAAGCCTAAAATTTTGGTTTTGGAATTTCGTGATTTTTTTATGTGTATTTTACCTAAATATACCTAAAATCTTCTAAATTATCGTTATCTAAGGTTTAGAATCCTCTATTTGCCTTCTAGGATTAATTGTCATATATGAAATCATTCTTAGGTATTGAAAAAGTATAAATAACACTAGAATATCCCGCATGAAAAAGACCAGTTTTGGTTTTGTACATAAAAAACTTACAAATGCAGTGTTACTCCGTGTTCTCTCAGTACTTTCACAGGAAGCAGCGGAGATATGATATCCTGAGCATGTTTGTCCAGAATCAGGACCTTCCAGACGGGTTCGACCGCGAGAGACGAGGAAACGGGCTGATTCAAATTCAGGATCTGCTTCAACGACGCTAAAACAATTTTTAAATTCAAAATCACTGGAACTTCATATATTAAAACTCACCAATTTGCCTCGTTCTGACATTATCTTTCTCGGCTGAAGTCTTCTGCATCAGAAACAATCGGAAAAACCAGAATCTAACAAGAAACGTGAAATCCGGCTTGTTCGACGTGGACGACCTCTTTTTCCTTCAAAAGTTTTCAGGCACCCGACTTGTCGCGACGAGACCACTCTGAGCGCGGATTTTTCTGATTGAACTGGCCGAGTTAATTTCCCGCAAAATTTTCATTTTTCTACATTTTTGAAATTTTATTTTTTATTTTTAATTTTTCGAATTCTATAATGTCTGCAGGGCTTCCGGAAGTCCATCTGAAGGAGTATTATGAGAAGTTTTATCCTTGTGGATCGGTCCTGAAGTGGCTCAAATACAATCGACGTAAATTTCAATTTTTTGATATATGAAAATTAAAAATTGCAGCACCTTCGGAATACTTGGAATTGAGGGAAATTGCTTTTATTTTGTCCGATGACACTCACATACGGTATAAGGTGATTTTGACGGAGGAAGAATTCAAAAAGGAACTTTTACGGACTTTGCCCCACAAAATCGACCTCGGCGCGGTCTACAATTACCGTGTAAGTTTATCGAATTAAAATTTTACTTTACAATCAAATCATCCAGCCTGACAAGAGATTACTCCATAAAAATGACTTCAAAGCCATGGAAAGAGAATTGGTGTTCGACATCGACTTGACCGACTATGACGTCATCAGATCCTGCTGTACCGGCGCCAATATCTGCCGTTCTTGCTGGAGATGGATGGCCCTCGCTGTTCGAGTACTCGAGAAAATCCTAAAAAGTAAGTCTACTTCTAAAATATAACTAATTTTCAAGGGATTTATAGCATAAAATGTAATTTTCCGAACATTTTTTAACAGTTTCATATATGAAAATTAATCCTAGAAGGCAAATAGAGGATTCTAAACTTTAGATAACGATAGTTTAGAAGATTTTAGGTAAAATACACTCCTAAAAAATCGCGAAATTCCAAAACCAAAATTTTAGGCTTCTTTAATTTCAAAAAACTCCAAAAATTCTTCTCAAAGTAGTTTTATATCAAAATTCATATATGATTTTTAAAATGTTATGATTGCCTTCGAAATCATAAGATATGAAATAACTGCTGCACAGAACCGAAATTTTAGGCTTCTTTAGTATCTTAATAAGCCCGAAAATTCCTCTCGAGACGGTTTTATAGAGAAATTCATATATGATTCCCGTAGTATAACTGTTGAATTTTCAATTTTAGACCACTTTGGATTCAGACACATGCTGTTTATTTTTTCCGGTCGAAGAGGAGTCCATTGCTGGGTCGCGGATGAAGTAGCCAGAAAACTGGACAATTCTGGTCGTTCTGCTGTGGCAGAATACTTGTCTGTTTTCGTCGGAACTAAAAAAGTCCAAATCCCAGACGAATATATCCATCCGATGTTGGAGGACGCTTACAACACCATTATGGAAGGAGACGAATTTGACAAACTTGTACTCGAGCAAAAGTGGCTTGAGGAGAATAACTGGTCCGAAGTTTTGTCGTTTTGCAACGATGAATCCTGGAGATCCACCTTGATGCGGGAGTTTGCCTCGTAAGTATCTCTAAACTTACTTTTTTAAACAAATTTTAGGTTAAAAACTCCTGAAATGAGATGGAAACTTTTAAAACGCAGATTCGATTCAAATTACCGCCAGAAAACAGAATCAGAAGGAGGAACTCTGCCAGAAGAACCCCCAACTCACGTTAAAAATTTCCTGAAGCAATTTGTTCTCCAATACGCTCATCCAAGACTCGATGTCAACGTCTCCACCGGCACAAACCACTTGCTGAAATCCCCGTTCTGTGTCCACCCTAAAACAGGAAAAGTCGCTGTCCCTCTGAATCCAAAAATGATCGACAAATTCAACCCAGAAGATGTCCCTACCATTTCGAAACTCATGGACGAACTTCACAAGATCTCCAGTGCTGCGATGGCTTCTGGGGAGTCGAAAGAGAACAAACTAGACCTCCTGACCAAGCACAGTTCTTTGAAGCCGTATTTGGAAGCTTTTGAAAGTTTTGTCAATGGAGCTATTAGTTCTTGATCACTATTGTTTTCTGTTTTTGTAAGTTTTATGATTACACATTCCTTATAAAACCTATCTAGGTTAGAATATCCATATACGTTAAATATCTAGAATTAAATTAACCGTGAATACTCACTGAGACTTCTCTTTCTTCTTCAAGGCAAGGGCACGAGTCTTGTGGCTGTGGAGACTAGTAATATAGTTGACAATGCACTCAGGCAACCCGAAAACCCAGGCCTGAATTTCATGAGATAAGCAACCAGTCGTCTCATTGACATTTCCAACACTGCGGAGGGCTTGATTGACATAGGTTTCAGGGCTAGGAGCGAAGAAGCTGGGTCTGCGGATCTTGGACATTTTGGTTGCGACCATCATGGGACAGACACATTGGATGGTGATTCCTTCGTTAGCATACTCTTGGCGAATGGCAGAAGTCAAGTGAGTGACGTACTTCTTGGTAGCGCTGTAGACGGCCCAGAGCTGCATGACACTGTAGCAAGCGGAAGAGCTGATGTTAATGATGACGCCCTTGCGACGTTTGGTCATCTGGGGGAGGACAATGGAAGTGAGGACAGTTGGGGGGAGAGTGTTGCAGACGAGGATGTCACGGAGACGTTGGTTTCCTCCTTCGACTTTGTGGAGAACATCGGGGTATTCGTAGGACAATCCGACGTTGTTTACTAAAAAGGAGAAAATAATTCGTGAAAAGAGAAAAATCTCACCGAGGACTCCAATGTCGAGTTTTTCGATCTGAGCACTGATTGTTTTTTCGTATTCATCCAAGCTGGCGGAAGTGAAGTCGAAAGCGATCGTCTTGATCTCGACTCCGCTGTACTTCTTGACGATCTCGTCTCTAGTGTCGTCCAGCTTCTTGGCGGTGCGAGAAATGAGTACCAAATTGAATCCTTTTTTGGCGAGTTCGAAAGCATAAGCCTTTCCGATTCCATCAGTAGCTCCAGTAACAATGGCCCATTTGCCTCCAGCTAGATGATGAAGATCGGCAGGAACAGCGATGTAGAAAGGATAAACAGCACTGAAGACTGCTCTGAAGACTCTGTAGACAATGTAGAGCAAGAGAGCGTATCCGAGGATAGAAATGAGACCCATCTTCAAGTTTCGATTTCCTAAAACTTCATATATAAATGGAAAAACAAAAAACGAAACTAGGTAAAGAAAGCGTTCGATATCGATAAGGCCAGAGTCGCACCACTTTTCCCATCACCAGAGAACATTTATTTGGACACGAAACGTACGAACACAAGGTTATTCTTTGTGCTCAAGAGATGACTGTCATGACGACCCACAATTTTGGCAAGAATAAAAAAATCAGTCCTTTGACTCATAAAGTAAGAAATCACGAAAAATAAAAGTAAACAAACACCGTAATAAAAGTTTGTGGGTAAATTTTTAGGAGTACGAACAATAAAGAAGCAAAAGATAAACGCGTTTCAAGACCTTTTCCTACCACGATAACCAATCTGGATCAAGTTTTAACTGTCCAGTTCTCAACTGGTATTTCACTATTGTTTCAAATAACCAGTATCAATTCCAACTTGACTGTCCAGTTCTCGACTCGTGTTCCACAACTGTTTCAAATTAGAAGAGTAAAAGCGTTTCAAGACCGTTTCCTACCACGATAGCCAATCTGGATCAAGTTTTAACTGTCCAGTTCTCAACTGGTATTCCACTATTGTTTCAAAAATCAATGAATTTTTCCATTATTTTCTGATTTGTTTATTATATCATCATGCGATTGTCGTTACGGTATCTCCAGAAGTTCATCAAACAGAAGACTTACATTTTTGAAGATAGGTCTTCTATGAAGAAGGAGTTGGCCAAGACCTATGTCGTCTTCATGACTGCAGGGATCTCCTTTACGTGTTTTATGACGTGAGTTGTTGCTTTTTTACTTGTACAAGTCATAAAAATCAAAATTGATATATGAATGAAAATTTAGATATTTCGGAATCCCGACTCCGGACATCATTTATGAATTTCGTTGTTGGACTTCCCCAGACTTCTCCGAATTCGTCAGGACAAATGGAAAACTGGTCCAAGAAGTTGATCTGAAGTCAAGGCTGCGGAATTTCAGATTCCACGAGAGAACCATCGAAGGAGCTCGTAAATTCGAAGACTACAGGTCCACTTTTGTGGAGCACGACTGATCTCCGTTCTTATGTTTAGGATTTTTAGAACTTGTTGTTACATTTATTAGCACGTATAGAAGATAAAATTTGATAACTTGACGGGTTGTACGTGGAAATTAGTAAAGTCCTGAAATTTTTATATCGATGTTGATGAATTTTTGGATTTTTTATAAACGTTGTTAAATTGTTGGATTTCTTATAAACATTGTTAAATTGCTGCGTTTTTATATGAAAGTTGATGAATTAGTAGGTTTTTGGATGGAAATGGGTAAATTGGAATTTTATATGGAAATTGAAGCGAAGGGTCTCTGCACGAAAGCATTCGACTCGTTTTGTTCGTGAACATGTTTTTTGCGATTTTTTTTGTTTACCATTGTTTGTCACTGTTAATTGATTTATTTTTATATTATTGTTGTTCAGAAATATTAGTTCATTTTCCACATAGATATGCCGCCTAAGAAGAACAAAAAAGAAAAAATTTTCGAATATAATCCTTCCTTGGATTTGAAACCAGGTTTGTTTTTTATTTTTTAAATTTTCGGTTATTTTCGTTTCAGGACGTCATATTTGTGATTGTCAAGCTCGGAAACATGAATTATTACGGAATTGCCTCAGTTGCGGACGAGTGGTGTGTGCTCAAGAGGGCAGCGGGCCTTGCTTCACTTGCGGCATGTTGGTCTGCACGAAAGCCGAACAAGAAGTTGTTTTTATATTAATTTTATATCCTTTACATATTATTTTACAGATACTTGACAGAGGAAGCAAGAAAAGCCAGCAACTACGAGAACAGCTCATGAACAAGACAGGAGGCGTCCCTACTTTGGCCAACGCGACCGCCGGATTGAGTCAAGCACTGGCTTACAGAGACAAACTGCTGCTTGCTGACGCTGATTCGTAGGTTTCTAGTTGATTTCAGATGAGGACAGTACTTTTAGGGAACGGAGGACGAAGGTAAACGACTTGGAAGCGGATTACGTGAACATGGAAAGCAGTCCTTACTTGACTCCCGAAGAACGGGAGGCAATTCTGCAAAGAAAGGCGGAATTGAGACAGATGAGGATGTCCCACCGCCAAAGGATCGTTGTGGATTTCGACTTTGCTGCTGGCAAAATCTCGGAACAGAAAGAACAACCTATTGAAAATGCCCAGGATCCAGTCCTTCAGTCCATCCTCCATCAGTCCCAGGTGAGAATGAAAGCAGAAAAAGAGAAACTACAAACTCCATTCCCGAGGAAAACGTTGGCTGCTGACGAATATACGCCAAAATACGATCCTGGAGTCAGCAATTCGAAAAGTTTGAATTCCACGATTGCTCCGATGGTTGAGGGGTTGTTTGGCGAAGATGACGAAGCTTTTTATGCCGAAGTAGAGCAGAAAGGGTACTGTCTGGCGTTGGATCAACCACTCGCTTCGTTCGTCGTCAGCGGTCTCCGGAAACACGTGGCTATTTGGGACGACGTCAGGTTCACAGGCCCGATGTTGGTTTCCGCCACTACTAGCATGATGGACGTTAAGGAAACGAAATCAGAAGAAGAACGAGCAAGAAAACGACTCGAAGGAGCTGAAATTTCTTTCCCGACGGTTTACCAAACTGGTGCGATTATGGGACGGGTATTTGTGGAAGATTGCCTTACGTGGAAGGAATATAACGAGCAGTTTTCCGGGAAAAAAGCAGAACTCACTCCGAAGGACGGTTTTGTCCTGTTGCTGTCTAGGGCAGAAGCTCTAGAAGCACCGATTCCCCATATTCCCCCTGGGGAGTTCTATCAGGTGAATTCTAATCTGAGGAAGGCCGTGAAAGCCGCTCTAGATCCGTACTATCTCGGTTAATTGTTGATTTTTTAAAATAAAAATTAATTTTAGTTCGATATTTGTTTATTTAAGTGTTATTAGGCACTTTTATATTTTTTAAATTTGATTTATTTAAAAAAATTTAATTTTAGGTGATAAATTTGCAAGACTGTTAAATCATGCCTGAGCCGACAATTGCTCAAGTTGTGAATCTCTCTCAAGAAGAGGAAGATCGTGTTCGAGAATTTTCCCAAAAACTTTTAGGCAAAACTGCTGTTGGGATTGCGACTTATCCTTTGAATTTCGCCAAAACTCTTCATCAAATTGGCTATGAACCGTATCCTCTAACAACTGGAAAAGTTTTCGTTGTCGCTGGACGTGATGCGTATTTCCTTCCTAACACGTTCAAATACTGTGAGTTATTTTTCTGAATTTTTGAAATAAGGAAAAACCATCTGATGGAGTACTGTAATATTGTAATTTTCGAATGTTCGGCATAGCTTCATATATGGAAATCAATCCTAAAAGATTTTAGGTCTTTATAACAATAGTCTAAAAATTCCTAGGTATATCTAAAGTGGATATAGGTCTAAAACATTGAAAAATCGTTTGAGATTACGAAATGATCATCACATGAAATTAAAGTCATCACAATGATTACTTTAGTTTCCGGTAATTTCTAGAAATTTACCCAGAAACTACAATGAAAGTCGTGATTTTTACGATAATAGGATTACAATTGATTTTTTCAGTGAGAAATGTCTACCATGACCAAGGATTTAGAACTCTTTTTACTGGATTGGATGCCGCAATTTTGTCATATTTGACTGGAGGCATCTTTTCATTCGCCGCGGAACTGTATCTTGATAGATATTATCCGGAAATTGGTGGCAAACCCGGGGAAGAAAACAAGGACGAAGCTGAAATGACGGATCATGAAAGTTTCCGAGTTCATTTTCGCAAGGCTATTCGTGACAGTATTTGCTGCGGTGTTGGAACTATTGTCAGTCGTCCATTGACTGTCGTTATGGTTCGTGAAATTGCCCAACTTGTTGGTGGAGAACAAAAGTATAATTCTTTCTGTGGATCAATTCTTAGAATTGGATATGAAGAAGGACCAAATGGATTCTTTTCTGGACTTGTTCCTGCATTGATTGCCCAAGGAATTACGATTTGGGGATGTTTTGCTCTGTCTTATGGTCTTGAACGAGCTCTTGTTCGTGCTCAAGAAGGAAATTCTGATGATGAAGCTGCTAAGAAAGCCACCAAGGATGCTCGTAGTGTTCTTCGTATTGTTGTTCCGTTCTTCGTCAACAGCTTCAGTTATCCATTTAATGTGGTTTCCACCATGATGTCCCTTAATGGATCTGGTCTTGCTGTTTCTCTTCTTCCATATTCTCCGGCATTCAACTACTGGGGAGACTGTTATGACTACTTAAAGCCTCATGGTTTGACTAGAGGAGCTCGTATGTTCCTTCGCGAACAGAAAGGAGCAGTCAGTGTTGGATCTGACCATCAACTTTATGCTTCTAACAAATACTTTGTCTAAATCTTGATTCTACTAGGCGTGTTTTTAATGATCTTGTATTTATTTCTAAGGATCTAGGTCTAATTAAAAGTAGTTTTTAGTCTCTGGTAACCTTTTCAATGATTTTTTAAATTTCAACGTCAAGTTTTATAAATGTGGACTTTTAAAGTTTTAATTCCAACGGAAAATAGAACGAGAAACAATTGGGAGATGTCTGGCTGGTCGGATTGGGATATCTGGCTCGCCGAAGTTGAGGGAGTTGAAATGGAATCCTCTGTGATTGTTAGAACTGGTTAAAGAAATGAATGAAGCAATCATTTTTCTATTGGATGAAGCTCTCAATAATCCTTAAAAGTTGTTTTTTTTTAAAATAAATAAAAAATTTTTTTTACCTTGAGTTTGATGAAATTGAAAAATATAGAAAAATAAAAAAAATAAAAAATGGATTTTCGTCATCTTTAGAAAATTAAAAATAAAGAATTTCATTGTTTTTTGAATAAATTACTACTTTTGAAAAAATTAATTTAGTGGTTATCGTCTAGAATGTTAAATTAACGAAGTAATTGAATACAAACGTGGTATCCATTGAAATTACTTTTTTAAGATAAATATCAAAAATGATATTTGGAACTTTTGAATTCGCGCGTGAGGGCGAGTAGAAATTAAAAAAGGTAAATCTGGCAATTTTACCAAAGTCGACTCGCACTCTAATTTTTTACCAGTTGTGGAATTGAAAAAGTGGTAAATCTGGCGATTTTACCAAAATCGACTCGCACTGTTATTACGCGCTCTCTTTATCAAAGTTATGAAATGGAAAAAACGGTAAACCTGGTAAATTGCAAACAAAATCAACTCGCTCTCTTTTACCACAGTTGTAAAATGAAGAAAGCGGTAAACCTGGTAACTTTACCGAATTCGACTCGCGCTTTCTTTCTTTTTTCTTTACCTAAAATTTCGAACTTTTTGTACAATTCTACAATTCCTTGTTGAAAGAATTTCGTGCAGAATTTCACTTTTGATTTTTACAATAGTACGGTTTTTCTTGAGTGATATAGTGGAGTAAATTATTGTTAATTTTACAGCATTACTGTAATCCAATAATGAACCGGATTACATGAAAGATCAGACATTGAAGGCCAATTGTCCAGCTGTTCCCATGGAAACGGGACTGTCCACACTCAAAGGTCGGCACCTGCCTCGGGCAATCCTCGGTCCATTTGTTCAAAATCGGACGTCTTCAAACCCACTTTACCCGTTTTTTATCTTAATTCCATTTACAATATTTATTTTATATATAAAATTTCTTTTATTTTCAATATAAATTCTTAATATTTACTTTTTAAATTTCAAAATTTTCCAAATTCAAAAAAATCAAAAATATTATTTATTTTTAAAATATAAATTAAAAATTTAATTTTTTTAAAATTGTTTTTTTTTTTTAAATTTAATTTTTTTTAAATTATTTGTTTTTTTAAAAATTTAATTTTTTTAAGTTATTTATTTTTTAAAAATTATTTATTTTTTTTTAAAATTAAATTAAATTCGAAATTCTGAAAAAACACTTTTTGTATTTTTTATATTAAATAAGTTTTAAGTTTTTTAGAATCTGGAAAAAGTACTTTGTAATTCTCGGAATTTTTCTCATAAATATTTCCAAACAAAGCAATTCTAGAAATTATAAAATCTCAAAGACCATAATTTTTATGATTAAAAAAAATGAATTATAAAAATTTTCGAAAATATTTAAAAAAAATTTTAAAAATTTAATTTTTTTTTAATTTTAATTTTTTTTAAAATTTTTTTTTTAAGTTTTATTTTTTATTTGGAAATCTTTAAAATTATTTAATTTTAAAAATTCCTAAGAATAATTTTCCATTTTTTTAAATTACAGTAATAAAAATGAAATTAATAATGAATTTTATATTTTTAACGAAATTTAACTTTTGAAAGTTTATCTTTAATTTTATATTTGCCAGCTATTTCGTCATATAAATTTCGTAATTTTGACCGTTATTTCTTTTTCGGTCGAGGCTTATCTGGTAACGTTCTTGTTAGAACTGTACGGTAATTTTTCGCCAGCGGCATCTGCTTCCCTTATTTCGTAATGTATAATTTCTTTTATTTTTATATTTTTTTAATGATTAAATAATACCTCAATTAAGTAAGAAAAAGGTTGATTTAAAAAGAATTTCGAAACCGGTGCGAGTCGAAGGGGTAATTGTTCTGCAGCCCAAAATCGGTTATGACAATTACTTCCCTTATTTCGTAATGTATAATTTCTTTCATTTTTATATCTTTTTTATGATTAAATAACTTAATACCTCAATTAAGTAAGAAAAAGGTTAAATGAAAAAGAATTTCGAAATATATTCTTAAATTAGTTTTATTGGCCCTTGATTGACATTTTGGATTATTTCGAAATCGTATAGATTGGTCTCGAAACGAAAAACTAGATTATTACGAAATCAGGAATCAAATGCCTCAGGGGATCAATCGTTCATTTTTAAAAATCAATTTTATCCTGGATAACCACTTTAGGCTGATCCAAAAAACATAGATTAATCTCGAAACGAAAAACTAGATTATTACGAAATCAGGGATCAAATGCCTCAGGGAATCAATCGTCCATTTTTTTCTTTTTAAATCAATCTTTTTAGTTCTTGATTGACATTTTGGATTATTTCGAAATCTTATAGATTAATCTCGAAACGAAAAACTAGATTATTACGAAATCCGGGATCAAATGCCTCAGGGAACAAACATCGTCGTCTTTTTCTGAATCGAAACCAACTTTATTTTTTTATAAAAGTAAAATTTTTAAAAATGCGTACAGATGATTTTTACCAACTTTCACAATTGCTTCTGGTTCCTAGGAAACTTCTGGGCCAGTTTTGTTTTTTCCCTTGTGGCATACTTCAGTTTTCGCAAAATTCGGATTTGACTCTCGGTCACAAAATTTCCTCTTTTCAAATAGTTTCCTTGTTTTTGGTCCTTGGATAACAGTACAGAATACTATACAAGATTCTAGAATGCTCCGGAATCTACTGAATACTTCTGGAATCAATAATCAAAAAATTTTGCACTTTTAGGTCTTGACTGGAAAATTCCACAAATTCCTATTGAGACCGTTTTTGAAGATTTTTTTGTAAATATTTTTATTTTTTTTATAATAATACAATTTTTAAAGTTATGAAATTCTATAAATAAAAAATCCAACAATTTTGGGTCCTGACTAGAAAACTTTGAAAATTCGTGTCGAGACCATTTTATAAAAAATTTAATTTTAAAGATTCGTGTCGGGACCATTTTAAAAAATTTAATTTTAAAAATTCGTGTCGAGACCATTTTGTAAAAAATTTAATTTTGGAAATTCGTGTCGAGATTATTTTAAAAAATTTAACTTCAAAAATTCGTGTCGGGACCATTTTGTAAAAAATTTAATTTTAATTTTATGCAGTAATATAATTAAAGTTTTTCGAATTAATTGTAACGAAAACTAAAAATAAAAACTACAAAATTTTGCTTCGGTTTGGACTATAAATTACAAATTAGAATTCCAGGTGAGAAAAAGCGGATCTAGTAATGAGTTATTGACCGTCTGTTGAAAGCTGAAATAGTCGAAAAAATTTATTTTTTAATTTTTTTAAATTTAAAATATTCAATGGATCCGGCTGTTGCAAAAGCCATCGATAAAGTAAGTTAAAAAAATAAAAAATTTAATTTTAAAAAAGTAAAAAATTTAAAATTTAATTTAAAAAAAGTAAAAAATTAAAAATTTTTAATTTTACTTAAAAAAAATGAAAAAATTAAAAATTTTATTTAAAAAAAATTAAAAAATTAAAAATTTTATTTAAAAAAAGTAAAAAATTAAAAATTTTTAATTTTACTTAAAAAAAATGAAAAAATTAAAAATTTTATTTAAAAAAAAGTAAAAAATTTAAAATTTTTTAACTAAAAATAAAAAAACTTAAAATTTCAGTTTTTAACTAAAAATGGATTTTCTACTGTAGCGACTAAATTCGAAGAAGAATGTGAAACAAGGAATATTCAATTCAAGAAGAAAGATTCAAAGACTGCTAGTCCTCCGGATACTGTAGACTACAAGGTGTGGCTTTTACAGTAATATTTTCAAATTTAAAAAAATTTATAAAATTAAAAAAAAATTTATAAAATTAAAAAAAAAATTATTTATAAAATTTAAAAAAAAATTAATAAAATATAAAAAAAATTATTTGTAAAATTTTAAAAAAATTATTTATAAAATTTTAAAAATTGCGAAATTTTTGTTTAAAAAAATTAATTTTTTTATTAAAATTTTTTGTTTTAAGAAATGACGAAATTTTTGTTTTTGAAAATTATATCTTATTTACTCTAAAGTTGATAGTTAATTTGAAATTTAATTTTTCATACTCAGACATGACTCACGAGTTTTTTCTTTTTTCAAAAAGCTTCAAGTTATAAAGATTAATGATTAATTTCAGACTTGAGTTTTTACGTCAGAACAAAATTTAAAAAAAAATAAATTTAAAAATATTTAAAAAAATAAAATTTAAAAAAAAATAAATCTAAAAATATTAAAAAAAAACAAAATTTTAAAATATTAAAAAAAATTTAATTTAAAAATATTTTTAAAAATAAAATTTAATTTTTTCTTAACACGAAAGTTTTGATTTTAATGAAATTTAAAAATTTTCTTTTCGAGACCTTAATTTCAGAGAAAATTTAAAATTTTTTCTTGACACGAAAAATTAGACTTAAAAAATAAAAATAAAATTTTCTTTTCGAAACCTTAATTTCAGAAAAATTAAAAATTTTTTCTTAACACGAAAGTTTTGATTTTAATGAAATTTAAAAATTTTCTTTTCGAGACCTAAATTTCAGAGAAAATTTAAAATTTTTTCTTGACACGAAAAATTAGACTTAAAAAATAAAAATAAAATTTTCTTTTCGAGACCTTAATTTCAGAGAAAACTGCTTTCGAGTTTCCAAAAACAAGAAAAATCGAAATTTTTCGAAGTTTTTAAAGAAGCTTTCAATCATGATTCGAAAAATCCTCAAATCCAAATCCTGGAATTTGAATGTCAAGTGTATTTTGCGATTTGTGGATTTCGAAAATCGCCTCCGGACAAGAAAGGAATCGAGGACTTGAAGACTTACCTCGAAGAAGGTCCCGGATCCGAAATGGCCCAAAACGCCGAATTGGTCCCGTTTTTCGCCCTTCCCTACGTCAGTGAGCCGTTGAAGCATCCAGTATTTCGAGAATTGCTTTCGGTGAGATTTGTCCTTATTGCAAGTCGTTGGATAGCAACGCTCCCACTTGCCCAAACTTTCCTTTTTCTTTTATAAATTCTTTTTAGAAAAAACACGTCGATCGACTTCAGAGGAAAATCGTCCAATTACTTCGAAAAAAAGAAAAAAAAGATTCTAGCAGCAGCGAAAGCGACGAAGATCTTCGTTTAACCTCCTGGAAGGTGTTTTTTTTAAATTATTTTTATTTTTCTACTCTTTTAAAAATCTTTTTTTTGTTTTTTTTAAAATTATTTTTATTTTTTTTTACTTTTTTTAAAATTATTTTTATTTTTCTACTCTTTTAAAAATCTTTTTTTGTTTTTTTAAAATTTTTTTAGATTATTTAAATTTTTTTGAATATTTAAAAAAAAATGAAATTTTTACTTTTTTTAAATTTATTATTTATATTTTTTAGTTTTTTTAGTTTTTTTATATTTTTTATTTTTTATTTTTTATATTTTTTATTTATATTTTTTAGTTTTATTTTTTTTATATTTTTTATTTTTATTCTTTTTTATTTTTTATAATTCATCTGAAATTATTCCAGCGTGCTTATGACAGTCGAAAATTGCTGTCGACTGTGGACAAAGCCAGAATCAAGGACTACCAGGAGCTCCAGCATGACTACTATAAAATCATCGACATAGCTGGAGAATTAATTGAATGTTTAGAACAAACTTGTCACGGAAAAACTGTAAATACTTAACTTTTAAAATTACCATTTCAAAATTACTCCAAAACTTAAAAAAAATCAAAATTTAAAAAAAATTAATTTTTATATTTTTTAATTTTTTTTAAAATTTTTATATTTTTTGATTTATTTAAAAATTAATTTTTATATTTTTTGATTTTTTTTAAAATTAATTTTTAAAAATTTTTAAAAATAATTTTTATTTTTTTTTAAATTTTATTTTTATTTTTTTCAGATATCACCGGATTTGTTCAGTAACATTGCGAATAAGTTGATAGAATCCAATCGGGAGGCTGAACGTCGGATGCAGAGAAGTGCCATGGCCGTGAATGGCAGAACTCCTGCGATTATGCCGATTTCAAAAAGAAACAGATCTTTAAATCGGAGGTTTAAATTTTAAACTTTGTCAAATAAGAGTTATCATTTTTAAAAATCAACACTGATATTTGGAATTTTTGAATTCGCGCGTGAGGGCGAGTGGAAATTGAAAAAGGTAAATCTGGCAATTTTACCGAAGTCGACTCGCGCTCTAATTTTTTACCAGTTGTGGAATTGAAAAAAGTAAATCTGGCAATTTTACCAAAGTCGACTCGCACTGTTATTACGCGCTCTCTTTATCGAAGTTATGAAATGGAAAAAACGGTAAACCTGGTAAATTGCAAACAAAATCAACTCGCTCTCTTTTACCACAGTTGTAAAATGAAGAAAGCGGTAAACCTGGTAACTTTACCGAATTCGACTCGTGCTTTCTCCTCGCGCTTTCTTTCTTTTTTCTTTACCTAAAATTTCGAACTTTTTGTACAATTCTACAATTTTAAGGAATTTTTTATAAAATTGCAATTAACCTTCTCTCTTCCAGACCTCCAGAAAATCTTCCAAGGAGAAAACCAGACCCGATAAAGAAGTCAGAATCCATCGGGAACTTGATTCCTGCCGATCCCAAAATCAGATCTCCTCCGCAGCCAAGAATAAACCCAAAAATGTCAGTTTTATCGTGAAATATTTTATGTCAATTGTGAAATAATCGAAAAATAAATTCAGAACTTCTCCCGTCAAGGAAGTTTACTGTCAGTTGAATTTTGCCAAAATCTCAAATCAGTTAGTCAAGAACCCCGGAACGAGGTCGAGTGCCCTGCTCCTCCAGGCCCTCAGATACGTAAGTTTGTTTTTATTTAAAAAGTAGAAATTCATTCTTTAGACATTTATAAAAAAGAAAATAATCGTTTTTAACAAAGCACAATGGTGTTAATTATGGTTTTTAGGGCATTTGTTAAGAGTTTCATATATGAAAATTAATCCTAGAAAGTAGATAGAAGGTTATATGTTTTATGTACTGTAATCCAGATGTTTTAGAGTTATCTAGAAGAGATACAGTTTCGGGAAATTAATTTCGAAATCGTCACGTAGGCCACTGTAGCTTCTATCAAGTTCTAAAAACTCGCGTTCAGGCAGTTTCATAACCTTCATTTTCGATTTTTAGGATAGTAGAACAAACAACAATCTCTTTTTATAGGGTACTTTGATCTTTGATATGATTTCTGCAAGGTCTATTAACAGTTTCATATATGAAAATTAATCCTAGAAGGTAGGTAGAAGGTTATATGTTTTATGTACTGTAATCCAGATGTTTTAGAGTTATCTAGAAGAGATACAGTTTCGGGAAATTAATTTCGAAATCGTCACGTAGGCCACTGTAGCTTCTATCAAGTTCTAAAAACTCGCGTTCAGGCAGTTTCATAACAATGCCCGTTTCTACTTGTTACAATAGTACACGTAAAAATGAAAAATTCATAAGGGGAACAAAAAATGACTATTTTTGGAAAAACATAACTGGTCAGAAGAGTAAAGTTCGTTGCAAGAGCAGAAAAGATCAAATCTTCGCTGTAAGAGACAAAACGGATCGTAGAAACACATATTTGGGAGATTTATGGAAAATAAGTCCAAATGAATATTTATGTTTTTTATTTTATTCATTCCTAAAGCGAAATCTGGGTCGTTTATTCCTTTTTAATAATTTTCCGCACGAGACTCAAGTTATTCTTTTTTTTTAAATTTTCCGCACGAGACTCAAATTATTTTTTAAATTCATTCTTGAAGCGAAATTTAAACAATTGTTTTTATTTTATTCAATTTTTGTGCGAGACTCAAATTATTCTTTTTTGTTTTCTTCATTCTCGACATGAAATCTAGATTATTTCATTCTTATTTCTTCTACAGTATCCAAATCAGTCTTTTTTTGATTTAAAAATAGAACGTACAAATGCGTTGTTTTTATACAATTTTGCACAATAGTAACTGTGGTCATAGATTCCTGTGAATTTAAATCCTAAATATAGAATATTCGCATGGAAAGGAATACATTAATATTCTACATAAATAAGTTCAAAAATGGTCTGTATTTTGATTAACGGACAAGTGGACTTACAAATAGACAAACGAACGAACGGACAAGTGGACAACTAGAGAGATGTACAAAAAGATAGACAAATAGAGGAATGAACGTATAAATGAGCGAACTTACAAATAGACAAACGAACGAACGGAAAAGAGAACAACTAGACAGATATACAAAAAGATAGACAAATAGAGGAATGAACGTACAAATGAGCGAACTTACAAATAGACAAACGAACAAACGAACGAACGGACAAACGGACAACTAGACAGATGTACAAAAAGATAGACAAATAGGGGAACGAATGGAAAAATGGACAAAAATATAAATAGACAGCTAGACAAACGGACAAAAAATAAATATACAAATGGACGATCTGACAAAATCCGTCAGTTTAAAAATTAATAAGTGATTTTCAGCAACTGACGAAGAAACCAAAACTGTCGGATGCCATTCCGATTTTGCAGTTGTTTACTGAGAAGGATATTTTACTTTTAAAAAACAGGAAAAACGTGAGTTTATTTAATTTTGAAAATTAAATTAATTACTGTAATTATATCTAGTCCGTAGTAGCGACAATCGTGGCCCAAACAGAACAGCAAATGGAAACGAAGGAAGAACTGGCCAGGTTACTTAACGGAATCGCGAGTTTCAAAAAAGGAAGAGACTACTTACTGGCCATTGCCCAAGGCAAAGAAATTTTGTATCAATTAGCTCTGGCTTTAAGAACGAAAAAATTAGTAAATTTTTCTGCTGATCATATTTTGGCAACTTTGGAGAAATTAAGCGTCAGATCCAGTGTTCAGAAAGAATTGGTCCTGAGTGGAATGATTGAATGGTTGATGAATCTTCTAGAAGGACCCTTAGGCAGTTTTGGACTCGAATATGGAGCAGCTTTAATGGCTAATCTTTGTATGAATTCTGTTGCGCAATCTACGATATTCAGATACAAGGACAGACTTCTGGAGTTGATGAAAAAATTAATCAATCATCCGAATCCGCAATTGATCCCGTTGACTTCGAACATCCTTTACGTCATTTTCACTTTTGCGAAAATGAGATCAGCTGCGAAAGAAGTTAATTTTGAATCTGTAATTTTAGAAAAATTAAAAACAACGGATTCTCCAGAATCAGAAGCCCAGTTGAATGTTGTTTTAAAAGTACTTCAAGGAGGTCAGTTTTTTAATTTTATCGATTTTTCAAGGATCTGTACAAAAATCACCGACCCAAATCTCGGTTTTCCGGAAAATATTTTTTTTCCGAAAAATCAAACCCAAAAATACTTTTTTTAATGACTTACTGACCGATTAAATCGTTTTTGTTTAATTTTGTTTGATTAAAGAAATCGCCCGTTGTTTTTAATGTCCACGAAAAAAGCAAATTGCCCCAGGCGAAATTTCTTGCTTACCTTCTCTAGACGAACTCACAGAAGAATGTATAAGGTTCTAGAAGCTCCTAGAATCCAGTCGGACGTTTTGGGTGTTTTCTGGAATCAAGAAAATGTAAAATTTCTCGTTTTTGGTCCCGACTGGAAAATTTTAAAAATTCGTGTTGAAACAATTCTTCGAAATTTTGAAGAAAATATATTATTTTTTACAATAATTTAAAAATTATAAAACTAAAGAAAATATAAAATTTCTCGTTTTTGGTCCTGACTGGAAAATTTAAAAAATTCGTGTTAAAACAATTCTTCAAAATCTTATGAAAAATATATTATTTTTTACAATAATTAATTTAAAAATTATAAAACTAAAGAAAATATAAAATTTCTCGTTTTTGGTCCCGATTGGAAAATTTGTGTTAATTTTTAAATTTTGTGGTAAAAATATACTTTTTATAAAAATGATTTTGGAAAATTTTTTTGAATTTTTACGAAATAATTTTTAAAATTATGTAAAAAATTTCAAGAAAATTTTCAACAATTTAAATTAGAACTTTCAAAATCATGCTGAATTTTGATTTTTGATCTCGAGTGGAAATTAAAAAAGATTTCAATATTGAAATCAATTTGCAGTAATGTCTGATTTTTATTTTTTAATTTTTTAATTTTTTAAATTTTTTTGAGAAATTTTATTTTTTAATTTTTTAAATTTTTTTGAGAAATTTTATTTTTTAATTTTTTTGAGAAAATTTTACTGTTGACCCCCTTGACCCTTCTCGAATGAAATTGAAAAATCCCTCATCCACTTTAGTCGGCGACAACAGCGTCTAAACCATTATAGCAGCCATTTTTGTCTGGCTATAGTCGTGGTTGACGGGCCCCGTCGAGTGGACAGGCGCCACCAGACACGTTTCAAAAAAGACTGACCATCCCTCGATCCAGGACAGACACAACAAAAAAGTTGTCTCGGTTTTTTACTCGCATTGAAATAGAAAGGAAAGAGGGTCAATGGGTCGTCTCTCTCTCGTGCCAGCTGTTTGCGAATTGTTTGTCCGTCCTAACTGGCACGAAATGAAAAAAGTGGCTTGCGTAACAAGTGTATAAAAATTTAACTGGGCGGAGCGTGCTGACCAGTGGCCAGCTCTCTGTTAGCCAATGGGTTAAAATTCAAAAAAGGTCTTGTAAAAAAAATGTCGGTCACAAAACTGTGCCATCTGTCCGTCTGAATTGTGCCAGGCCGGGGGCATCGTCAGTAGACTCATTCCGACATTATTCGTCGAAGCGGTTGACATTGATTTTTCTCTAAAATCAGGCCATCAAAAAAAGATTTAATTTTTTTGAGGTCAGATCTCACTCGCCCCTCCCTCGTTTCCCGGCTTCTGATTTAATAGTCATTTTTGAATTTCATCGACGACCAGTTTTGTTTTGTTGGAAAATTAAAATTCTTAGATTACGGTAGTTTTATTAAAAAGTAGTATTGTTTTTTATTTTTCGTTAATTAAAGTAAGTTTTGAACGGTACCTGTTGGAGACTGATACCCCCAGGCAGCCAGATAAAAACGACTCAAAATTGGCGTGCACTGCATCGGGGTACCTGTGTGTGCCAGACATCCCTTCGAATTTCGCCCAAAGCAAACTAAACGGTCAAAAAAAATTTGGAAATTTAGATTTTTGAAAAATTTCTTTAAAAAAATAAAATTTTGAAAATTTTCTTTTAAAAGTAGAATTTTTAGAAAAATTAAAAAATATAAATTTTCGGAGAATTTAGCTTTATAATTATGATTTACTGTAGATAATATTAAAATTAGAAATTAAAATGTAAAAATTTCAGAAATTTTTGAATTCCCGCGCAAGGGCGAGTGAGAGTAGGAAAACGGTAAATCTGGTAAACAGCAGAAATCTACTCATGCTGTTTTTGTATATTTTACCTAAATCCTGAAATTTGCATAAAAATGATTTCATGAAAATACTTATTTTTAATTTCGATAGTAATCTAATTTTTGAATTCCCGCGCAAGGACGAGTGAGAGTAGGAAAATGGTAATTCTGGCAACTTGCACCGAAGTCGACTCGCGTCTTCGCTCACTCTCGCTTCTTATCCCTTTACCTAAGTCCTGAAATTTCCATGAAAATCTTAAGAAATCTCAAAGTTTCGTGTTGAAACTAGTTCGAAAAAGCTCTTATTTCTTGTTTACAACAATGCAACTCCAAAATCAATATATGAAATCCTAAGTTTTCAAAGTTATTTCAAAATTTTAGGAATTCGTCTTTTGTAGGAATTTTTGTCTTTGATATGTAATAGTATGATTAGGTCTTTGAGAGATGGTAGGTGGGGAGTTTCATTGAAAAACGTCCCGGGGATAGGTAGCCAGAGAAACTTGAAAGACGGACCGACGACGACCGAACACTGTTTTTCCGTCTCGTGGCCAATCTGAATTATTTTTTAAATATATTAAATCTATTATTATTACTACCAAATAATAGTTTGCCTTTTCCCTGAGACTATAGCTGTGACGGATTTGCAAAGTTCACAGACTATTGTCTCAGGAACAAGGAAAACTCAAAATTCTATCGATTTTGTACAGATTCCAGGGAGTTTTGATTTTTTAAATATAAATTGATATATGAAATAACTTTTGTTTTCAGAGATTGACGTCGGGAAAAGAAAAGAATCTGATGAGGACGACGAAGAAGATTACGTGGAGGCGGAAGTGGACTCCACGGACACCCTGATTCCGACGATGACGGAGTTTTTCGGAGAAGTGCTGCTTCAGAAGAAATACACACTTGCGGGACAACAAGTACCTCCGTCGACGGAAGACGCGGCTCCTCCGGGGACTGTTCCTAGAAGACAGTTCCCTGCAGTTCAGAAGCCGATTCAGAAGTCGATCGTCAGAAGAGAAGCTCCGCTAAATAGAAAACACTTTGTTAAAGATAACCCAATTCCTCGGGAACCGATCCCTGTTCCTCCAGGATCTCCGCTAGGTCAAAGAATGAATTCCGTCGCCAGTTTTGCCACTTTTGTCGCCGAAAACGACAAACGAAAACCGTTAATTGGTCCGACTGGCCTCAAAGCTGCCGGTAAACCCTTTGAATTTTTAAATTCACTTGGGAAATATTAGGACTAAAAAATGATATATAGTTTTTGAATTTCTGCGCAAGTGCGAAAATTTAAAAATGGTGAATCTGGCAAATCAACTCCCACTGTTGCGTTTTTTATCTAAATTCTAATTTTTTAGAAAAGTCCATAATTTCGTGTTGAGAGAAATCCACACAAACTTAAGTTTTATATTTTTATAATAATGTAATTTGAAATTTTTGAATTCTCGCACAAAAGCGAGTAAAAGTTTAAAAATGGTAAATTTGGCAATTATAAAAATCGACTCGCGCTTTTTAGAATTTTTTTAGTTTAAATTTTAAAACATTTCTATTAACTTTGAAATTTAAAGGTTATTAAATTAAAAGTTTTTGAAATTTAAAAATTAATAATTTAAAAATTTTTGAAATTTAAAGGTTATTAATTTTAAAATTTCTGAAATTTAAAAATTAATAATTTTGAAATTTTTGAAATTTAAAAGTTATTGATTTTAAAATTTTTGGAATTTCAGTGAATCAATGGCGGCATCATCATAAGAAAAACTTTTCAAAAATCAAAGAAATGATTTCAACGGTGAATGAATCAGAAATCCACAAATCTCCGAAAAAACACATTCCTGAACCGGTTAAAATTCCAGAAGTTTCGAAATTTCGACATAGACGGAAATCAGAATCTTCTATTGCTGAGGAAATGGTTGCGAATTCTTCTCATCCACCGTTGAAAGTTTCGTCTTCAACAGCCCTCGATGCAGCTCCGGTCGTCGGAAAAGTAAATTCCAGAATTCCTGAAGATGCAAATGTCAATGAATACACTGCTGTTTTCGGGTCGAGACCTAAGGTTGCCAGGACTCCAGACCAAGTTGTTGGGAACAAACAAAAACCTACAGTATTCATGTTTTAATTTTTCCAAATACCAAATTGAAAAAAATTTATTTTACCTCGGGAATTGTACCTCAATAAAAAATTTGACAAATTTAATTTTTCAGTTTTTTTGTTTTGGAGGTGTTTTTGGCTTTGCAAAGAGGACAAACAGGGGCATTTCGGTGGATTTTCTGGTTACATGATTGGCAATTCTGAAAAAAAATAAAAATACAATTTCGAAATTATTGATATTTTAATTTTTAGGATTTTCAAAGAACTTCTAGAAATTCAGAATCCTATGGAAATTTGAGGAAAATCCTGAAGTCTACCAGAATCCAAGAAAAAACTAAAATCAAAAACCTCAAAATTTAAAGTTTTCTAGAAATTCGTGTCGAGACAACTTTCGTAAAAAAATTGATTTTTTTATAATTTAAATCCTGAAATTTGTATTGAGACAATTTTCGTAAAAAAATTGATTTTTTTATAATTTAAATCCTGAAATTCGTATTGAGACAACTTTCGTAAAAAAATTGATTTTTTTATAATTTAAATCCTGAAATTCGTGTCGAGACAATTTTCGTAAAAAAATTGATTTTTTGTTTTAATTAAACTTACTTTTAATTTCGAAATATCTTCAAAGAACGTCCCCAAAGGTCTCGGGGAAGGTCCTACAGTAGGAAAACCAGAAGGGAAATATATACTTCCAGAAGCCGGCTTGAATCCAGAATCTACAGTACTCCAGTGATTCTGATTTTTTGTTTCCAAAAATTCAAATTTTTCTTGAATAATTTCGAAAGGAATAAAATTATTTTTCGAAATTCCGCATTTTTGAAAAATTTTGTTCAAAAATAATAATTCAGTTTTAAAAATAAAATATTTTTGTTTTAAAAAAATTTTTTGATTTTTTTGAAAACTTTTTATTTCTTTAAGAACATCTTCGAGGTGATTTATGTCCTGGTTGATGATTCTGAGTTCTTCGGCGTGAGATTTCCTTTCGGTTTCGAGATCCGAAAAAATTTTTTCGAATTCGGATTTTAACTGGAGGTTTTTTTCGAAAATTTTCGAATATTCGTTAATTTCCAAAATAAAAGTTTCAATTTGGATTAACTTCGAGCTGAAATTATATGGATTACTGTAATACAAAAAAACAAACAAACCTGCATGAAGCGATGGAAAACAATTTTTCGGAAATTTCTCTGGTTACTGTAAAATTATTTTCAGAATTTTTTTCGAATAATTCCATCTGAAAAATTTGATTTTGTAATTTCAAAAAAATTTTTAAAAATAAAATAGAAAATTCTGGAATTTTTCAAAAATTCAAAAAAGTTTCTGAAAATTTCACAGAAGCGTTTGAAGCCTAAAAATTCTCAAAAGTTCCTAGAATTTTGTGGAGGATTCTGGAATTTTTAAAAAATTTCGCAAAACTTTAAAAATGTATATTATAAAATAAAATATATATTATAAAATATGTTATTATAAAAAAGCGGAAATGGACATTGTTATGAAATCGTCTCGACGCGAATATCAGGGATCTCATGAAAACTACAGTAACCAGCGCGTTGATTTTATGCGACTGTTTCGTAACTGTTACCGTACAATCAAGGAAATTGCCGAAGATGGGCTCCATTACTCTTATTGTAGAAATTTTTTGAAACTTTCAAAAAAAATTCATAAAAACAGAATATTATAAGAAATTTTAAATTTCCCAGAAAATTCTGAAATTTTCAGAAAATTTCAAAAACTTTTAAAATATTATAAAAATTCCTCAGAAAACTAAAACCTTCAAAAAAAACTTATAAAAACAAAATATGAAAATTTCTGAAATTTTCTAGATTTAAAATTTTCAAAAAATTTCATAGATTTTAAAACTTAAAAAATTTAAAGATCTAGAAAAAGTACAAAACTTAGGAATTTCAGGAAAATTCTAAAAAATAAAATTTTTTAAATATATTTTTTCAAAAATTTTACAGTATGATTCGAAAAACAAATAAGAAGAGCATTTTTGAGTTTTTCAAATTCGACAAAGAACTCGTAAAATCTAGTTGAGGTTTCCGGGAAGCCTGGTCAATTTGAAGGTCGAACACATTTCACACCTTAGGGAGCTTGTCTAAAATATGTAAGGCTTACATGGCACTTTTCTGGGACCCCCTCCCCCTATAAGCTTTACATATTTTAGGCAAGCTCTCTAAATTTAAAAAAAGCTAAAAATAACCTATAAGGGAGCTTGTCTAAAGTATGTAAGGCTTACATGGCGCTTTTCTGGATCCCCCTCCCCCTGTAAGCCTTACATATTTTAGACGAGCTTCCTTATTTGGATCTGGATGTCCGACTTTCGAGAAAAATAGAATCAAGAGTCCAGATCCACCTGCTCGAAACCACTTAATCCGACATCGAGCCACTTTTCTCCACAGGAAGTCTTCAAAAAAACAAAAATCAAAAGATTTTTATAAAAAATAAAATTGAACAAAAAAATAATGAAAATTGAGAAAACAATTTTCTGTCAAAATTTTTCCATGAGAAAAACCGTTTTTCAAACAGAAAAGACGGCAATTTAGTCATTGAAGAAGACGCAACCGAAAACGGTTCAAAAGTTTCTGATTCATCCAGAAGAAATAACAATTGGAAAAATAAATTCGTCATTTTATGTGTTAATGAACAAATTAAATGTTACTAATGAATAACAGAAAGTTGATATATTGCTTCGAGCATTTGAAAATCAAAAAATCAAAATTAAAAAAAAAATTATATATGAAAATGGAAATGTTCTCTTTTTCAAAGACAGTTTTTCCTTTTGACTTGATTTCTCTCTTGTTATTTCATCTTTTTCTTTCTCTCCTATTACAGTACTGGACAAAAGTGAATACCCCTTCACATTTTTGATCATAACTTCCTTCAAAGTTGTTGAAATTGGTCTGGTGTTTTTAAAAATTTATTGGAAAAAGACAACAAGTAGAATAGTCAAATACAAGAATTAAAGTTCCTAATTACTAAATTAGTAAAAATGAAGAATCAAATTAACCGGGGACAAAAGTGCATACCTTTAAGGATTTAATATTAATAAACCGTGAAAATGTAACTCTAACAACGCAATAACCTATAGAATGAACTCAATATCAAGTAGAGAACTCCTTAGCTGTGCGAACTACTTGGCAACGACTTGGCATCGAGTTGATCAAGCGATCAATTGTTGTCTGGTCGATGTTATACCATTGCCTTCAAAATTTGGAGTTTTTCGTCTGCATTTCGCACTTTGATGTGCTTAGTGCGACAATCCAGTTCGTCCCAGAGGTGTTCAATTGGATTTAAATCAGGACTCTGTGGAGGCCATGGTAATATCTTCACTTTTTGAGCCTTGAACCACTTTTGAACGATAACTGATTTATGCTTTGAGTCATTATTTTGCTGGAACATCCATCTAGAATACAAATTAAACCTAACAAATGGGAGCATGTGGTCCAACAGTATTTTTTTTTCATTCATGCTAAACAGCATATTGGGCAACAATTATTCTCCAATTTTCCCGGTCCCGGGCGAGTGTTTCAGCTTCTTCCCATGTCATGTCCAGTGTCTTCAGGTCTTGGGCGAAGGTTCTTCTCCATGGGTCCAACAGTATATCACGGCATATATCAGCACCATATTCCCTCGGATGCGTACTAAAGGACCTACGCCGGAGACACTGAAACATCCCCAAACCATAACACTGCCAGCCCCATGCTTGACAGTGGGTATTTGGTAACGGGGATCAAATCTTTTGCGTTTAGAACGACGCACCTATGTAATCCCATCAGAAGAAAACAAATTATATTTTCATCGCTCCAGAGAATTTTCTCCCACTGCTTCTTCTTTCACTCCTTGCGTTCCCTTATTCAGCGTGATTGATCTGTCTTGTTCTTCCTGGAGATGAGAGGTTTTCGAATTCCATGGCTTCCATGAAGTCCAGACTCAATCAGCTTTCGGCGAACAGTGCGGACACTTACACCAGGCTGTCCATTCACTTGAAGAACTTGATGGGCGGTAAGTCTCGGGTTGGACTGTGATAGCCGCTTCATGGATTTCTCTTGATAATTTTTAGTTTTCCTTGGCTCACCTGATTGTGGCTTATTCTCCAGAGTTTTTCGCTTCTTCATATTCTTCTTCCAGAGCTTAATTGCGTTCACGCTGACTGAGAATGTGGCTGCAGCATTACGAATTGTTTCCTCAGAGTCAAAAAAGGCCATAACCCGGTTCTTCACATCTAGGGAGTGTTCTTGACGTGGTACCATCTCTAAAATAAATAAAACAATGCAAATTTTCACGTTAATACAATAATTCATTAAACAACAAAAAAGTAGCGCCAAAATGTGAAGGGGTATTCACTTTTGTCCGGTACTGTATTTCATTTTTTTCTTCGAAAAAATCACTTACTTTTCATATATCATGACCACTTCTAGTATTGGGGTTGTCATTGCTTTTTTCAGTGCTCCAAATCTTCGAAGATCGTTTGTAGGTAGAAATGGCTTCATGTCTAGGAATTTCGGCGAAAATAGAGTTATATTTTGTATCCTAAAGTGATGGGAAAAATCAGTTAACTGAGTAGGAAGAAAATTAACATACTGAACTTCGACATCAAACTTTGACTTTGAACTGTGAACTGTGAAATCGAACTTCAAAATCAAATTTCGATATCAAACTATGAAGTCGAATTTTGATTATCAAATTCGATCAAATAAATCACAGATATTTTTCTTTTTTCACGATCGTCATGAATAATTCTATTTGAAAATAAATTTGCGGATTTTTTAATTTTTTTAAACTTAAAATTTCTCAGAAGTTTTTACTTTTATTTGTATTTTTGTAATTAAAGATTGACAATAATCATAAATCCCTAAACGTCATTCTAATCCTTGTTTTTCGTCACAGATGTCAACTATTCGTGGAAAATGTGACGATTGTGTCACCTTTTGCAATTGTTACAGAACCAAAAGTTGTGCTTTTTTGTGTAGTGAATTGGTGAAACATTTTCTCTGCTAATGATGGGCAAAGTGTTCCTATTGCCATATCCTTGACAAAACGTTCTTATTATCACAGATTGGTGAAGTGTTCTTCTTGTTATGTCTTTGGTGGAATGTTCTTATTGCCATAGATTGGTGAAGTGTTCTTATTATCACAGATTGACGAAATGTTCTTGTTGTTATGTCTTTGGTGGAATATTCTTCTTACTGTACAAAAACCCTAACTTTTAGTACAGTAACAAATGCAAATCATCACTGTTATGTTTTAATTTTCGTCACAAAAGTCAAATATTCATGAAAAATGCGACGATTGTGTTCATTTCTGTCATATTTTGTAATTTTTATGTAACTAAAAATTTTTTGTGCATAATAAAATTCATCAATTACTTGGTTTTTTCGATTTTCTAATAAAATCTACTTCAAAATTCAGAAATTAAAATTTTCTGGAAACTTCAAAATCCAAATTTTAGAAATCAGAATTTTTTCAAATTTTTAAAAACTGATTCTATTTCAGATTTCTCAAAAAAGAATGTTTTTAATTTTAGAATCCACTTGAAATTCCGAGTTTTCTTCAATGATTCAAAAAGATTTTTACAAATCCTGAGAATATTTAAAATCGTTAATTTTCGAAATTGATTAACATCGAGAAGTCCCTCCTTCACCGTTGTCGGGTCTTCGTTTTGGTTTTTTCGGATTTTTGGATCTGGATTTGTTTTTGCACATGGGACAAATAGGGGCATTTCGGTGGATTTGCTGATGACAAGAAGCGCATTCCTTCATCGGAGGACTTTGGTGGAGGGATTCTGAAGACTTCGAAGGTCCAGGGTTGAACATTGAAAGATTCCGCGATGGATCCATCGACTGCAACATCAGCGAAGCCGCTGCTTGTCTCATTGCCGGAGGAAAATCGAAAAATAAAGGAAAAGCCGGAAATTGGGGGTTGCTGGACGGGGGTCTGTTCGACAGGGGTCTCTGGGATGACGTCAGAAGGGCCTGTTGAGCAGCACTAAAATCATCAATTTTTAATTTTCTAGAAAATTAAACAAAAAAATTCAAGAAACTTCCTAAAAATAAAATTTAAACAAATGTTTAAAAAAATCAAAGAAATTTTCAAAAATCAAAAATTTTTTAGAAAAATTTTAAATATAAAAAAATAAAAAATTACTTTGAAATTGCATTTTGAGGAACAACGTTGGGCCCGATCAATTCGGATTCTGGAATTCCGGAATCAGTAGCAAGTTTGTTTGCTTGTTCGATTATTTCGAATATTTGCTGATATTTGAGCATCAGATTTTCTTGAATTTCTCGTTGTTCTTCTTTGGCAGAATTTATGACTTTTTCAAGATCATCTTTGTCCTTGTTTATCAGTTGGATGACGTCACTGTGAGCTTCCTTCTCCGTGTTCAATTCAGAAATCGTCTCGAGAGTCTTCTTGATGAAGCCTTCTGTCTTCTGGAATTCAGACAATTCTGCCAGAAGTTCGTTCTGACGATTGGCGAAGTCGTCAAGTTTCCATCTGAAAATTTAAAAAATTTTTTAATTTAAATTAAATTTTTAAAATCTTCTAAAAACTTCAAAAATCCAAGATTTCAGAAGTTTGCAATGAATTCTGGAAGGTTCTAGAAGTCTCCATGAGATTGTAGAAAAATTCAGAAGTCTCAACAGAATTCTGAAAGCTTGTGAAATCTTCTAGAAGCTTCAACAGGATTCTGAAAGATTCTAGAAAAATTCAGAAATCTCAGTAGGATTCTGAAAGCTTCAGAAGACTTCCAGGAGGATTCTAACAGCTTCTGAAAGCTTCAATAAAATTCTGAAAGATTCTAGAAATCTCCATGAGATTGTAGAAGAATTCAGAAATCTCAGTAGGATTCTGAAAACTTCAGAAAACTCCCTGGAGGATTCTAAAAACTTCTGAAATCCTCCAGAAGCTTCTAGAAATTTAGAAAATTTTATTTTTGAATTATTTAAAAAAATAAAACTGACTTTGCTTGGGCAATCTTCTGGAGATTCGTCCCTACAGTATCCAAGCCGACAGCGGGGGAACTCGAGGTTTCCAGTTGAGGGGAATTCGGACTGGAATTTGTCATATCCTGAAAGCCAAAGAATCAAGTACTTGAGAAAAATCCAATTTGGCCAGACCAATATTTAGAACCAAAGCCTGCTGAAAAAAGTCATAAAACTGTCCTCCAAGAAGCGGAATTAACGCCGACCCGTCAAGAACCTCATTTCCAAAAACGGACAATTGGTCTTTTATGATACCATCAGTGGTGTTTTCGCAAGATGGCGATATCAGGATTTTTACTGTCTTTCATAAATCAGGTCAATTATCGAAAAAACAAATTTTGTTTAAATTTTGGAAAAAATTTAATTTTAAAGGAAAATTTAAAAAGTCTGAAAAATAGTCTCGACGGGAATTTTTCGGGATTTTCCAATCGAGACCAGAAATATGAAATTTTTGATTTTATGAGATTTTGGAAGATTCTAAATTGTAATATAATAAAAATAAAATTTTTTGGAAAAGTCCGAAAAATAATCTCGACGGGAATTTCTCGAAACTTTCCAGTCGAGACCAGAAATGAGATATTTTTGATTTTATGAGATTTTGGAAGATTCTCAATTGTAATATAATAAAAATAAAATTTTTTGGAAAAGTCCGAAAAATAGTCTCGACGGGAATTTTTCGGGATTTTCCAGTCGAGACCAGAAATATGAAATTTTTGATTTTATGAGATTTTGGAAGATCCCAAAGATATCTAATTCTAAAAACTGTAAGGAAAAATTATGGAAGAAAAGCTGCTTTGTCAAAAGAAATAATAAAAACGACAAGTTTGGATGAATGGACAACTCGGGCTGAATGTGCCTCCCCGATTTAGCCAGTCCGAAAACCGACAAAAGGAATACTGTAATTTTCTGAATGGAATGGTCTTTTTCATTTTTCACAGTATTTCCGGAACTGACAAGTATTCAAACTTGAAAAATACGGAATTTAAAATTAACAAGAATTAAAAATAAAAATTACGGTAAAAATCGAATTTTTATAAAAATTAAAATTTTTCAAATTTCGAATTTATTTTTTAAAGTTGTTCAATTTTGGAAACTTTGGAAGATTCTGGAAAATTTCGAAAATTTTTAGAAGTTTTCAGAAAATTCCGAAAAAAACTTGCTTTTTCAAAAGTTTCAGAATCTTCTGCTGAAAGCTTCTGTGAAATTTTAGAAGATTCTAAAAAGATTTTAGAAACTTTCATTGCTTTCTAGAATAATATGCGAAATTTTAAAAATCTCCAAAATCTGAATTCTCGACAGATTCTGGAACTTTCTAAGACTTTATAAGATTCTGAAGGCTTCAGAAGTTTCGAACGAACTTTAGAAAATTCTAGAAAATGTTCAAAATCTGAATTCTTGACAGATTCTAGGAATTTCTAAGAATTTTTACGAATTTTTAGAAGATTTCAGAACTTTTAAATAAATCCTAGAAAACGTCCAAAATTTGAGTTCTCGACAGATTCTGGAAATTTTGAAAATTTTTAAGAATTTTTACAAATTTTCAAAAGATTTCAGAAATTTTAAATAAATCCTAGAAAATGTTCAAAATCTGAATTCTCGACAGATTCTAGGAATTTCTAAGAACTTCTATAAGATTCTGAAAACTTCAGAAGTTTCGAACGAATTCTGGAAGATCCTAGAAAATGTCCAAAATTTGAATTCCCGACAAATTTTGGAAATTTTTTAAAATATCAAAATAGTTTGACGAATTTAGAAGGTATTTGATGAATCGATGACTCTGTTTTCAGAAGACAGAAGTGAGAAAACAGCGGGAGAAAAACGATCATGACCAATTCAGCAATTTCCTTTCAAGGCAATTGCTTTTTTTCTGCCCCCCAAACATCCCGCCCCCCTCTGTTTGACCACGGATCCATAAATTCCATGAATCTTTTGTCTGACAAATGCAAATCCTGACCGACCTTGTTCGATGTTTACTTTCCTCAAAGATCTTCTTCCATCTACAGTAAGCTTGGGGAAATTTGATCTTGTTTATAATTTCTCTAATTAGCTCGGGTCCTGATTTATCAACTTTCTGATGGATACTGTAAAAACTCAAACAGTGATTTCTCTAGGTAGTGGGATACTGTAGAAGTTTGTGAAAAAGTAGAATTGGGAGTTTTTGAGAAGTTTCGAAAACTTTTAGGATTTTGAGGAAGCTTACAGAACTCGGCAATAAGATTCTGAATTTTTCGAAAATGCTGAAAGTTCCTGAAGACCTTTAGTCATTTCTTAGAATCCTCTAGAATCCAAAAATAAAATTCTGAAATATTTAAAAGTGTTATAGAAGTTCCTGAAGACCTTTAGTCATTTCTTAGAATCCTCCAGAATCCAAAAATAAAAGTCTTATAACATTTCCGAAAATGTTGAAAGTTCCTGAAAGCCTTTAGTCATTTTTCAGAATCCTCCAGAATCCAAAAATAAGATTCAAAAATTTTCGAAAATGTTATATTTTTAAAATTTTCTGGAATTAACCGATAATTTTTCGAAATTCTAAAATTGTCGAAAATTTTTACATCGACTTTCATAATTAAAAATTTTAATTTTTATATTTATTAATTTTTATAAAAAATCATATCCTGCTGTTGAGAAACAATTTTCGATTTGACTGGTCTTGGGAAAGTTTGACAATTATTCACTTTTTGTCAAAATTCGAGACCGAAAAAATTCATTTATCTTTTTTGAAGCCAACATTCCAAGTCCGAAATTCCATTCCCTCAGCGGAACCTCTGCCATGTTTCCTTTTCTCAAAAGACCAAAAAAACGATCAGTCTTCTTTTTTGTCGGCGACTGTTTTTGACAAAACTGTTCCTTTCTCAGCTCTGTGGCAAATGCCATTCCTTTTTTGGCACTTCTGTCTTGACCGACAGTCAATGAATCAAATCAGAATGGCATTTTTACCGGTTTAATCTATTTCGATCAATTATACAAATTTCAACAAGGAAAAACCAGCCGATTTTTACCAGTTTTATCGATTCCGACGAAATACAGAAAAATCAATTAGGAAAAACTGACAAAGTTTTTACCATTTTTGCCTAACTCCAAAAAAGACAGACCGGGAAAAACTGGTTAAATTTTTACCCCTTTTGCCTAATTACAAAAAGGACAAATCAGGAAGAACAGGTCGTTTTACCAGTTTTGTTGATTTCAAAGAATTTCAAAAAAGAAAAACCAGGAAAAACTGTTCGAATTTTCACCATTTTTGTCGAGTTACAAAAACGAATAATGAGGAAAAAAAGGTCGTTTTACCAGTTTTGTTGATTTTAACGAATTTCAAAAAAAAATAAATCAGAAAAAACTGGCCAAATATTTACCAATTTTATCTATTTTGACGAATTAAAAAACATCAAATTTTTTATCGATTTAAATCAATTACAAAAAAAAATAAATCAAAAAAATTAGGACATTTTTCTCTAAAAAAATGTACTCGTTTATCTTGGACTTCTGTCGGCCAGTTATGCAATAATCTAAATTGGATTATCCAACAGAAGCAGACATCCTCAAGTGATCTCAATCAATTTATTCAACACCTGCTCTTCTTTTTTCTTACCGACAAAATAATACTCAAAGATTAACCTAGCAAAAAAAAAGTGAATTTTTATACCCAAAATAATCAAAGTTTCCGATCGAAAGACATCTCATACACGGTTCACTTGATGTTATTTCTTCTGGAACTTTAATTTCGGTCAATTCGTACTTCACATGGTATACTGTATTCCTGATCGATTCCCAAGTACGAATCAGAAAGAATAAACACCGTCAAAGTGTAATGACCTCTGAAATCAGAAATTTAAGATAAACAGATTTTTAAAACCTTAAAAAACAACTTTTAAATAAATTTTAAAGCCTAAAAAATTTAATTTTTGAAAACTTGAAAAAAATAAATTTTACAAATTTTAAAAACTTTAAAAAGTAAATTTTCGAAAAAAAAACCTTTAAATAAATTTTAAAAAAATTTTAAAAAGTAAATTTTTAAATAAATTTTAAAAAACTTAAAAAAGCAAATTTTAAAAAACCTAAAAAAGTAAATTTTTAAATAAATTTTAAAAAAACTTAAAAAAGTAAATTTAAAAAAAAATTAAAAAAGTAAATTTTTAAATAAATTTTAAAAAAACTTTAAAAAGTAAATTTTTAAAAAACTTTAAAAAGTAAATTTTAAAAAACTTAAAAAAGTAAATTTTAAAAAAACTTTAAAAAACTCACGGCATATTTGGAGAATTAAATCCAATTCTAACATCTTTAAAACCAGCAATTGGCGAAACTTTGCTAAATCCCAAAATACTGTTGTCATTCTTATTTCCAATTAAAATAATCCAATTTGCTGTTTTTTCTTTATGAAATCTCGGAGAATAAACTTGAGTATTCATTCTGTTTGGACCTAACATTTCTATTTTCAATTTTAATTTATATTTTTTCTTAGGATTTAATTTAATTAAATTATTTATTTTAAAATCAATAATTTGTTCATTTAAATCCGCAATTTTCGCTTTGGAAATTTTCAAAATCGGCCATTTCGAAATAGCTTCAATCACATTTTTCGCTTCAAATTCGTCCAAAATTGTACAATTCATAAATTCATTTTTAATTTTTTCTTCATTTAATTTTTTTTCAAAATTATATTTTGCTTGTAATTCCGGAATCGTTAAAAATTTTCCAATACCTTCTATAGAATGTTCTTTCAAATACGGTAAACAAAGAAGCGGATGATCCCAGTACCATCTTCCTTGAATAATTTGTTGAAGCAAAATCACCACATTAATCGACGTATCCAGCCATAAATTCGACAACGATATATCTAGCATTGCTTGAAGAATACGAACACACGAATCCAATATCGATCTCAAATCAGTTATATAATCAGAAATTAAGTTTTCAAATTGACAAAAATGCGCTTGATAAAGAAGATTAACTTTCACATGTGGAGATTCAAAACTTGTATTTTTCGGAAATGAAATAGGCAAAATTTTGTTTAAATTTTCTTGAATAAATTCTTCATTATGTCTAACAGGCACAACTTCATATTCCGGACAATCAGATAAAATTCTCAAAAGTTCCGTAACATCCAATCCAGATCGGATTTCTTTCACAAAATACCTTATAGTCAAATGTTCCAAGTAATAATTAGATCCAATTCTACCGTATACAGTAGGACTAATTTCATTATCATCTACATTAATACAGTATGACTTAACAAGTTCATCAACACACATATCCACTTTTTCGGTCAAAAATTTCGTCATACCTTCTGAAGTTTTATTTTCTATTTCATAATATCCTGGATTTGCAAAAATTCTTCTATAAAAATACGTTCCAGAAATATATTCAATTATTTCTTGTTTTGTCGTTATCATTCCTCCACAAATTTCTGCATTTATATGATTTCCTAAAAATTGTAATAAACTTGATTCAACTGGAAACGGTTCATATAAAAATCTTTTATAAAAATTTTTTTTAACATCTTGAACATAAACCACAGCAATTGCCGAATTATCATATTGTGGTCGACCTGCTCTTCCAATCATTTGCAATACATCTGTCACTGGAAAATCTATATATTTATGTTTAAATCCATCAAAATATTCCGTTCCTTTAATAATTACCAAATGAGCAGGACAATTAATTCCCCAAGCAAGAGTTGCTGTTGCAATTAAAACTTGAATTTTTTTTTCTACAAATAATTTTTCAACAATAGATTTTTCAATTGGTTTTAATCCAGCATGATGTATACCAATTCCAAATGGCAAAGTTAATTTTAAATTTTCATCTTTAATATATGAAAATTCTTTTTCCAAATCCGCCATATCCATATGTAACCATTGTTTTGGATCCTCTTCCGCCGCTAGCATCGTCACAAACGATAAAGCTGTTATTCTTGTTTGTCTTCTGGAAGCTACAAAAATAAGACTAGGTTTAAAAGGTGAAAATTGTTTAATAGCTTTAAATGCCGGTTTATTCATCAGAGCCATTCTTGGACAATAATGTTGTCCTGAAAATCCTTGAATATGAACTTCAATCGGAACAGGTCTCACACTTGGCCTAAAATTATACAATCCACTTTCTTTAATATCCAACCATTCAGCAATATCACCAGCATTAGCCAAAGCAGTCGATAATCCAACAATTCTAACAGGCCGATGATTAATTTCTCTTTTTTTTGCGATTAACTTTAATCTAGTTATTATTGCTTCCAAAACTGCTCCTCTTTCAACTCCCAAAAGATGAATTTCATCAATAACAACAAGATCCACTTGTTTGACGTAATTCCTTGTTTCCCACGATCTCGTAATACCGTCCCATTTTTCTGGAGTTGTAATCAGCAATCTCGCTTTTTCCAATTCACTAGAATCAGGAGTATGGTCACCAGAAACTTCCACAACTCTAAAATAAAAATCAAAATTTAGAAAATTAGAAAAATAAAAATCAAAATTTAGAAAATTAGAAAAATAAAAATCAAAATTTAGAAAATTAGAAAAATAAAAATCAAAATTTAGAAAATTAGAAAAATTTAAATTTAAATTTAGAAAATTAGAAAAATTTAAATTTAAATTAGAAAAATTAGAAAAATTTAAACAAAAATAAAAGTCTATAAAATTACCAAATTTCTCATTTTTTACTTAATTTTAAGCAAAAATTCGAAAAATATAAAATTACACTACAAAAATAAAAAATAACAACTTTTAAAAAAATTTAAATTCTATAAAATTATTAAATATTTCATTTTTCTATTTCTAAATAAAAAAATTTTTTTAAATATAAAAACTTACAAAATTCCAAGATTTTTTTCAAATTTATTTTTCCAATCTATGATTCTTTCTTTCACAAGGGCTTTCAAAGGAGCAATATATACGCATTTTTTTTCTTCATTTTTATTTAATATTCTAAATATCGCCAATTCAGCACATAACGTTTTTCCAGATGACGTCGGAGCTCCAATTAATGAATTTTGATCCGTATGATACAAACAATGAAAAACTTGTGTTTGAATAGGATTAAAAAATTCAAAATTATATAAATTTTCAAATTTTTTATTTTTTAACGCATTAATTGGTAATGGATCAAGTGGCAATAGATCAGTATGAGGTTTAATTTCCTCTGGCATTGAATAATTATACAAACTAACAGGAACAATAGTGTCATCTGTAACCCAATTATCACTCGCTATTCTAATTTGAAATTGATGTTTAATTTGTTCATCTCTAACAGGAATAGTAAAAATAAAAACTTGTTTTTCTTTATTAATAACTTTCATTTTTTTAATAGATAATTGTTCAAAATGAAGAATAAAATTTTCATCAACATCTTCAACAAAAATCCAGAATCTTATCGACGTATTACCATGAAATTCGTCTTTCCAGTAAAAATTCGGCAAAATTTCCGCTTCAATTTGCAATATAGTTCCAGTAACAGGTTTAATTTTCGCTTCACATTCCACCATTGGCACATATCTCAAGGCGTTGTATATTTTATTTCCATCTGTCGAAAACAATGATCCCAATTCTTTTGCTGTTAAATCAAAAAGTTGATAAAATTTCAACTTATTACCTTCTATTTTACTTACTGTAACATCTTTTAAAAAATTACCCAATTGTCTCAAAGGAGTTTGATAATTCCACATTCTATTTTGAATACATTTCGACATTAAAAGACAAATATGCGTCGTCGAAGCCCATCCTTTCCTAAGTACGATTTCAAAATACGATCTCGCAATTCTAGACGCATTTTGAGCAATATACAGCATTTCCGACGACAAAGCAAAATTCACAACAAATGTTTGAGAAATATATCCTTGAAGTAAACAATTAACTTTTCCATCAGTAGTTGCCAAAGTTCCATTCCTATTCTGCATCACAGATCCCATTGACGAAATTTCATCAAGATCCATCATTTCAGTATCTCGAGCTTTAATTTGAGAAAATTCAGAAGCCTTACATATCATCGCAAGAACAACATCTTCCGTTGATTCCGGAGTTAATTGAACTTTTGATTCTTTCGAATTCAATGTTTCAATCGTTTCATAAGTCACGTAGAAATGTGAAGCAATCCTCCCCAAATCAGTAGATGACATATATCCATTACTAAAAACAATGTTAAAAAATTTAAACTTTTTCAGAATTTTTAGAAAATTTTCTTCAAAAATGCATCAAATACGGTAACAACTTGCCAGATTTGTCATTTTCATTAATTCCAGAAGTTTGGTAAAAGAAAAAAGTCCATTTTAGTAATTTGCCAAATTTACCATTTTTCTTACTTTTTACAAAAATTCAAAAATTTCAAAAAAACAATTTTTAAAACTAAAATTTAAAAAAAAATCACTTTTTTTAATTATAAAATTCACTTTTTTTCCTTTTCACAGAAATTTAAAAATCTCAAAAAATACAATTTTTAAAACTAAAATTTTTCAAAATCAAAAAAATCAACTTTTTTTAAATTATAAAATTCACTACTTTTACAAAAAAAATATAATTTTAAAAATTACAAAAATAATTCAAAACTTACATTGAATCAAATACGATCATTTTATTTTGATCCAATTTTTTAGCAGCATGAAATACAAAATCATTCAAAAATCCAGTCAAACTAGGATCATTTCTTATTTCATTATAATTAATTCCATAACAAAATGGATTAATTTTCGCTCTAACATACATATACGTAAATCTCAACCATTCCACAGCCTCATCTATTGTCGAAACTGTTCCTGCCGCTATTTCCGCATTTAAATTATCATGAATTTTCATCATAAATTGCGATTCAATCGGTGTTTGTCTAATTAACATTGTTACATATTTCAATATCTTATTTTTCAACGTAATAATAACACCATGACCTACAGATTCATATTGTGGTCTACCTGCTCTTCCAAAAATTTGTTGAACATCCAAAACTCCAATATCATTAAAAACACCTTTTTGTTGATCAAAAATTTCCGTTCCTCTAATAATAACAGCAGCTGCAGGCAAATTCACACCCCATGCCAAAGTTGCCGTACATGCCAAAACTCTAATATGTCCTTCTAAAAACATTCTTTCAATTAAAGTTCTATGTTGTCTAATCATTCCTGCATGATGTATTCCAAAACCATTTAAAAATAAATGTTCTATTTCAAAATTTTTTGCATTTTGTATTTGTTTTTTAGCTAATAGATATTCTCTAGTAGTATTATTCATTGGTAAAAAACATTCTAAATTTCTTTCATTTGCAGCCATTTCAATCAAATTTTGTGCAATTTTCAATGTACCATTTCTCGTATGAACAAAAACCAATACTTGATGTCCTTCTTTCACAAAATCCAAACATTTTCTGTAACATGCTTCATCATACAATTTCGATTGTCCTTGAATACTTTTATCCAAATTTTCTCCTATTCCAATAAAAGTCTGGGATAATGGTACCGGTCTAAATCTTCCATCAAAAAAAAATAATCCTTTTTCCGGATCAACTTGCAAAAAATTAGCCACATCAATATAATTCGGCAAAGTCGCAGAAAGACCGACAATTCTAACCTTATGTTGAGACATTTGAATTCTCCTCAAAGTTCTTGCAACAATCGTTTCAATAACTGGTCCTCTTTCATCATGTAATAAATGCACTTCATCAATAATCAACAATCTAACAAGTGACGTCAATTCCTCATCTCCCGCTTTTCGAGTAACAACATCCCATTTTTCTGGAGTCAAAACCAACATCTGAGTTTCTGATATTTCTTGTTTCGTCAATGTCGTATCTCCCGTCAATTCCCTCACTTTCAATCCAAGTTTATTCAATCTCTTCAAAAAATTGGCCGTCATCTCAGCAGCTAAAGCTTTCATAGGAGCAATATAAATAATCTAAAAAAATAATTAAAAAACCTAAATTCAAAAATATCAAATTTAAAAGACTAAAAAAATCAATAAAATTAAACCCAAAAAAATCAAAACAAAAACATAAAAAAACTAAAAAATTAAATCCAAAAAAATAAACAATAAAATTAAGTCAAAAATTTTTAAAAAATCAAAAAACTTTAAAAATTAAATAATAAAACTTAAAAATTAAATAATAAAACTTAAAAATTAAATAATAAAATATATTTAAAATATTTAAAAACTAACCTTGAAATCTTTCTTATCTATAGTTCCATCAGGTTTACAATGATCCCTTATAGTTTTCAAAACAGTCAACATTGCAATATTAGTTTTACCAGCTCCAGTAGGTGCACAAATTAATAAATTTTCCGCTGTATGATAAGCTTGTTCAAAAACAATCGATTGAATAGTATTCAATTCTTTGAAACCTTCAAATCCCATTTTTCCCAAAGGATCAAGAGTACTAATTTTAACTTTCTTGACTTCAATATCAGAATCCGGTTTCGTTGGAGGAACATAGATTTCTTCCCATTGTTTATTTTTCTTGAACGTCGATCCTTGAGGCAGACATAACTTAGTTCCTCTAAATGGAATCTCCGATATTGTAGAAGACAAAAATGCATCATAAACATGTGGCAGTTTCTTCCTCGGTCCTCCTTGATAATCAAACATCAGTTCTGGATTAGTTTCTCTCAATGACCGTAATCTAAAATCAACAATCTTCAAACCACCGTAAAATATGAAATTATAAAAGTATAAAATTATAATTTTTATACGGTAATAGGAAAGTACCGTATTCCTGGTAGGTTTTACAATTTAAACTAACGTCTTTAAAGTTACTATTTTAGAAGTTACGGTATCTGTAAAACATACCCAGTAGTTTAAAACTATAGAATATACTAAATTTTCAAAAAATCAATATTAAACATAGGTCAGAGATACACCTACAGTAAGCATTACTATTGTATTTTGAAAAAAATTCGAAAAACCAGAGTACAAAAAATAATCTATAATTTCGAAACCACACACGATACTATAGAAATAATTAATAATTTTAAACCTATATGATACTGTAAAAACAACTTATAGTTTTACACATACTGTAGAAAACAACTTACTTTTAGAATTATATACTATACTGTAAAAAGTAACCTACTTTCAAAATTATATACTATATTATAAAACAACTACTGATTCTAAAGCTATATATGATACTGTAGAAAACAACTCATTTTTAAATCATATAATAAACTGTAGAAAACAACCCATTTTTAAATCATATAATAAACTGTAGAAAACAACTCATTTTTAAATCATATATGATACTGTAGAAAACAACCCATTTTTAAATCATATATGATACTGTAGAAAATAACTCATTTTTAAATCATATATGATACTGTAGAAAACAACTCATTTTTAAATCATATACTATACTGTAGAAAACAACCTACCGTAATTTCTCCTGTTCTCTCACAGCCAATTCATATTCCAATTTATCCATTTCTCCAAGACTAGCCACTACTCTGTTAATTTCTCTTTGTTGTTTTTTTTGCTCTTTTCTTGCTTCTTTTCTTTGTTTCGCTTGAGATTTTGTTTCTACCACGAAATTTCCCAACGGCAATGATGGTTGAACATTAGATTCATCTGGTATTTTCGGAATAATAGGATTTAATAATCCATCTAGAATTTTTTCTTTATTTTTTAGAATTTCACCAATAATTTCGACATTTTCAAATCCAAAACAATCCAAAAGATCACTTTGAATCATATCCGCCGAATTTCCTGATAAAAATAAATTAATCAAATGATCCTTCAATGATGATATTCTAGATTCATCTTTTTCACATTTTTCTTTAATTATTTCCATCATTTTCAAAAAAATAGAATATCCAGAAGACGCCGATGATGGTCCAGAGGATTCTGTAGCATTTCCATCTTCAACATTTGAATTTTCTTCAGAATTTTGAGGTTCAACAAGTTCTTTAAAAGAAAAAAGATTTTTCAAATTCGATCCCATCTGAATAATCCTAAAAAATCCAAAAATATTAAAAAAATTTTTAAAAAACAAAAAAATATTTTAAAAATCCAAAAATATTAAAAATACTCAAAAAAATTTTAAAATATTTTTAAAAAACATTAAAAATATTTAAAAAATTTTAAAAAATTAAAAATATTTAAAAAATTAAAAAGTATTTTTAAAAATACTCAAAAAAATTAAAAAATATTTTTAAAAAACTTTGAAAATATATAAAATTAAAAAATAAAACATGGTATGGAAAACCATTTTTTTCAAAAATCCTAAAAACTACTATTAGTTTTATTATTATTAACCAAATACTCGTTAGAAAGACTGGTCCATTTCCAACTACAAAAGTGACAAAATCCATAAAACAAAACAAATCAATCTTCTTTTGGTTTCGTGTACTTTCTGTAGATTACCGGTAACAGGAAAGCAATTGTAGAAACGATAATCATAACAACGTTCTTCCACGACCACATAATATTAGCATTCACCATTTCCTGGAGGGTTGTTCCAGCTTGAATGAACAACATACTTGGAGGAGCCACTCCTACAAATGTTCCCCAGAAAAACGGAATTACAGAAACATCAATCACTGGACTAGCTATGTTGATGAACCAATTCGGTAAAACTGGCGTAATTCTAAGAACGACGATGTAATTGAAGAGATTTTCACGATGTTTTTGAACTTCTCGTTGCCATCCAGCAACTTTTTCTGGAAAATACGCAGCTACGAGTTTTCTTCCAACTAAGTAAGAAAGACAGTAACAAACTGCAGCTCCACAAGCAGAACACTGAAATCATCATTGTAAAAGTAAATTTTCTAAGAAATTTAAGATTTTTAAAAACCAAAATAATCCAAAATTTCAGTTTTGAGAAATGCTTATTTTGCAATCTTATGTGGTTTCGCACCAAACTATAATATTGTAAAAATCATATATGAATTTTGGTGTAAAATTGTCCTGAAACGAATTTTTAGAAGCTTTCAGAAAAAATTAAATATATTGGTTATTTCGTAATCCTGATTTTATATTTAGTTTTTAGAAATACACTCCATCCAATGAACTTAGGAACTTCTGGATTACGATAAATGAGACAAACAAGTCCATATTTTACTTTGAAGTTGATCGTTATATATGAAAATTTCGACAGATATTGCAGAAACTGCAACTTCAAAGTACTCCATCAAAAATTAATTATTTTAATTGTTTTAAAAATAAACTTACAGTGCAAACTAAGCCTAAAGCCATAAAAAACGGAAATAAATATCCAGAAAGAATCGTCAAAAATATCGATCCAGGAATTGCAAACGACTGCAAAACGATATAAACTGCAGCAATTCCACCGTAAACAGTATAGAAATGTTGATCCTTGTATTTCGACAGGACTTTTCCCAAAGCTTTAGCGTCATCCAGATTTCTTGGAAATTTCAAAAACGGCCTTTCACTTCTGGAATTTAAAAAATAAATTTAATTTAAAAATCAACTTACTCTTCAAGTTCTGGAAAGTTTTGATATATCGTATATAACACTGAAGCATAAAGAAGAACAACAGATCCCACGATCAGCACCCGTCTCGACGCCAACTCAGTCATGATCCTAAAAATCAAAAATTAAACAAAAAAAAGCTAAAATTAAACACAAAAAAATAAACATAAAAAAGTTAAAATTAAATACAAAAAAATTTAAAAAACCACGTCAATCATAAGACAAAAAATGACGTTGATTAAAAATAGGCTGATGAAATTGAAAGAAAAAAATCCATATATCGAACTTTTTCAAATTACATTGAAATTAATGTTTATGATATTTAGAATAGTAATATTATTATTTTAACCATAATTGAGGGAATTAATAGTATTTAAAAGATGATCAAAGACCCAAAAAGAAAAATTGTGACACATTGTGCAATCCTTCCTCAATGATCAATTGGCAGTCTGACACACAACGCCAATGTGCAACAATTAATTCCTTTCAAATGTCGTTTACGACTTAAAGGCTTTAAAAAAACCAAATTTAATCCACTAACCTAAATCCTAACTATATTTCGTCATAATCATGCCACAAAAATTCTCCAAATAATGTTTACCCGACAATCACATCACAATTCTTTGTTCTTCAAATAATCAGTTAAGGACGACGAACAAGCACAAGCAAATTTTCGACAGCAGGTCCGGTAATGGTGAGTTCCTTTCCTCCGACACCAGCAGAGGCCTTGCCAAGTCGAAGATGAACATTTCCGAGTCTTTCGATGCCTTTGTCGTCCTTCAGAATACATGGAGCAGATTCGCCGACATGGAGTGGACGAAATCCACAGGCGTTCCTCTGGGAGAAGGGCACCCATCTGTACTCCATGGCCATCTGAAAATGTGGAAATTATGTAAATTTTCGAAATTAAAAACCTTACGTTTTCAAATGGAATTTGGGCCAGCAGCTGGAGGGACCCAATCTCGGGCCCAGCGTTTTCCTGTTTGTCCCATCCGAAGTGAGCGACCAGTTTCCCGGAATCGTTGGGGAAAGCCCTTCCGAACAACGGCATCCCGTGCTTGTACCAGAGAGCAACGTACTGGACCATGAAACGACCGTCTTCCTGCTTCAATAAACGTCCACCATCGGCCGGGAAAGCGTTGGCAGGAAAATTGTCCATATATCTAACGTCGATCCATTGGTCGTCGATTATCTGGAAATTAACATTCATTAATAATTTTAGAAGATTTCTACCTTGATTTCAGTAGGAGGAGGTTTTAAATTCCGGAAAATCACAAGGAGATCCTGGACTGGCCCTCCGGCGACTTCATAGGCCTTTCCATCGACGGAATAGCTGGCGATTTCGGTGGACACGTCGAGGTAACCCAAAAAATACCGGCCATCAGTGTGTTTCATCAGGACAGGAGTGGATTGACCGCATTTAACCAGCTGCAGATGGGGCTGATCCCGGGCCTTGAACGGCAGCCATTCGTACCTAAAAACAACTCATTAATTTCACATTCCCAAATATAACCAATTCTCGACAAGAACGTTTTTACTAATCAGAGTACAGTTCTCCAAAACGAGAATCAAATTAGATGCAAGAAAGACAAACTTAATTCTCACCACGAAAGTCCCTGATAAACATGAGAAACTTAAAAGTTTAGCAGTGAAAGTGGGATTTTAGGACAAAAACAACATGAGAAAAAGTAAAATCAACTCTTATCACGAAAATCCCTGAAGATTACAACGGACTGGCAGGTTTATCAGTGCGAGTCAAATTGGGCACAAGAAGAAAGGAGGAAAAGCGTGAAATCGGTTCCTATCACGAAAGTTCCTGAGAGCCATATTGAACTGGCAAGTTTATCAGTGCGAGTCAAATTGGGCATAAGAAGAAAGAATTGTAAAGTCAGCTCTCGCCGCGAAAGTTCCTGATGAGCGCGAAGAGCTTTTTCGTTTTTCAGTTCGAATCTAATTTTAGGCACAAAAATTAATTGAAAAGTACTAAATTATTATATATTATTTCTTCGATGATATTGAAAATCCACTGCAATTGATTGAATTTCTTTTCTTTTTCAATATACCTCCATTTTAAAATCCATTATTCGAAATAAAATTGGTTTTCAAAAGTCCTACTTATCAGATACCAAGAAAATAAGCTGGGTTTTAGTTTTATAATATATACTCACCAGTACCCAAGACTATTGTAGTCTCCGTTGTAAGTCAGAATCTGGATCTGGCCCCCTAAGTCACGAGCCCCCGTCAGTTCCTTCTTGTTGTAGGGGAACGAGCACTGGACGTTGCCGGACTCGTTCCAGGCTCTTCCGTGGATCGGCTTCCCATGCTTGTACCAAAGAGCGACATCTGAAAAAGCCCTTCAAATAGACTTACGAAACTTGCTCCCCTGGGACATTTCTTAAAAGTTACAGTAATTTCAGTTTTTTAAATTAAATTTCCTGATCACTTGAAATTTAAGCTACTTTAAAAACAAAACATAATCTAAAAAAGTAAAAAGTAGATCGCAGGACAGTTACTCCCCTGGGGCACTTAGGATTTATGTCAATTTCGAAGTTCTTTATTGCGAAATCAGGGGTCAAAAACCGCAAAGGAGCAATTGTCAGTTTTTCCTTTTTTAGGCCAGTGTTTCTTCTTAATTGTCATGTTAGGCTGTTTGAAAAGAAAAACTGGTCTAAAAATGAAAGAAATAGTTCTTACGAAATAAAGAAGCAATTGTAAACCTTCCAGATCAAGAACTAAAGGAAAAAACTCACACATGTTTTGCTGGTTTTTGACCCTGACGGGGTTGTCGGGGAAAGGGGACCCGATGGGTTGAAACGCCCAGGTGTCTTCTGGAGGCATTTTCTGAGAAATCAGTCGACCGTTCATCCAGGAAAAAGATATTCAAAATGATCTACATAATCAATCATTTTCGATTTTTATGCAAATTATTCAAAAAAATGAAAATCAAAGAAATTTGAATAAAAATAAAACATCAAAGACAAGCCGTTCTTCTGGAAAGGAAAAACTGGTTAACCAAACGACTTCAATCGAGAATACATGGTTAAATTGGAATTTTCGACAAAACTGATATTATTGCCTTATTTACCATTTTCCATTTGTTGTTCCCTCATCGCGCCCAGAATTGCCAGAAAATTCAAAGTGCGAGTGGAGTGATTCTTTAATTTTCCTGATTCGTTTTCTTTGTTCTTTTTCCGCGCCCTTTCCGATTCCTCGTTTTCGCTTCAAGTTTTTTTCGAATTTCACTAAACATGACTCCATCTATTGCTCTCAAGCGTCCGGTTATCGATCCAGTTTGTGAAGCTCCAGAACCTAAATTGCTGAAGGTCTGTTTTCATTTTTAGATTGTCGTTGATATATCGTTCCGATTTTCTACCTAGATGATATGTGGTGCTTATTTAGGCTTCTGTACTCCCGCGATATATCTATTTCCTTCTTTACACCTAGTTGATATATAATAGTTGTTTCAGTTTCTTACCTAGATGATGTGTGGTGCTTATTTAGGCTTCTCTACTCCCGCGATGTTTATTTCCTTCTTTACACCTAGATGATATATAATATCTGTCCCAATGTTAATGCCTAAGTGATATATAATGCTTATTTCGGGTTTTTGTACCTAGATGTTATATTATTCTTATTTTGTATTTTATATCTCAATTTTTCCAATTTTTATAACTGTCCCCGCTTTCTGCACTTAGGTGTAAAGATGGAAACAAACATTATCCGGGTGATCTATCGTGCGTTTTTGCAATTTAAGTGACATGTGGTATTATTTTGATGGTTCTTTGCGCGTTTCTTTGTATGTTTCTTAATCAAGAACTGATTAATGGAACTATATGGACTTTGATCCTGTTGGTCTTGACGGTTTTGTGCAAAACTGTCACATTACTTCTTTAAAATTCCTGTGAATTATTCAATTCAAAAAGGTATTCCTCTATGTCTCGTAAGCCAGGAAATTATGTTGGCGTGGCTGTTTTCCACTCTTGGGACACTTAATGCCATCAATTGAAGCCGTTTGGCTAGGTCTCTGTACCTAGCGCCGGGTTTTAATTTCACTCAAATCTCAAAAATCTGTTTTGACTTTATTTGGAAGTATTTCATTCGCGTGGAATCTGAGTATTACTATTTGCTGGAAATAATATTGTATGTATAGAACCATGGTGAGTACTATTTGTGATTTTTGACCATTTTGATGACAATACGTCACTTGGTATTTCGTTATCGAACTTTGTTTGTGTTTTTGAATTGGGTGTTTACCTCGTAAAGCCGGAAACTTTCATCAGTTTTAGTTGTGTTTCGTTGAAACGAGGTTGGTTGACGCAATCAATTTTCTGCAATAATTTCCTTAAATCAGTCTTGTTTGATGATATTGATAGAGAAAACTGGTCGAAATTATCGGTTTTTATTTCGCGCAAAATAGACTTGAATGTAGAAGTTTCTCGAGCATTTGGAAGCACTGCATGGTGTCCTTGGGCTCGTTCGTTTTTTTACGGAACTGCTGCTGGACATAGCTGTATATACTGCACAATGTGAGGGTTCGGTGTGTTTGTCAGCAACTGTCCGGCAATTTTTTAAACGTTTTTTATGTTTTTCTTCGTGGTCGTTTTTTTAAAATAATTGAATTTTTGTGATTTTTAATATGTTATTTTAGACGATTGCAATGTCGAAAGCTTTCATTGGCAAGCCCGCTCCTGACTTCACTAATGATGCTGTCGTTAATGGAGATTTTAAGACCGTTAGCTTGAGCCAATACAAGGGTAAATACGTTGTTCTTTTCTTCTATCCTCTTGATTTGTAAGTTTTTATCGATTTTTTAATTGTTTTTGATTGTTAATTTTTGTATTTTGTAGCACTTTTGTCTGTCCGACTGAAATTATTGCTTTTTCTGATCGTGCTAAGGAGTTCAAAGATCTTGGAGTTGAGGTTCTTGCTGCTTCTACGGATTCCAAGTTTTCTCATTTGGCTTGGATTAACACTCCGAGAAAGCATGGTGGTCTTGGAGAAATGAATATTCCGGTTTTGGCCGACACAAACCATAAACTTGCTCGTGATTATGGTGTCTTGAAGGAGGATGAAGGCATTGCTTATCGGTATGTTTGATTTTGTAGTTTTAAATGAATTTTTGAGTGTTTTTTAGTGGATTGTTTATCATTGATCCTAAGGGAATTCTTCGTCAGATTACTATTAACGATTTGCCTGTTGGTCGTAGTGTTGATGAGACTCTTCGTCTTGTTCAAGCCTTCCAATTCACCGATAAACATGGAGAAGTTTGTCCTGCTAACTGGACTCCTGGAAAGGACACTATCAAGCCCGATGTAAAGGGTAGTAAGGAATTCTTTGGAAAGCAGTAGAGAAAAATGATATTTTGTGTTTTTTTGTAACTTGTAAGAATAAATTTTGTTTTTGAAATATTATTTTTTGACTTTTTTAAAATAAAATTTGTGAATTGAATTTGTTTTTGACGGGAAGTTTTAGAAAACCGGATTGGCCACAATTCCGAGGGCATGTTGATGGTTTTCGAAATTTTCGTTCACCTTGGAGGTCGTCAATTATCGTTTTTTGATCAAAAAAAATCACTTGAACTTTTTTTAATTTGTCTAGAAAATGATTTTTTGTCTAAATTAAATTATTTTAAGAATTTTCACGTAATTCTATTTTAGTTTTAAAATTTTTCGTGACTTTTATGAAAGAAAAAAAAATTAAAAAAAGTTATATCATTTGAAAGTGGAACAGTGATGATCATTTTTTTTTTGAAACAAGTTAATCAAGTGAATCTTTTATAAATTTTTTTAAAGTTAAAGCAGAAAATTTTTATTTTGAAAAAAAATTTTTTTTATTTTTTTTGATTTAAAATAAAAATTTTATTTTTTTTTATTTAAAATAAAAATTTTATTTTTTTTTTGATTTAAAATAAAAATTTTACTTTTTTTTATTTAAAATAAAAATTTTACTTTTTTTTTGATTTAAAATAAAAATTTTACTTTTTTGATTTAAAATAAAAATTTTACTTTTTTTTTATTTAAAATAAAAATTTTATTTTTTTTTTATTTAAAATAAAAATTTTATTTTTTAAATTAAAAAAGATTTTTAAATTTATTTTTTTAAATTTTTGTAATTAAAAATAAAAATTTTATTTTTTTTTAAATTAAGGAAATTTAAAATTTTATTTTTTTTTAATTTTAATTTTTCATTAAAAATAAATTTGTTTTGAAAAAATTTAATTTTTAAAAAATTAAGTTTTAAACAAAGTTCTGTAATCTTCAGAAAATCATCTTGAGATTCTATAAGATTACTGTAGACTTTTGGAAAACTTCAGAAGCTTCTGCTGAATTTTTTAAGATTCTAAAAAATTTCAGAATCCTCTACTAAATTTCAGAAGTCCTCTAAAAACTTCTTCTAAGATTCTAAAAACTCCCAGAATCTTCTACTAAACTTCTGAAGTCTTCTAAAACTCCCAGAATCCTCTACTAAATTTCAGAAGTCCTCTAAAAATTTCTTCTAAGATCCTAAAAACTTTCAGAATCCTCTACTAAACTTCTGAAGTCTTCTAAAACTCCCAGAATTTTCTACTAAATTTCAGAAGTTCTCTAAAAATTTCTTCTAAGATTCTAAAAACTCCCAGAATCTTCTGCTGGATTCCGAAGTCTTCTAAAACTCCCAGAATCCTCTACTAAACTTCTGAAGTCTTCTAAAAACGTCCCCAGAATTCCAGACGCTTTTACTTGATTTTTGAACATTTGAGAACTTAATGGAAGACTTTGGTCTCTAAAAAGTAATATTTTCGACAATTTGAGTTTGATCATTCTCTCCATTTAAGTGTTTGTTTGGAACGTCTTTTCCCCGATTAGGCGGTAAAAGTGGTAATTTGCGCACCGCCATTCAACGAGGCATGTGCTGTCAAGACGGTTCTGCCAACCCTCTTGAATCGTTTAAAAGACGGGAACTGCCTCCAGATTCCGTCTTTTAGATCGGGATCGACTTTAGTTTCGATTTTTTAAAACAAGGTTATTCCAGAATGCTTCCTCGGATCTTCGTTTTGATTTTTGGGATTTCGATCCTTGTTGCCGCCAGCGATCTCAAGAACGAAGACCAAGAAGGAATAAAACTGTCCTTGGAGAAACTCAAGTTTATCCCGAAGGAAATCCTCTGCACCCTCTGCCACAACGTCGTCAACAAGCTCCGATTCAGCCTCATGGAGAACCCCGCCGCGTTCCAAACCGTGAGTTGATTATAACCTAAAAATTAAAAAAAAACTAAAAATTTTAAAAAACCTAAAAATTAAAATTTTAAAAAAAATTAAAATTTTAAAAAATCTAAAAATCTAAAAAAAACTAAAAAAATAATCTCTACTACGAAATTAGTTTAACATGAATTTTTAGAAAGTTGAAAATTAAGTAAAAAAACACTTAAAAAGTTGTAAATTTTACTACTTTTTTATATTGTCATAAAGTTCACTTCCTGTTACGCGAGAATTCAGAAAGCGCACAAAAACCATAGTACTAGAAAGTTAAATTGTTAATAGTTTGGACAGGAGATTGTAAAATTTGATGAGAAGGCGAAGTGGATTTTTAGAAGTTTTTGAAAAATTTTAGGATTGTTAGAAAAGAAAAGGCGCGTGAGGACAGTGCGAGTCGACTTCAGTAAGCTACCAGGTTTATCACTTTCAAAACTGGCGAAAAAAACAACAGAAAAACGCGAGTCGATTTGGTAAACTGCCAGATTTACTATTGTTTAATTTGAAGACTGGTAAAATAAACAAAAAGAACGCGCGTGAGGACATTGCGAGTCAATTTCAGTAGCTACCAAATTTATCACTTTTTACCTTCACTCGCTCCTGCGCGCGAATTCAAAAACTTCGAAAAATTATTTCAATTATAATATTTATTAATGAATTTTTTAGAATATGTTGAAATCCTGTGAAAACTACCCAGATCCCAATGATCAAGTAAAATGTCGTGAAGCATTTCAAAACAGAGAGAAAATAGAAAAACTTTTGGAACCAGATGCTCCAACAAAAATGTGTCGAGAAAAGAAACTTTGTGGCGAAGACGAACTTCCACTTCCGCCCAACGCATACCCGATTGTCGGTCCTCGTCCATTGCCTAAGGATTTACGTCCAATTCCCAAAATCGATCATCCCGTAATCCCCAACGATCCCGTTCCTCCTCCAGTGTTTCCGGAGGATTCTGAATCCACTATTGAATAAATCCACAACTTCATATTGAAAAAAAAAAATCCTTCAGAATCTCCGGTCTTCTGTACAGAATTCTCTTCAAGACCATTTTTTTGTTTTCATTGCAATTTTAAAAATAATTTTAAAAATATAAAAATCTACAAGTATACTGTACCCGAAATAAAAAAAATTCTTATTTTAAAAAATTAAATTTTTTTTCCAAAAATTGGCAATTTGCTTCCGACCATGGTTTTTCCACCAGACAATCTGGGACCTACAGTATGAATCTTAGAATTCGATCCATTGTCCGACTTCAGGGATTCTGAAGACACTGTTTTAGACAAACCAGATGAAACAGGCCTTGGAGGAATTAAACTTCTTCTAGAATTTGTTGATCCAGAATCTACAGTACCACTTACAGAAGACGAAACAGGCCTTGGAGGAATCAGACTTCTTCTAGAATCCGTCGTTACAGTACCTACAGTAGACGAAACAGGTCTCGGAGGAATCAGGCTTCTTCTAGAATTCGGTATTCCATTAGACAATTCATGATTCTCAATACTGAGGATTTTCCCAGAATTATCCGAATCAGGCTTCTTCACAATCGGAGGTTTGGCTTGAGCTGAATTCATCGGTCTAGAGACCCTCTTCGGAGTGTCAGAAACTACAGCAGTATTATTAGCTTTAATCTTGGCATTACGAAGAACAGACGATCTAGTTTCCTTAAGAGCACTACCGGACAAAGGCCGAGTACTCAACGGGGGTCGGGTACTTGACAGGGGTCGGGTACTTGATAAAGGTCGAGTGCTTGATAAAGATCCGGTACTTGATAGGGGTCGAGTGCTTGATAAAGATCCGGTACTTGATAGAGGTCGAGTACTTGACAATGATTTAGAATTCATTGATTTTTTCTGGAAATTCTTGTTCACGTCTTTATCCTTGGATGTCATCGGAGTACCATTTGCAAATCCTGGTTTCTGAATTGGTTTGGCATTTGAAACTTCTCGTCTTGATAAAATTGGTTTTTCTTTAACAAAATTTTTGCCAGATTTATTTTCCAAGTTTTTATTTTTTAATTTTTCTATTTCACTTACAAGTCCATCATCGATTTTTTGAATTGCTTCATTGTAAAATTTTTCTATTTGAGAAAATTTTGAGTTATCTTTAGCCAAATCCCCCAGCATCGAAGTCACATTTTCCTTTCCGATAGCTTTCATAAGACATCCAATGGCGACGAACGAGGCTTCTCTGGTTTCTGAATCCGAATCACTTGTGCATTTCATAATCAGCGGAAATAAGTCCTTGATTACCTTCTTCGGAGCCGTTTCGGAAGTGAATCCCTTGAATATCCTTGATAAAAATAAATTTGTTTCAATTTTTACGTTTGGATTTGGTTTTCCTAAGGCAGTAACCACATAATCGAAAATAGATTCCAAAGTTGTAGTTTTATAAATCGAATTAATGGCTTCAATTAAGGATTCTTTGACTACAGATTTTTTTTCTTTAAATTTTTCAAAAATAACAGGAATTAAAATAGAACAATATGGTCCAAAATTTGCTCTCAGACCTTTCGCCAGACCTGCGACGACCTTTCCAGCCACAGCAACCACGTTAATGTTGGAATCTTTCGAAATAATTTTCGCCAATTTTCGTGAAATTTCTCCATATTGAGCTTCTGGATTTAATTTAGGATTTTCTGTCATTAATTTTAATAAAAATTCTAAAGCTTCTTTTCTTTCTAGCCATTTTGCGGAATTTAATTCTTCGTCGAACTTCGCTGGGAGCTTAGGAAGGATATCCACGGGATCCATGAAGTCCCAAGGATCGGCCTCGAGTTCCTTCGACGGATCTGCTTCAGATTCTTGATCAGGTTCGTCTCCAGATGGACCTACAGTAATCGGAGCTGATTCTTGAGTTTTAGACCGAAAAACGGAATATTCTTCGTCGGATTTTTCTTTTCCTTCAGTTATCTTCGAAAATTTCGATTGATCTACCATAATCTTACCAGCAAGACTTTCAAGAACCTTTTCGCCAGTAAGTCTCATTATCCCCCCTAAGGCTACCAGAGCGGCTTCACGTACGTCTTTGTCGCCGTCTTCCGCGTGTTTGACCAGGACAGGAATGACAATTTTGACGAATTTTTTCGGGTGATCTTCTTTTCCAAACTTTGTCAATTGTTTAAATATAAAATTATCGACTTGCTGTTTGATTTGAGGATTCGGTTTTCCCATGGCTGACGTCACATCGTCCACAATGTTGTCCAAATTCGCCTGAAATTCAAAAATTAACGTTCATATAAAGTCAAATCCAAACCAATTTCCCTAAAGAATCACAACATTCCACCAGAGGATCACGCAAAACTGGCTTTTTCTCCTTGAATTTGTCGAATAAAAAAGGCAAAAACTGGTGGATATACGGGACGAATCTGGATCTAAGCCCCAAAGCCAGAGCTTGAACCATCTTGACAGCATTAGCTTGAACATTGATGTTAGCATCTCTTTGAATTATCTGAAATTATATAAAATTAAAAAGTAGTATATGGGAGTTTGAAAATTACATATGAAAACGAAAAAGTTATATAAAATTTGAAAAGTACTTATGAAAACAGAGAAATTATATATGAAATTTGAAAATTACTTATGAAAATGAAGAAATTATACATTGGATTGAAAAATAATATGTGGAATTTGCAAATAATACATGAAGGTTGAAATTATATATGGGGTTTTAAAAAGTAATAATATCTTATATAATGGTAAAAATTGACTTAAATGAAGTTAAAAATCGTTTTAATAGAAAATCAATAACCTACGTTTTTTAAATGGAAAATTAATTGACTATAATCACCGTTGGAATCGAGTTTGGGATTTTTGTGGACGTGATTCAGCAGCTCTTCCAGAGCCTCGACTCTCTCGTTCCACTTCTTCGAAACAATATTCGTTTCAAAATCCGCCGGATACTTGAGTGGGACTTCATCGATGAATTCAAAAGCATCTCCCATGGCTACCTAAAATAATTAAAATTAAAAAATAAAAATCTTTGATATATAAAACCAGACCGGAAATGAATACTTTTCTCAGTGTCGAAATCGGGCAATTTTTTCTATATTGGGCACCCCGCCAAATTCGACAGTTTTCGTGTTGAGAACATAAAACAAAACTGGTTCTTTCATCGTTACAAAGTGGCTAAAATGTCAAGGTCGGATTGAAGAAGAACATTTTCGAAAATTTCTTATTTAAGAAATATACAAATTTCTTAATCGATTTATCCAGAATCAATCGGGAATTATGTTTATTTTGTTAGAAATGGCGGGAGGAAAAGAACGAAAAATCCCGTCCATCGACGACGTCATCGAGGAGATTTTCGAAAAAATCGAAGCTGTTTTTCTTCGGCTGGGGATTGATCAGGATAGTGTCCAAATTTCAGGAGAACTTGAAAAGTCAGTTTTTCCAGAAATCCAAAACGGAATCAACGTCCCTGGCGGAGTTTCTTTTTTCGGAAAAGTTTCTGTTCCTGCTATTGCGAAATCCGACTTCGGTCCTTCAGAATCCAGCCAGAAAACAGAAGTAACGAATCCAAATCCGAATTTTAGGGTTTCTAAAGCCTTCAGAAGCCCGTTTGAAGAGAAACGAAGAAATTTAAACGAGAAAAGTCAAAATTACGACGACAATAAGAATCCTAAAAATAATCCGTCAAATAACGGCAAAATCAAATCCGATGAGCACTACAAGCAGTCCGGGATGAAGAACCAATGCCATAGAAGTAAAAAGATCATGATTGAAGAAAATCAAAAAAATACAGAAATTCAGCAAGTTGTTTTTGTTTTTTCATATATGAATTTTTTTTCAGTCCATTGTCGTTGATTTCTACTTCTTCTATTTCTTACAATAATGACATAGCTAATCAGGAAATGGGTGTTAGAGATGCTGAGAATCTAGGATATATCGAGAAAATCGATTTTTCTAAAATTACGAAAGAGTCCGACGAAAAATCCAACTTCACGACTTCCAGAATCAGCAGCTCCGTTGTTACTAATTCTGGCAAATCCTCGATGGATATTTCTGGTTACTTTTCCGACATCAATTCTGAATTTTCATATATGAATAAAAACGTCGGTGAATTTTTTTTAAATTAAAGTTTAATTATTTTTCAGCCTGTTTATGCTGATTCTTTTTCTGTTCAATTTCCTCCTTGTTCCAGAATCAAAAATAACGGGCCCAATCCGAGTAATATGTCAGTCAAGTCTTCGACCAATGTTGAGGATTCTAAAACTGATAAATCCCTTCCGTTCAGATTCTGCATCAGATTTATTCAAGGACAATTACTGAGAATCTTCATCAACAAGAAACCCTTCAAAGAATCTCGACTTTAATTTTTAAAGTAAATACTATAATTAAATTGAAATAATTTTTCGAAGTTTTTGAATTCGCGCGCAGGAGCGAGTGAAAGTAAAAAGTGATAAGTTTGGTAGCTACTGAAATTAACTCGCAATGTCCTCACGCGCGTTCTTTTTGTTCATTTTACCAGTCTTCAAATTAAACAATAGTAAATCTGGCAGTTTACCAAATCGACTCGCGTTCTTCTTTCGCCAGTTTTGAAAGTGATAAACCTGGTAGCTTACTGAAGTCGACTCGCACTGTCCTCATACGCCTTCTCTTTTTGTTTTTTTCTAACAATCCTAAAGTTTTTCAAAAACTTCTAAAAATCCACTTCGCCTCCTCATCAAATTTCACAATCTCCTGTCCAAACTATTTTCTAACAATTTCAATATTTTAAAATAGTATTATTTCTTTAGGAACTTCAAAATTACCACATAGAAGCAAGTAAAAGTGGAAAAGTGATAATTTGACAATTCTTTATCGAAATTGTTTTTTACCTAAATTTTGAGATTTTTAATTTCTTATAATTTGACTTTATTTACCGACAAGAGAGATTAATACAGGTTTATTTGGTCTAAGAAGAAATGCACTCTCTTTTTTCCTCGGCGAAGGTGGATTCGAGGTTGATGGTGCCGACGTCGACCCATTGGTCGTCTTTGGGCTCTTCCCCGATGATGAACTTCTGGGGGATGGTGAGTTTGATCTTGCGTTCGCAGGGGGTGTCGGCATCGTGACAGTCGTGCCAGATGTACAGAACGGGATCGATGTTGGTCAATTCCCGAGTATATCCGTTCAATCTAAATTCTCCATTTTGGTCGATAAATTTCTCGTCCAAAGTGTCATCCGGATCCGGTCCTAAAAATAAAAAACTTAAAATTTTACAAAAAAAAGTAATTTACCTGTGTCAATGTCGACGATTCTGACTTTCGTGGTCTTGGCAGAGGCCGGCTGGGGTCCACACAGCAGCTTCCCCTTGACAGCAACCCCCTGCTTTCTCATCCCCGCAGATTCATCGACGAATCCCAGGAGGACGATCGCCAAAGCGACTCCAGAAATCACCGCCGCTCTCATCTGAAGCCCCAGGGAATAATTACAAAAATTAAAAAACTAAAAATTATTTCGAAACGAATTTTTAAAATTTCCAGAACCTTAAATTTCGGACGTTCTAATTTTTGATTAGATTATAGAAATTTCGAAGAGATTTTAGAAGATTTAAAAAATTCCAGAAAATTTTTAAATATTTTTAGAAAATTTTATAAAATTTAAATATTTTTATAAAATTTTATAAAATTTAAATATTTTTATAAAATTTTATAAAATTTAAATATTTTTAGAAAATCTTATAAAATTTAAATATTTTTATAAAATTTTATAAAATTTAAATATTTTTATAAAATTTCAGAAGCTTTCAGAATCTCCTACTGAATTCTGTAGAAGTTTCTACAAAATTCTAGAAAATTTAACAAATTCTAAAAAATTTCAGAAATTTTTATTTAATTTTTAAAAATTCCGAAAATTTCTAAATTTTTATCTTTTCGGAAAAATTAAAGAAATTTAGAAATTTTTGATTTTTTCGACAAATTTAGAATTTTCACCAAATTTTGGGAAATTGCAGAATTTTCTACTGAAATTTAATCAAATAAAAGTTTGAATTCGATAAAACCAAGTTATCACCAGACAGAAAGTTGTTTGTCCCGAAAGATGTAAACAACTTTTACGATTGTGTAACCGTCAATCAAGGAAGGTGAATCCTGGATTATCTTATCGAAAAAAAGAACCAAGAAAAACCAAACAACCAACTGTTGAAGTACCTTCGGCCGTGGTCCATTTATCAACTTTGATCCGATTTCGATGAAAATACACTTTTTCGTTTTATTGCCTCAGGGGATTTTGATTGTTTCAATTTTATTTTATTTTTTTAGTTTAAAAATGAAAGTCGTTTTGACTCTTTTCCTTCTCGGACTGGTCTCCATCGAGGCTACAGTAGACTCCGGCATCAGCACCCGTTCCGTCGAGGCCGCCGGGGTCTTCACCTGCGGCAATGTCCCTGCGAAGAACGTCAAAGTGATTCTGAAGAGAGAAGACACTGATGATTTGAATGACGTCATCGGAAACGCCGAATCCGCAAGTGATGGAAGATTCAGAATCCACGGAAACACCGAGAGATTCGGAGGTCCCCAGAGCACCATCGACCCTGTTCTCATCATCTACCACAAGTGCGATAAAGAGGAAGGCGTAAGTTTTTAATATTTTTAAAAGCTAATTAAAGAAAAAGCGGGATGTAGTTTTTTAGAGTTTTTGAATTCGCGCGCAGGAGCGAGTGAAGGTAAAAAGTGATAAGTTTGGTAGCTACTGAAATTGACTCGCAATGTCCTCATGCGCGTTCTTTTTGTTCATTTTACCAGTCTTCAAATTAAACAATAGTAAATCTGGCAGTTTACCAAATCGACTCGCGTTCTTCTTTCGCCAGTTTTGAAAGTGATAAACCTGGTAGCTTACTGAAGTCGACTCGCACTGTCCTCATGCGCCTTTTCTTTTTGTTCTTTTTCTAACAATCCTAAAATTTTTCAAAAACTTCTAAAAATCCACTTCGCCTTCTCATCAAATTTTACAATCTCCTGTCCAAATTATTTTTTAACAATTCTAATGCTTAATTTTTACGACAATAATATAATCCATAACTTCAGAAAGCTTTCGAAACCTTCAAACTTCGCTTCCCCCGTAGCTACACTACCATCGGCAAGATTGCCCGTCGTCAATACGACCTCGGGAAAATCAATCTTCAGATCAAGTATCCAGGACAGAAAGAAGAAAAGAATCCTCCCGTTTAGATTTTATAAGTTCCCTCAATCAGTGCTAAAGCAATAAACTGGAGATTGTAACACTCAAAGACACTTTCAAATTAGGAATGAATTTGTTTTGCGTCTAAAAATACACAGGATTTTTGGCACATGGTAAAGCTCATCAAGACACCCATCAACTCGAAGATGGTTCCGAACTTCGAGACAGGAGCAATTGTTTTTCGAGTTCTTCTAACTTTCCTCTACTCGTTTCAATCTTATGTCCTCGAGCTTTTTCAAATGCTAAAAACGAAATATAAAAAACAACAAATCGGTAAATTCCCCACCGTTGATGGCATCGGTCATCTTCCAACCGTGCCGTTCGACGAGATAGGCACAAATGAGGAATCCAGTTCTGTTTAATCCATGGACACAATGGACTCCGATCAACTGGGCTGGAATTACTGTTATAAATACACAAGTCATATATGAACTTTTTTGCGAAATTGTCTCGAAACGAATTTTCGGAAACAATAGTAGCCTAAAATTCCGGTTTTACACAAGAGCGATTTCGAAATTTATTTTCTAGATCTATGTTCTGCCAGAATATATCTAGGAACTTCGGAATTAGGATTTATAAGGTGCAAGAGTTCGTATGTCTTCAGGGCATAGTGATTACACGTGAAAGTACTGAAAGACACTCGAAAAACCATGATTAACACCAGATAACCAGCCGGAAACAGATTGATGGACTTGCATATGAAGTTGATTATGAAATTACAAATTTCAACATTTACCTGGTTCTTTCCTGAAGTACTCGTCCACAATCTCGTAGAACTCTAAGCGTCGTTCCAGCAAATGAGACCCGTCACACCTGAGTTTTTTGTACTCTATGTCGAAGCCGCTCCAGCCCGTCGGATCGTAGTACTTGAAAGAAGTAGTTAAATCGATCACTAATCCGATGTTTAGCTTCTTCGTTTTCATCTAAAGCGAAATTTTAAACGGAAAATGCACAATTAGCTACCTCGTGAACCATTCTGCTCAGGGTTAATTTTTCCGAAGAAGGCAAAATCTGTCCTTCAAAGTACCCCTCCGAGAGAGGCGTTTTAAAAGCGACAAATCTGGTTTTTTCAATCTGATTCCCGACACTTCTATACTTTGTCCATCTGAAAATATTTCGAAATAAAACAAAATCGATATATGGAAACTCACTTTTCTGGCAACTTTGTCATTGAACGAAGATGGTGTTTCTTTTTGGGTCGCTCCAGTTTGTACCTCTAGAATGCCCCGATCGATATAAAATAAAGGTTCTTCTGGTGGACTGGAAGCGGAGGCCGGACTTTGTTGCAACCGCTTTTGGCCGGACTTGGAAATTTCGAGTCGAATCCTTAGTGCCGCAAAAGCGAATGTTGCAGCTGAAAAACCGCACTCGAATGAATTCTGGTCTCGTGACGACAAAATTAGTTGCGGTTGTTTTTCTTTTTGAATATTTCGGCGGTGTTCGTGGACAAACTTCTTTCTTATAAACATTTTCGGACAAGTTTCTTTTCTTTACAAGTATTTCCGGACAAGTTTCTTTTTTACTAACACTTTGCGGACGGAATTTTTTGATAAAAATGGCACTTGAAGATGACTCAACGCCCAAATTGTTTCAAGTAAGTTTTTCTTTTTTTAATTTAAATTTTTATATTTTTTATATATTATTTTAGGAAAAGAAGAAGAGACGATGCTCCGTAGGTAGGATCAACTCTGTCGTGCTGGCAAACAAGGAAATCCAACTGGATCAGCATTCTCTGAAGTCCGTCGAAGCGGCCAAGAATATCCTCAGGAGATTCGACGACTGTCATTTTTCCTTCAACAACCAAATACTACTATATAACAAAGTTCTAAGAGAGTATGAAGAATATATTATAGAATCCAGAAGTCGACTAGATGCGGCACAAGAGCAAGTTTTTCAAAGTCATTCATATGTGAATTTCCGATTTTTCAGATTCGAAGCCGAGCAAATCGAAGCTCACATTGACTGTTTTACCAGACCGACCACGATGGAATATAGAGACGAATTGTATTCTTTACTGCCTAGGAAATTTTCAGAAATGTACAAAAACGAAACGGATTCTGAAGCTTCGAAAAAACTGAATTTACTAGACAAAACAAAGTACCGGAATGAAGACATCCTCAGTCACCTTTATTCTAACCTAAACGAAGCCATGGCATGCACCAAATCCCAATTGGACGTCTTGAACAACTTTATTCATTAAATTTGTTGATTTTTGCGTTAAAAAACCAAACTTTGGCGAAAACAGGTTTCAGCTTTAATCGGTTTACATACTTACTTGGGTCCAATAAAATCCACCTTAATTCTTCGACATACAAAAAGAGAAAGTTTAAAGCTGAAATACAAAAATTAAAATCTTACAATAAAGATTTATGGAAATTTTTAGGCTAGTGATGTTGCAAAAATTTTCGGAAAATTTCAAAAATAATTACAAACTAAATATGATGGAAAAAGTAGATTATGGAGTCCTAACTTTGGGATTGATATATGAATGAGAAAATCTGAAACAAAATAAGGAAATTTTTTACTTAATCCGATCGCGCACTTACGAAATTTAATATCTTTTTAAAAATAGCCAAAAATCTAAATCTACTTTCTGAATCATCTTCTGATTCCTAGATTTCTATTTAATTAATTTTTTTAAAATTTAAACATAAAATTTATATATGGATTTCGAAAAAATCATTTTCAAAAATGTTTCATTTTTGGCGTTCCGTTCCATAACACCAACTGGCTCGTCGTTGATCTTTTTACTTTTTTACTTTTTTTACTTTTTCATTCCCTACGGGTTTGTTTTCGTTTTTTGTTAATTTTTTAAATTTGTAAATTATGTCTGCACAACAAGACAAGAAAAACCGGAGATTTCACGCCGAAGATAACCGTCAAAAAAGACAATTTCACCAGGACTCGATGCGGTATCCGGATCGGTGGGTTTAACTTTATTTTTTAAATCTTATATACGTTTGTAGTTGGACGAAATACCGAACTATTGGAGGGATAATTCCAGGCTCCAAGTTTATTGCATTTAAAACTCCTTTATCCGAAATTTTTTTCGCCGGAAAACCCGAGACGCCGTTCGGACTCAAGGATGTCGTAGATACTGTAAGTTTTTAAATAATTCCATATATAGATTTCTGTATAATATTGAATCCCTCATTTCAGGTAGCTGCTGCTGGTAAAAAGTTGGGTCTTGTGATAGATTTGACGAATACGAAACGGTACTACGAAGCTACTGATTGGGCCAACTTCGGGGTCGAATATAAGAAAATTTTTTGTCCCGGTCACACAATTCACAAAGAAACTGATCTCGTTCAAGAATTCGTCACTTTCGTATCGGGATTTTTGGACAAAAACACCGACGCGGATTTAATAATCGGAGTCCACTGTACTCACGGATTAAACAGGTACGATTTTTAAACATTTTTTACTTTTACCACAAAATCCATTTTCGATGGGATACTTTATTGTTGTAATTTCTAAGATATTAGTAATTTCATATATGAGGATTAACTTGGAAAGGGTTGTATACTCTGTATCCGAACGTAAAAGTTCCTAAATCCATTTAGGTAAAATATATTTCTAAAAATCAATTATGAAATAATAGAACTACGAAATCATCACCGAAGATCGAAATGCTAGGTCATTTTAGTTTCTAAGAATCCGGTTCGAAACGATTTTGTAAAAGTTTATTATTTTTGTAGTAGTATAGTTGATTACGAAATCATCACTGAAAATCGAAATTTTAGGCCAGTTTCTAAGAATTTTTAAAAATTCACATCTAAATAATTTCCTAAAAAGATTTTTTTCCGATTTTTACAGTAATATGATTATTTTAGAACTGGTTTCCTTATTTGTCGTTACTTGATTACTAAAGAAAATTGGACGCCAGAAGATGCAGTGAAGGCGTTTGAAGAAGCCAGAGGACACGAAATAGAACGTTGGGAGTACAAAGCAGCTCTTCTTGGTTTGGATCCGTCGGATAAACTGGAAACTAGTCGTCCGGAATCCACCAATAGCAACGGTAGTCGGAAGCGGGATAATCAGGGCAGATCAGGTATATATGACAGGTTGGATCGAACTCAAAATGATAACAGAATTGCTTTTCATGGTTCCAGCAAAAGGTCGAGTAGAAATCAAGAATACTACTCGGACGAATGTTGGACGGAGAAAAAAGAACCGAAAAGGAATAATTGGAACGGATATAGGAGAAATCACCAGCAATCCAACGGATATAGATTTGCAAACTCGAATAACTATCACCCGAGACAACGGAGGAATAGACACTATGATCAGTCCAATGGGTACTATCTCAACTCCGGATGGAGGGGATTTAATCAAGGCAGATGGAACGATCAGTATTATCAGCAGAATTTGCCGAGACATCAAGGGTACTGTAATAATCCTGGTCAAAATCCCAATTATCGTAATAACTGGTTTTCTGCGGGCTATTCGAATGACAATGGAGAGCATTCGAATTCAGAAGACACTAGAATTGCCGAAATGAAAGATCTCCTAGATACGCATCCGAGATGAATTTTTTAAATTTTATTGTTTTGAATTTTTTTATAAAGTTTGTTACTGTAAGAGATTTTAGAAAGAAGTCCCATTGAAAGGAAAAGGCCTCGAGCAATCGAACCATTGGCATTTTTCAGAATCGTCCTGAGCCTGGAGGTCCTTCTGGAGAATGTTACAGATGAGTGGAATAACACCGTTTCCACAGGTTTCTCCATAGATTTGGGACATACAGTAAGTCATGTCGTTGTAGCCTTTGCAATTTCTTCCACTTTGAATATCCCCTATGGCCATGGTTAAACAGGGCGTTGTAGATGGAGAATTTTCCATTTTCATCATACAAGGAAAGTATTGTTTCATTACTGTAAGAATTTCACAAGTTACTGTAGAATATTTAAACTACTGTAGATCTTTAAAATATACTGTAAAAATTTTTAAAAAAGTACTGTAGGATTTTAAAATGTACTGTAAAAATTTTTAAAAAAGTACTGTAGAATTTCAAAATGTACTGTAGGAATTTCACAAGTTACTGTAGAATATTTAAACTACTGTGGAATTTTAAAATGTACTGTAAAAGTAAAAAGTACCGTAGAATTCTAAAAATGTAAGATTTTCAAATTCCTGTAGAATTTCAAAATGTACTGTAAGAGTTTTCAAGTTACTGTAGAATTTTTAAGTTACTGTAGAAACTTTTAAAAGTATTGTAGAATTTCAGAAGATACTGTGGAATTTTCAAATTACTGTAAGTTAAAATTACTTACGATCGAAACCTTCATTACAGTAATAGGACTGCTCGGAATAGTCTCCGGCGTAAGCAACGGCGTCGTTGTGGTTGACGTTGAAGTTGTTTGAGATCACAGTTCCATTTACGCATGGGATGGAGTAGGTCCCGAGACAAGTTTTGAGGGTATTCAAGGCCCTGCACTGGTCCTCCAGGACATCCAGACCTCCTTGGTCGATTTCTCTAGTTAGTAATTCACTAAACGTGGCGAAATCCGGGAAAAGAGTAAAGTTGAAAGTTTTAAAATAGTCCGTGTAGCACGTCCTGAGGACAGAAACGCCTTCTGGAGGACAAGTAGAAGTCAAAGTCAACATCATCAGAGGCAAAAACATGGTCCACTCAGTCAAAGGTTATTTTGTAATTAATTTTCTAAAAATTTTTATATAAAAAAATAATTTTTCTTTGATATTTTTATACAAAAAAAAATTAATTTTCTCTGAAATTTCTATACAAAAATTTTTCCCTACTTTTTATATAAAAATAATCAAAAATTCTTCCTAAAATCTGTTAAGTATAAAATCAAATTGTTTTTCGAAAATCAATTTTATTTAAAAAATTATCGAAATTCTCTAAAATTCTAACTTATTTAAAAATAAATTTTTTTCTAAAATCGATGAAGTATAAAATTGAATAAAAACTTAAAAAAATCGGTTTTATTTAAAAATTAGCGAAATTTTCTAAAATTCTAACTTATGTAAAAATAAATTTTTTTCTAAAATCGATGAAGTATAAAATTGAATAAAAATGTTTCTCAAGAGTCAGTTTTATACAGATTTATCCGGGCTTTTATCAGGAACCTAACTTCGTAGATGACGTTGATTTTGGAGATAACACTTCTGGAGCAGAGATAAGACTTTGAACATTGATGTTTTGACATCATTTTCCGTCATTTTTCTACAGTATCCCAGACCTTTGACCGATTTTCAGTTAATTGAAGATCACGGAAGGGTCAAATGTCATGGCCAAGACGGAATGAATGGTCGCACCTGCATGTCAATTGATCAATTTTTTTATTTTAAAAAATAACATGAGATTCTGAAGCTCATTGGAAAGAATACCCTTATTTCCCCTTTTTGCCAAAATTTCGGCCAAACAAAATTCGTTTTTGCGCGAGCGAGTGGGAGTGGCCGTTTTGTTTCTGTGATTTTCCGGACAAATAGACCACTCACTTGTTTGAGTGACCATTTTTGCCCATTTTGGCAGTTCCCTTGAGGATTTTTAATTAATATCTTGATTGTCAAAATTTGAAGTTTTTAAACTTCCGATATTGCGCAAGAAAATTCCCTAAAGTTTTCTAAAATTTTTATTTTAGACAAAATTTTAGGAATTTTCAAATAGATTTGTCTAACTCCAGAAGAGAACCCGTCAGGGGGTCTTTGTCCCTCGATGAAAACTTGGCCGCAAAATTATAACTTTTAAAGCCAATTGAAATTCTCAAAAATGGCGGATTATCCTGGATCGATTATTTTATTAATTTTATTCCTAATTCCGAGTTTCCTCATTTTGGGAACTTCCGGAGGATCTCTCGTGGATGTACAGCTGCAGGAGCTGCGGATCGGACAGTGAGTTTCCATTTCTTAAGAAAAATCAAAGATTGCCTCAGGGGAAGTCCGTCGATTACGGTCCTTGGGTGAGGTTAGACACCGTCGAGTAAGGTTTTAAGTTTCCAGAATCTACTAAATCTTTCAAAATTAAGAAATTTTGCATTTTTCGGTCTCGATTGGAAAATTTCCGTCAAAAATAACTCGGAATTTTTTAAAATTTTATTTTTTGAGGGAAATTGCGTTTTGAAATTTCCTAAATCTTGAGACGAAATTTCATACAATAATTAATAAGCCCTTCCACCAAAGCTGCCGTTCGTTTGAAAGCTAGTCAGAACAACAGGTGCTTCTTGACTTGTCCTCGAAACTAATCCAAAGATTTGCGCAATCCGCCGTTATTTCCTCAACCGAATGGCCAAGTGCCGGATTAGTTCCTTTCCCCACCCAAAACATTCGAAACTATTCCGTTCAAGACCAAAATAAATTAATTCAATCAAAATTACTGGAGCTTGTCGAGGGAAAAAAGAAACTCGATGACTTTTCGGAATTCCTCCAACTCGATCCAAGTCTCCCAATCGTATAATTTTGACTCATTTGCGGAAACGATTTCTTTTGCAACAAGATGGATCAAAGAAACGCAAATAATGCCTTTAATAATAATATTCAATTCCGGGAAAACTAACAATCAATTCCTTGTAGATAATTGTGGTCTAAGTTCCGTCCAGTACTCAGTCGGGTCTTTCCTGCAAACTTATCCTGAAATAAACGCATAGTACAGATAACAATACAATAAAGTAAGAATAAAATTAATAGAGAATAGTCAATAATATAAAAAACCCATATATTAACGTTAAATTTAGAAATTTCTTTACACAGTTGATTTTTGTGCAACGTTCGACTCGCACTGGTGAATTTGCCAGTTCATTACGGTATTCAGGAATTTTCGTGGTGAGAGTTGATTTCTGTCTTCTCTTTGTTCCTCTCGCGATTCGACTCGCACTGATGAATTTGCCAGTTCATTACTGTCTTCAGAGATTTTCGTGATGAGAGTTGATTTCTGTCTTCTCTTTGTTCCTCTCGCGATTCGACTCGCACTGGTGAATTTGCCAGTTCATTACTCTCTTCAGAGATTTTCGTGGTGAGAATCAACTTCTTTTTTCTGTTTCTTAGTCCTAAAATCTCACTTTTCATCCTTAAATTTGCAATTTTATTATCGTTGTCAGACTTTCGTGCTGAGAGTTAATTTTGCATTCCACAGCATGCGGAAACAATTTCTTTTGCAACAAGATGGATCAAAGAAACGCAAATAGTGCCTTTAATAATAATTTTCGATTCCGGGAAAACTAACAACCATTTCTTTGTGGACAAACCAAGAAAGGAAACTCGATCTCCTGATATAGGCAACAGTTTCCGCTTTCGAAGGGTGTGAGTTTACGGTCGATACTTCCTTCGGCGATTTATGAGCTTGTCAAATATGAAACGACTGGAATTTGAATTTCAAAAGTAAAAATCTGGATTTACACTCCCACAAAAAACATTCAAAATTTAAACGATTCAAAAATCACATTATTAAAAAACCAAATTTTATTACGGAATTTCAGAAAAAAATTTTTTAACAAGAATTTTTAGAATTTTCCCCTCGAGACCAGCAATTGTAAAATTTAGTGTTTATGTAGTCTAGGATCACATTATTATAAAAATAAAGTTTTTTTAGAAAATTTCGAAAAAATGGTCCCGAGAGGAATTTTCGGAATTTTCCAGTCAGGACCAAAAAGCGCGAAATTTAGTGTTTTTCAATGTTTTTTTTAAGTTTTAGAGCACCTAGTAGATTCTGGAGACTTCTAGAATCGTATTTAATGATATTTAACGTCACCTAATACTGTACTTGAGAAATCCCCTGGGGCAATTTGCTTGAATTGTCTTCGGAATCCACAACTGTTTATTAATTTCCCGTCTTCCGGAAGCCTGTTGTGAACGATTAATCTTTTGTTTCCTTCGAAACTGAAAATTAATAAGAAACCAATTAAAAATTATGCAAATTTTGTTTTCGTAAATAATTGATCATCTTTTTTGATATATCGAAAAAGGAAGTTGTACAGTATTAGGGCGACAATTGAGAAAAGACCAATCAATCAAGGGAATTTGTGGCTTTGTTGGCAACGAGGGGATCAGCATGGCCTTTTCTGAAAAGGCTTAGTGTCAGTTTTTCCTTTGCAAAACTTTTTTAAGAGGCGCCAGAACGACCTCGGATCAACTCTCAAGTGCACATTTCTCGTCCCAAAAAAAGTGAAAACAAATCACACTAATATAAAAAATAAAAAAATAAAAATTACAAAAATAAAAAAATAAAAATTACAAAAATTTTTAAAAATAAAAAAATAAAAATTATAAAATTTAAAAAAATAAAAAAATAAAAATTACAAAAATTATAAAAATTTAAAAATAAAAATTGTAAAAAATTTTAAAAATTAAAAAGTTGTAAAAATTTATAAAACTTAGAAATTTCGAAATTTTTATAAAAATGTATTTAAATTTTAAAATTTTTGTAAAAGTTTATTTAAATTTGAAATTTCAGGAAAAATGTGTGTCCTCATGAGGAGGTCGAGATCGTGACGGTGAAGCAGCCTTGCCTGCAGGCCTACACCAAGTACGTCAGATCCAGAAAACCCAACTGTAACGGTCTTTTTGCAGCGTGTACTGTAAGAGAGCCAAAGTGAGTTTAAATCGATTTATTCAATATTGAACATAATCCTTGACCTCAAAGACAGTTCTCATGATTATCTTTTTTTTGTTCAAAGAAAACGACGACCTCAAAGTCGTTAATTTTGATGGTTTTTCGTCACCTTTTCATTCATTTTTGATAATCTTTTTTCAAAGGCCGATTGTCTTCAAAAAAATCTATAATTTCAATCTTAAACAGTATGGTTTATTTTTCACAAATAATATTCAATATTATTATCATGAAAAATAAAACATGCCCCAGGGGATTTCTCAAGTACAGTATTGGGTGACGTTAAATATCATTAAATACGATTCTAGAAGTCTCCAGAATCTACTAGGTGCTCTAAAACTTAAAAAACAGAAAAACACTAAATTTCGCGCTTTTTGGTCCTGACTGGAAAATTCCAAAAATTCCTCTCGGGACCATTTTTTCGAAATTTTCTTAAAAAACTTTATTTTTATAATAATGTGATCCTAGACTACATAAACACTAAATTTTACAATTGCTGGTCTCGATTAGAAAATTCCCCTCGAGACCACTTTTCTGCTTTTATTGCATTTTTTGCTTTTTTATAATATGATTTTCGAACTACAATTGACCTCTTTTTGGCCACCTGTGGTTAGATCGGAAGACAATCCTTCATTTTTGGCAGTTGATGCCGAGATGGAAGGGCAGATAATTCTAAAAGGATCCGAAGCGGCAATCGACAAGGTCGTCGACACTTGCCGTTTTGCAAGATTTGGCCTTATCTTTCTTCACAAATGCGTTAAATAAGTGATTTATTCAACAGACCAGAAAATTAAGCAATTAGAAAAGAATTTTTGTATTTGACGAATCGTCCAATCTTGTGGGAAAACAATTCACAAAATCTGACGCAAATTAATTACCTTAATGAAGATTCAAGTTCCGAGGGATTGAGATAAATTTTTCAGAGTTGTATATTACCGTACCCACAAGAATGTTGTCAGAAAACGAAGACATACGATTCCGGAGTGCTGTCCAGGCTGGGTCCATGTACCGGGAGAGCTCGGTTGTCAAAGAGGTCGGTTTTCGTTTCGAGAGTCTTGTTCAAACACAAAAGCGTGCCGATAGACCCTAATTGCCATTTTAACCTTCGGAGTCTGTTTTTTGGACTAGATAACACATGCCGGAACAGATACAATCAAGGTCAAGAGGGATCGTTTTCGAATTTCTATTGTTTTACTTTTGAAAGCTCTCGAAAAGAAGAATTTTATCTTCAAGAGTCGAAATAGATCGGACCTTGTAAATCCGCAGGGTTATTAGTCCAAAAGGCTAGACCTTGCGGTAGCAACAACCCGGACAACAGAACTCTCCGAATTTGCAAATATTTGCCCAGATCATCGACTCTCGTCTTGTTTCTAAATGTTTTGCCAAGTTACAAAAGGGATCGAACACTCATGAAGGCAAATTAATGAAGCAAAATTGATCTCCGTGGGAATTGGGGACTTCAAAGAAATACACCGCTACTGAATAGAACATATCAATTCTAAGTTCATATCTGGAAAAATGTTAAAAATTAAATTCATAATCGGCATATACAAATTAACATACTTTAGCCAGATCGAAGTTGGTCTTTGCTGGGTTCTGAGTGATAGGGAAAGTAGCTTAGAATATTCAGCGCCAACAATTATACGGAAAATAAGAACAATAAATCATAATAAGCCGAAATTAATAAAAATCAACACAATGTAGTTAACTGATACACGGGGTTTTTCGTGCCAGAACCGCGTAAAAAGTAGGAAGATAGAACTGTCAAGTGTATAAATAGTAGAAAATAGAAAGTAAAAAGTAAATAACGAAAAATAATAAGTGAAAATGGCGGGAATTGAGGAAATTAATGCTCTGTTCTTCTCCACTACAGTACCGCAGGGCTTTTCGTCCCGAGACCACACTCTTGGAGTTGACTGCACTTCAACAAGGTTAATTTTCCACGTGAATTTTTGTTTCACCTCCGTAACTTTACCTAAAACCTCTACAATACGTTGTACTTTCAGAAGAACAAAGATCCAAGATCGTTGAAACTTTCTAACACCTGGAATCCTCTTATCAGCTTAACCCTAGTGAATTCGATATATGAAATCAATTTTTAAAAACCTCAAACTAGTTAGGACAGTCCAGTTAACTTGTCAGGACGTTGCACGCAAACTGCAATTTTAGTTTAGTTCGATTTTGAAATCTAAAAGACACATCTTAAAAGTTTTTTAAAATAAAAATAATAATTTCCAACCAAAGGCTAATTTCTTAATAAAACTGATTTTTAACAAAATTAATTTCCAGCAAACTGTACAGCCGATATTTGTCAAAATGGAGGAACCTGTATCCCCCACGCTCACGAAACAGAACAACTTTGTCATTGTACAGAGGGATTCCAAGGAGCTCAATGTCAATACGGTATGTTTTCTATATTACTGATTACTTTTTATATATTTCCATATTATTAATTACTTTTTATATATTTCCATATTATTAATTACTTTATATATTTCCATATTAATAATTACTTTTATGTATTTCTAAAATATTTTTTTAATATTTTTCATATTTTTTTATTATTTTTATATAGTTTTTTATATTTTCAATATATTTTTCATATTTTTATTACTTTTATGTAGTTTTTTAATATTTTTAATATATTTTTAATACTTTTTATTACTTTTATATAGTTTTTTAATATTTTTAATATATTTTTCATTGATTTTTATATTTTTTAAATATTACTGATTACTTTTTATATATTTTTTTTTGTTAAATTGTTTTAGATTTTTTTTGTTTATTTTTGAGTTGTTTTTTTACATGAAAGGTGATTTCAGATGTGAATGAATGCTTGACAAACAACGGCGGATGTCATCACGATTGCGTCAACACCATTGGGACGTTTTACTGTCGTTGTTTTGCCGGATTTGAGCTCGGAGAAGATTCCAGGACTTGTGTTGACATCGATGAATGTAAAACTGAAAACGGTGGATGTGAATATAGATGTGTAAACACGCCCGGAGGGCATAGATGCGATTGTCCTCCTGATAAGCAGCTATCTGTCGACGGCAGGAAATGTGTAGGTAAGTGTTGTTTGAAAATTGTTCTATATAGCGCCAAAAATCCGTTCTCGACCTCTCAAGTGAGGTCAAGATGGAAAACGGCAATTATGGCCATCTAACGGCCAAACCAAATCTGACAACTGACCAATAAGCCAATTAGGAAAGAAAAAATTCAGGGAAAATTCCAAAAACAATAAAATTTAAAATTTTCAGATCAAAACAGCTGTTCAGCGGAAAACGGCGGATGTCAGCAGCTTTGTGAAGAAAAAAATGGTCGGTTCTTCCGGTGCCGATGCCGCGTCGGATACGTCCTCGCAGATGACAAACGGACCTGTTACCGTAAGTCCATTATTCAAGGAGATTCTCCATACATAAATACATGTGCCAAAGTCCAAAGCAATCGATATCAAAGTAAAAGTAAAATCTGCAGTTTACTTTCAAAGTTTAGGCAGATAAGTCAGCATCAAAGTAAAAGTAAAAATCTGCAGTTTGCTCGCAGTATTTAAGCTAATTTATCGACTTTTTATATTTACTTATATAGAAAATTCCAAAATTAAAGTAAAAATCTGCAGTTTGCTCGCAATATTTAAGTTAATTTACTACCTTTTTATATTTACTTATATAGAAAATTCCAAAATTAAAGTAAAAATCTGCAATTTGCTCGCAGTATTTAAGTTAATTTATCGACTTTTTATATTTATTTATACAGAAAATTTAAAACTAAAGTAAAAATCTGCAGTTTACTCGCAGTATTTAAGTTAATTTACTACCTTTTTATATTTATTTTGATAAAAATTTCGAAATTAAAGTAAAAATCTGCAGTTTGTTTGCAATATTTAAGTTAATTTACTACCTTTTTATATTTACTTATATAAAAATTCCGAAATTAAAGTAAAAATCGGCAGTTTGCTCGCAACATTTCGGCAAATGAGCTGTTCAATTATTATGTAAAAATTCAATTTGGCTTTGGTTTCGATTATTTTCTAAACCTCGGCACTGACCCTGAGGCTGGAAATATATACCTACTCAAGAACCTTCATAATCTTAATATTAAATTTATTTAAGAAATCCTTTAAATGAAGTATTTTTAGAAAATCTAAAATCCCAAAAATCCCTTCTTTCATATATGAAATCATTCAAATCCTAAACCTTGGAAAATTTCCAGAATATTGAAAAACATTTTTATTCAAAAATGATTGATTTTCAAGCTTACTTAGTTCCAAAGTTCTTGACCAGAATTGTCAAGTTTTCGAATCTTCGAAGTCGAATTAATCCGGTTCAAGTTTAATTTTTTCGATTTTTCAAATTAAACAAATTTTTTTCGAATTTGAATTTTTCGATTTTCGAAGTTAAAGTTTTTTCGAAATCGAATTAATTCGATTTAAGTTTTTTGATTTTCGAAGTTAAACAAATTTTTTTCGAATTTGAATTTTTCGAAGTTAGATTTTTTTCGAAATTGAATTAATTCGATTTGAATTTTTTGATTTTCGAAGTTAGATTTTTTTCGAATTTTTAAAGTTGAATTAATTCGAAATTGATTTGAAAGTTTGAAAACGGACAGTTCTGTTCTTGACTTCTGTCTTGCTTTCATAGAAAAGTAATTGTTTAAAAGACAAAAGCTCATTGTTTGAATCCCTTTTTAAAACCTTTAATTACGCTGAATGCTAATGAGGAACTGGGGATTTCAGCGATCGACCCCTGTGCCGAGAACAAGGGAGGATGTGAACATCACTGTATAAACGACAACGGAAGGGCTAAATGTCAATGTTATCCAGGATATAGATTAGACATTAATCAGAGGACTTGTGTAGATGTAGATGAATGCAAATCCGTCGAAGCCAGTCATTGCCAACACGAATGTGTCAATACTTTCGGGGCCTTCAGATGCCGATGTTTCGCCGGATATAGATTAGCGGATGATGGAAGGTCATGTGTGCCTAAAAATGACGGATGTGACATAAGAAATGGAGGATGCGAACAAGAGTGTTACGAACAGCCGGACGGAAGGACCAGATGCGGGTGCAGGGACGGATTCCGGCTTCTGGATGACGGTAAATCTTGTAAAGGTTCGTTTTATTTTTGTTAAATCATACATCTATCCATTTGAACACAAGTCCACACAACATTGGTCCAGAAGAGAAATATCCTGAGGACAAACGAGGAACTTAGGTTATGCGATGTTCCTGTCCCAAACATTTATATTTTAATTTTAGGTTTAAAAATGAACAAAAAGCATTTAAATAATGTAATAAAACCCATAGGTTCTGAATCTAGAATCAGAATCAAAGATAACTTTTAGAATTTTGGATTCTGAATTAAACAATATTTATATTTGGAACATTTATATTTCAATTTTAGACTTAAAAATGAACAAAAAGCACTTAAATAATATAATAAAACTCATGGATTCTGAATTTATAATAAAAATCAAAAGTCAACCTTCAGAGCCCAGGATTCTGAAGGCTAACTTTGGATTTTAAAAATATTCGAAATTTCACATTAAAACTTTATTTAGAAAATAAAAAATAACTTAAAATACTGTGTAACAGATGTTAAGTTATCTAAAATGGTTTTTAATTTTTAAGTTAAGATTGTAAAAACCGGAACATAAATGTTCAGGACAGGAATATTACATCACGGAGACCTACAGTTGTATGTTGACGAAGAAGTCAAGTTTTTGCGTAATAATTATTCGAGTTGTCTTGATATCTCGTGTCTTTGGACTTAATAGATCAATTTTTACTTATTTTTTATTATTTTTTTGGACTCAATAGATCAATTTTTACTTTTTTTTTCATCTTTTTGGACTTAATAGATCAATTTTTACTTATTTTTCTCATCTTTTTGGACTTAATAGATCAATTTTTACTTTTTTCTCATCGCTATGTGGAGCAGAAGTCCAAGAAGATTTTTTTAATTTTAATAATTTTAATTTGAAAATTAGAACTTGGATGGCAAGAATACAGTCAATGGAGAAGTGAGACTCTTTATGAGCCGATCAGGATTATCCAGATGAAGGAAACAATTCCCGAAGGAACTCAATGCTTGATCGACCAAGGGAGTTGTCACGAACTTTGTCTAAATCCCGACAGCGGAGAAACCTTCTGTCGATGTAGATCGGGGTTCGAACTCCATCCTGTCGACAGGCATATCTGTCAAGGTATATCGATTGGGTGAAAGCACTGCCAGAGTTGTCGATTTTTGATTGTTCAATTTTAATTAAGTTTCTTCAAATTTCAAACTTAATAGTTTGGTCCAAATTTGAAGTCTTTGATTTTGAGATTAACATTAATTAAAAATTTAAAAGTTCAAAATCAAATGAATTCGGAATTTAAATTTAAATTACTTCAAAATTAAAACTAAAATAAATTTGAAATTTGGGTTTAAAAATAAAAATTAATTCAAAATTAAAACTAAAATAAATTCGAAATTTGGGTTTAAATTTAAAAATAAAAATAAAATTAATTCGAAATTTAAATTTAAAAATAAAAATTAATTCTAAATTTAAATTTAAAAATAAAAAAGTTGAATTTAAAAATCCAAATTTTAAAGTTAAAATTGATTCGAAATCGACAACTTTGATCACGACTGATTGCCGAGTCCACGAGTTCTCCTTTGATTGAAGTGCATTTTTTTGTTTTTTAGAATTTCTCAGAATTCAAAAACTTTTAAAACTATCTCGAAAATTTTCAAAAATATAAAAAAATTCAAATTATTTCATACTGAAAGTTTTCTAATTTTATAAACGATATTCAAAAAATCGAGTTTTAAAAGTCAAAAAATTCGTGTTAAAATTACTTTATAATTTCAAATCTAAAAAAATTTTGATTTTTTGGTGTTTTTAAATATTTTTAAAGTTTTTTTAGATTTTTAAAGTTTTTTTGGTTTTTTTTTAAGTTTTTTTTGGTTTTTTTTGATTTTTTTAAATGTTTTTTTTTGGTTTTTTTAGATTTTTTTAAATGTTTTTTTTTTGGTTTTTTTTAGATTTTTTTAAATGTTTTTTTTTGGTTTTTTTTGATTTTTTTTAATAATAATTTTCAGATGTCGATGAATGTGCCCAAAATAACGGCGGTTGTGATCAAGTCTGCATCAACACGGAAGGCAGTTTTGAGTGTTCTTGTGGTCATGGATTTATGCTAATTTACGATGGAAAATCTTGCGAAGATATCAATGAATGTATAGCTGATCAAGGTGGATGTAGTCATGGATGTAAAAACACCAAAGGCGGATATGAATGCATTTGTCCCTCTGGCTACGATTTGGGAGATGACAGAATTTCATGTTTGGATATTAACGAATGTCTCCATAATAATGGCAATTGTTCGCAAATTTGCAAAAATGAAGAAGGATTTCATCGATGCGAATGTTTCACTGGATTTTTGATCGATTCTGACGGCAGTACTTGCATAGGTACGGTTTTTTAAAATTTATTTTTTTTAAATTTATTTTTTTAAAATTTATTTTTTAAAACTTATTTTTTTAAAATTTATTTTTTTAAAATTTATTTTTTTAAAATTTATTTTTTTAAAATTTATTTTTAAATAAAAATTTAAACTACAGCAGGTCCAGATGAATTACTGCCAAAGTCGACTAAAAGTGAGAATTATTAATTTTCGGCTTTTTGTGGTTTTTTTAAGAGTTTTTGTAGTTTTTGATTTTTTTAAAGCTTTTTGTGAATTTAGAAAAATTTAAAAATCACAAGAAAATTTAACTTAAATATTTTTATGATTTTTAATTTTTTAAAGCTTTTTATGAATCTAAATATTTTAAAATTTAAACATTTTTGTGGTTTTTAATTTTTTAAAGCTTTTTATGAATCTAAATATTTTAAAATTTAAACGTTTTTGTGATTTTTAATTTTTTAAAGCTTTTTGTAAATCTAAAAATTCTTAAATTTAAACATTTTTGTGATTTTTAATTTTTTGAAGCTTTTTGTGTTGGTGTTTTGCTAGTTTATAGTTATTTCAGAAACCCTTAATTCCCACAAAAAGCAGTTCGATCACGTTGATGCTGATGAAGAGAGGATTTTTGAATATTCATTTCCTTCAGAAGCTTCAAATCAAGTTAAAATTGATGGAGTTAGAATCACTTCTGGATTGACCCTTCTTCCACGTTTTCGAGGTTTTTTTTTGCTTTCATTGTTGTGATTTTAAAGATTTTAAAATTATTTAATTTTCAACATTTTAGATTTTTAAATTTTAAATTTTCTTATTTTTTTTTTGATTTTAGATTTTTTTTAGTTTTTTTATATTTAAATTTTTTAGTTTTTTAATTTTTTTCAGAATGTGAACCGGGACAATTTGGTCTTTCTTGTCAGTTTACGTGTGAAGACTGTCGAAATGGAGGTTACTGTAACAGGGACAAATCCAGATGCGAATGTTTGCCAGGATGGCAAGGTGAACTTTGCGAAAATTCCTGTCCAGAAGGTACATGGGGTCAAAATTGCAATGGATTATGTGATTGTGAAGGTTCAAAATGTAATCCAAAAACAGGTGAATGTCTATGTCCCAAAGGAGCTACATGTGATGATGATTGTCCTATTGGATTCTACGGTCCTAAATGCGAATTCGAATGTAAAATGCAATGTCCTGGAGGACATTGTGACAGAATTTTCGGTTACTGTATTTGTTCTGCTGGATTCTGGGGCGAAAATTGCGACAAAGAATGTCCGCCTTTTAGTTTCGGTCAAAATTGTAAAACAAAATGCAAATGTTCGAAAGAAGGAAGTGAATATTGCGATTCTAAATCCGGAAAATGCGAATGTAGACCTGGATATTACGGTCCTTTTTGCAGACGAAGATGTCCAATCGGGTTCTACGGGAAGGGGTGCAACTTGATTTGCAGTTGTCCGGGGGGGTCTCGTTGTGACCCCGGGACCGGGGATTGCCGAAAAAAATGTCCTCCGGGTTTTATGGGTGATGATTGTTCAAAACGTAAGTTTTATTTTTTAAATTTTTTGTTATAATAGATTTTAGCGTGTTCACAAGGATTTTTTGGATTTGATTGTGATCAAAAATGTGATTGTGATAAACAAAGAACGTCGAAAATGTGTCATCACGTCACAGGCACTTGTACATGTCCTCCGGGAAAATACGGAAGAGATTGTGATGAGAGTAAGGATTTCGGAAAATTTTGATTCGGACGATTTTTTCCCATGATGGATATAGCACTTTTTTTTGATTATTGTTGCACTGGTGGCACTTGAGGAATTTTTGGGATTTGTGAGGTTTCTGTTCCGGAAATTTGTGTTTCAATTTTGTAACTAAAACTAAAAAAGTATCTATAATAAGATAATGAAATCCATGGATTCTGAATTTAAAGTAAAAATTAAAAATTGATTTTTATGATTCTGAATTATTTGACATATATATTAAATATTTTTTTTAACAGTTGTGTTTTAATTTTGTAATTAAAATTGAGAAAAGTATTTATAATAAGATAATGAAATCCATGGATTCTGAATTTAAAGTAGAAAATAAAAAGTTAATTTTTATGATTCTGGATTATTTGACATATATATTAAATATTTTTTTTAACACTTGTGTTTTAATTTTGTAATTAAAACTAAAAAAGTATCCATAATAAGATAATGAAATCCATGGATTCTGAATTTAAAGTAGAAAATAAAAAGTTAATTTTTATGATTCTGGATTATATGACATATATATTAAATATTTTTTTTAACATTTGTGTTTTCATTTTGTAATTAAAATTTTAGAAATTTCTAAAATCTTCCAAAAATTTTAAAATTCTATAATAAAATAAATTTTTAGATTGTCCTCCGGGACTCTACGGTCCGAATTGTGCTTCTGAATGCAGTTGCCAAAATAACGGAATCTGCAATGTCGAAGATGGATCTTGTGAATGTCCTGCTGGTAAATTTTTTTAAATAAAAAAAAATACTGTAAAAATTTAGGATTTTATGGAGCTTCATGTTCGCAAATTTGTCCTCCACAACGATGGGGAAAAGATTGTTTAAATTTATGCCAATGTATCACGGGAAACTGCTCCAATATTGACGGAAAATGCATCTGCGCTCCGGGATTCATGGGAAACGACTGCTCCAAACGTAAGTTTTTAAAAATTAAAATTAAAAATTTTTTCAGAATTTAAGCGAAATTTTTGGAGTTTTTCGAAATTCTGTGAAGATTCAAAATTTCATGAAAGATTTTAGAATTTAAGTAAAATTTTAAAAATCTTGAAAATTTCCAAAGTTCTGTGAAGATTCAAAATTTCATGGAAGATTTCAGAATTTAAGTGAAATTTTTTGAAGCTTCAGAACTTTAGAAATTTTTAAAGATTTCTAAAGCTTTTTTAAAATTCTATAGAAATATCCAGAATCTTAAAGGTTTCAGAATCTATTAAGGGATTCTAGAAGCTTCTGAAATCTTCTGGAATCTCATAAATCTTCTAAAATTTCATAAATCTTCTAAAATTTCATAAATCTTCTAAAATTTCATAAATCTTCTAAAATTTCATAAATTTTCTAAAATTTCATAAATTTTCTAAAATGTCGTAAATTTTCTAAAATTTCATAAATTTTCTAAAATCTAAAACTTCTGAAATCATGAATTTCCTAAAACCTACGATTTCATGGAAATATTAAAATCCAAAGTTCTCGAAAATAAATCCAAATTTAGAATTCCAAACTTTCAAAATTGTTAAAATGTTTATTTTTGATTTTTATAAATTTGTTTTTAAATTTCAGCATGTCCACAAGGATTCTACGGAGATCAATGTCAAAAAAAATGCAATTGTGAAAATTTCGACTGTGATCCTACAGATGGTCAATGCATTTGTCCTCCGGGTTTGAAAGGAAACAATTGTGATGAACCTTGTGATTCTGGATTTTTCGGAGCTGGATGTCGTGGAAAATGCGATTGTAAAAATAACGCTACTTGTGATCCACAAACGGGATCTTGTACGTGTAAATCTGGCTGGAGAGGACTTCGATGGTGAGTAATTTTTTGAATAAAATTATTTTTTGATAATTTTCAGCGATCGACCTTGTCCTGATGGATTTTGGGGAGAAAAATGTTCTTTCAAATGTAACTGTAGAGCTCCAGGTTTGTTCAATTTTTATGAAAATTTTTGAGAATTCGTCTCGAGGCAAGTCTACAAGGACATTAATTTGTAATTTCTATAACTTCGAAGACTTTTGATTTTTAAAATAATTCCCGAGATTTCTAAAATATATAAAAATTTCCAACTTTCACAAAATGCAATTTTGAAATAATTTTAAAATGCTTCTACAGTAATTCCGAAATTAAGACCTAAAATATACGTTAAAACAATTTCGTCATGAAGTTAATTTCAATGACATCATAATTTAAAAATCAACGAAATCCTCCGATTCTGTTGGATTCGACCCCTCAGTAGGTTTTTTTGCGTTGGAAATTTGGGTTGGTTTCAAATCACTTTTTTCATAGTGAGCTGTCCAATTCATCAGCGGGGCGAAATTGAAAAAGAAACAAGCGCTGATTTCATTTTTTCTTTTCTGTGTGATTGTGTGCGTCGCAAACCTGAGACAGACAATCAGAGAAAAATTTTTTGAGTTTATGATTTTAGATGACAATGAAGTTTCTCCATTTGCTGTTAGATGCAATCCTGTTAGTGGAGAATGTAAATGTCCTGAAGGATTTACTGGACCAGATTGTCAAACTCCTTGTCCACCGGATCGTTGGGGTTCTGGATGTTCTCAAAAATGCGATTGCATAAATGGCGGAATCTGCGATCCTCTGACCGGCTTCTGCAATTGTCCTCCAGGCTTCATGGGAAGAAATTGCGATCAAGAATGTCCCAAAGGTCTTTACGGAAGAGGTTGTGCCAGTCACTGTCTATGTATGCACGAGGGTGAATGCGATCCTTTCAGTGGAAACTGCAAATGCAGATTTGGATGGACAGGTCCTCGTTGGTAAGTTTTATTTTAATTAAAATTGTATTAAAATTTATAAAATTTCCGAAATTAAATTTGATTTCCTCAAAATAGGAATTTTTTAGAATTTTGAAATTAATAATTTTAGAATTTTCGATTTCGAATTGATTTTTAAACTAATTCAAATTAGTTTGAGTTCGAAAATAGGAAATTCTGAATTCGAAAATCAAAAATAGGAAATTCTGAATTCGAAAATTGAAGTAATTTGAGTTCGAAAATTGAATATTTCAAAAAATCGACAGCTTTGGAGTGACTTTTTTTAAAATAAATTTTGATTAAAATTTCCAGTGAATTTCCTTGTCCATTTGGTCTCTGGGGACAGGACTGCAAGGAACCTTGTCGATGCGAACACGGGGCTAGTTGCAACAAGACTTCTGGAGAATGTGACTGTCTTCCTGGCTGGACGGGTCCTCGATGGTAAGCACTATATTTTTAAAATTTAAAAATTTTCTAATTTATAAATTCTCTAATTTTCTAATTTTTCTAATTTTTAAAATTTGTAAATTTTCTATTTTTCTAATTTTTAAAATTCTCTAATTTTTCTAATTTTTAAAATTCTCTAATTTTTCTAATTTTTAAAATTCTCTAATTTTGTAACTTTTGTAATTTCCAGCGAACGACCGTGTCCTCATGGCCATTACGGTCACAAATGTCAGGAAGTTTGTCAATGTGAAAACGGATCCAATTGTCATCATGTTACTGGTCATTGTGCTTGTAAACCTGGCTGGAGAGGACGAAAATGCAATCGACCTTGCCTCAGGGGATATTGGGGACTACAATGTTCCCAAATTTGTCGTTGTCCTAACAAAACTCCTTGTGATCATATAACTGGAAGATGCAAATGTCCAAAAGGATATTCTGGATTTGGATGTACAGGTAAATAATTTTTTATTTCGTTAAAAATTCAAAAATTCAAAAAACTTCATTAAAATTACATTTTATTTTAAAATTTTTCTATTTTTTAAATTTTGTTTAAATTTTTCTATTTTTTTAAATCTTGTTTAAATTTTTCTATTTTTCTATTTTTTAAATTTTGTTTAAATTTTTCTATTTTTTAAAATTTTGTTTGAAATTTGAAATTTTTTCAGAACTTTGTCCGACTGGATTCTGGGGTGATGGATGTTCGAAAAAATGTGATTGTGGAGAAAATTCAGAATGTGACGCTGTTAGTGGACAATGTTTCTGTAAGCCTGGATTCAGAAAACTAGAAAATGATGGATGTAAAGAAGGCTGTGTAAGAGGAAAATTTGGAGTAGAATGTGCTGAATCTTGTAGATGTGAAAATTCAGGAATTTGTGACGAAAAAAATGGAAGATGCCAATGTGCCCCTGGATTCGTCGGGGCCAGATGTGAAGTACCGTGTCCATTCGATCGTTTTGGACCTGCTTGTGAGAAATTATGCGAATGTCAAAACGGAGATTGCGACAAAGTGACGGGCCAATGTACATGTGTCCCTGGGTTCAAAGGAAAAAATTGCGACGAAACTTGTGCACCGGGTTTCTTCGGACCTGGGTGTAAGGTACGGTATTGTTGAATTTACTACAATTTTGGAAAGTTTTAAAAAATCAGAAATTTTAATTTTTAAAATTCAATGATTTTTGGAATTTTTTCAGAACTCAATAGAAAATTTCGAAAATTTTTAAATTCATAGTTTTCTGGAATTTCTTAAGTTTTCAGAATCTAACAAAGAATTTGAAGATTTTAGAATATTATAGAAATATTTGGTTTTTGAAATTTTATATAATTGATTGGAAGTTTCTAAAATTTCATAGAAGCTTCCAGAATTTTATACAAGCTTCTGAAAATTTTCAGAATTCTATGTAAGTTTCTGAAATCTCCTAAAAATATGTAAATTTCGGAAATTTCCCAGAATTCTATATAAGTTTCTGAAATCTCCTAAAACTTCATATAAATTTCGGAAATCTCCTAAAACTATGTAAATTTCGGAAATTTCCCAGAATTCTATATAAGTTTCTGAAATCTCCTAAAACTATGTAAATTTCTGAAATCTCCCAGAATTTTATAAGTTTCTGAAATTTCCCAGAACCCTTTAAAAACGTAAAAATTTCGAAAATTTCCCAGATTTTTTCAAAACTTTTAGAACCAACAGAAATTTCGACTTTTGTAATTTTTTTAAGATTCTGGAAATTCGTGTTGATAATGTTCAAATTTTTCAGGAAAAATGCCGTTGCGAAAATCAAGGACAATGTGACGCTCTCACTGGGGAATGTAAATGTACTCTTGGATACACAGGAAAATATTGTGAACAATCATGTCTTCAGGGAAAATACGGATTAAATTGTTCACTGGATTGTGATTGTGTCGGAGAATCCAAATGCGATCCCCTCAATGGTTGTTGTGATTGTCCTTCAGGTCGATACGGTACCAGATGCCAATTTAATTGTCCTACGGGATTCTATGGATGGCATTGTTCCCAAATCTGCAATTGCTTAAACGGAGCCTCTTGCAACCCTTCTGATGGTCAATGCCTCTGTAAACCAGGGTACATTGGAGACAAATGTGAAAAAAAATGTTTATTTGGAACCTATGGACCTCACTGCAGTCTCAATTGTGATTGTGGGGATCACGGATGTCATCACGAAACAGGGGAATGCGACTGTCCCCTGGGGCTACATGGACCAAAATGCAAAAATGGTGAGTTATTTTCGTTAATAAAATTTAATTTTTTTTTTCAGTTTGTCGTGCTGGTCGTTTCGGAAAAAATTGTCAAGAACCCTGTCAATGTTACAATGGGGCTTCGTGCGACAAAGTCAAAGGTACTTGTCAATGTGCCCCAGGGTATCTAGGAGCTACATGTCAGCAGGAATATGCCGATCCTAATTCTGTAGCCAGTAGAGGAGATCTTCCAGATTATCTCATCAGAAGAAGAAAATAATCCTTTTTCTATCTTAATTGACCCCTAGAACCGTGTGACTCTAACCGAGAGCATAATTTTGCCAAACCCAAACATTCCCATAAAATTGCTGCCACAAAAAAAATTTTTTTTAAATCATTTTATTTAAACTTGTGCAAAAAATAAAAATTTATTTTCAAAAAAGGCAATACTGATAATTCCAAAATTGAAGCAGTTCCAAATTTACAGATAGAAACTGAGCAAGAAATCGAGGCGAAAATCACTGGACAGGAACTTTCGAGAATTTTTACCCGTGTAGTTGGATTCTGAATAGATCTGGCAGCTATAAGATCCGAATGTTGCAAAATATGAAATAAAGTCCCATCGCGAACTTTTTTGATTAAAAAAGTTCCAATAATTTTAGGTATGAATGAAACTGGAAACAAAAAAGAACAAAGGAAAAAAGAGAAATCTCAACACGAAAATTCCTGATGACCGTAATGAACTGGTAAATTAACCAGTGCGAGTGGACGATCGCGTGGGAAGAAGAAAGAGAGTGGTTCCTGCCACGAAAACTTCCGACGATCGCGTTGATTTTTCTTTTTCAAGTAGGATTCGGCCTAAACAGTCAACCAAATTTCCTGATGAGATTATTTCCCTTGTTTTTGTACCGCTATTTGAGATTTCTTTAATGTGAGATAAATCTGTCGTAGAATACCCGCGTGATCGATTTTTTAGGAAAACGTGGCTTACATCAAAGTCCACGACCTTGAGTATCACCGACGAATTCATAAGAGGCGAGATACTCCAGAGCGGCTTGATAACAGAACTGGTATTCCTCTTTCGTTTCCACCATATTTGGTCTCTCTGTTCTTAGAAGCTTAACCGTCGTGAAAACATCCACGACATGTTCCAGATTCATCCTGTCGATGATAGTAGCCAAAGCGATGAAGACTCCAGTCCTGCCTCCTCCGTTAGAACAATGAACACATATGGGGCCATTAACTCCAAATTGCGTTTTTGTCTTATGAACCTAAAAACCCCATCATTTTAAAAAATATATGAAATATAAAAAATTACCTGACTAACAAAGTCCAAGAAAGACTCAGCTCTTAATGGCACACCTTGTTCAGGCCAATCCATGAACTGAAAATGTCTAAGGGTCCTTGTCCTTCCTGTTTTGTTATCCATAATTTTAAATTCTCTCAAAGTATAATGGCTCATATTGTATTCCGCAATTGCTTCAATATTCAAATTATCCACAGCAACAGCCGGAGGTTCAGAAGGCCAATATTCGAAGCACTTTTCTCTATTAAGTTCCCTTAATTTCGTCAGCATAACAACAATACATGAATCATTTTCCCATATCATTCTCCAAAAATCTCCGAAAGTTTGCGTTGTTGGAGCTTGTGTAGCAATATATGCATTTCTTTCTCTATAACCGTCCACCCAACTGGCATTTATGTAATCCGATCCTTCAACTCCGGGAATTTGCTCAAGCACAACTCTTGATTTATCATACGGTACAACTTGCGGTTGTCGATTTTTCGATCTATTTAGTCCTTGATTAGCAGTTACACAATCTGAATTCAAAGTTTTCAATGAACACAAAGTTCTATATTCCATATCCAAGTCACTAATCTGTTCCGGACCATGAACTTGAAGAAGTCTCTGCATATGTTGGTACAATTTCCCTGCTGGAACTTCAGTTGAACCTGATTGAGCCGCATCCAAAACAGCATCATGAATGAATATATATTGATCATCAGTTTGAACCATATAAAATCTCTGTGCTCTTAGACTTGTAACACATTCGAAAATATCTACTGTATTTTCATTTCTTAATCTATCCAACATGTAATCAATCGCTATAAAAGCTCCAGTTCTTCCGATTCCAGCCGAACAATGACAAACAATGGGCGAATTTTCGGGTTGATTCAAAGCTTTAACTCGTTTCAAAAACATCAAAAACGGAGTCGGATGATCCGGAACATTATGGTCCGGCCAAGCGGTGTATTGCATTTGCTTCACTTCTCTTACAATATTCAAATCCAAATTTTCAATTTGCATTGTTCTAATTGTATAATGTGGAAGTTCCAAAACATCCACCAAATTGACCGCAATTCTACCGTATATTGATCTGCCTTTATTCGGCCAATATTGATCACATTTAATTCTATTTCCTTCTTTCAATTTCGTCAACATAACGATTGTTTTTGAATTCTGTTCCCAAACCATTCTCCAGAAATCCGCAAAAGTCTCTGGCATCGGTCCTTGAGTAGCAATATACGCTTTAGGTTTGTTGTATCCATCGACGAAATTAGCATTAATGTAATCCGATCCTTCTGATCCTGTTGGTTCCAGATGAACTCTAGTGTGATCATAAGCAACAACATTGTGGTATCTATTTTTCGACGAATTACACGGAAGACTCGAAGATTCCCAAGTAAAATGTTCTCCACTGTCGATACATTCAAATTCTTGAATAAAAAGGGCATTTTTGTTCATTCTAAGTCTTTCAATATGGGATGTAAGTTCAGAAATCGGAATAGGCCCTCGGGCAACTTGAGCACTTGAAGTATTATGAATAGGCAAAGGAATCTGGATATTCGGATAATTCCCACCAGATCCATTAGCATGTCCATTGGATATCGGGTACATATCCATCATCGACGATTCCATTAAATTATTTCCATTCATCTCATAATTAGGATTAACTGGTCTGCCATATGCATCTGTTAAAAGTTTCGACGATTCAGTTACATGTCCGTTCAAAAATCCTCCCGTAGGCAATGCAACTTTCGTAATACTTCCATGTCTGTTATTTCTTGTTCCTTTTTTGTTTGATCTCATCCACCAAGCAATAACCATCGCAATTATGATTAACAACACAAGTATTGCTATTATTGGTCCTGCAATCCATGCTGATGTTCCTTTTCCTTTACCAATTATTCCTCCTATTCCTTTCGTCGAAAACGGTTCAGATAACATTGAATCCGTAAATAATTTCGCTGCTGGTTCTTGCATAGGAGCTCTGTATTCAAATGGTCTCTCAGATTTCCTGCCAGATTCACCTTTAGCAAAAGCTCTCATCATAACACTGTATTTTGAATTTCCATCAAGAGGATGATTAGTGTATCCATTGTATCTCTTACCGTCTCCAAGAGTGAAGCTTTTCTCATCTCTGAAAAGTTGTCTCATTTCGGTAGCTTCGATCTGAGCGGCGATATATACTCCAGGAAGGTTCCGTTTTGAATCCACATATCGTTTAGGTCTAGTTTTCGAATATTGTTCAATAAAACCAGAATCATCAGAACTAATTTCTGATTCTTCTTCAATATATTCATTAGCTTCAATAAATTCGTCTTCAAGATCTCTTTTAACTTTTTCAGCATCGAATTCTTCTTCGCTTTCGTCTGAATTTTTGTTTGTTATCGCATTTCTGACTTTTTTCGCGGTCGGAGCCGCTCCAGGATTCATTATTCCGGTCAATTTCTGAAGTTGAATAGTGTCGATATTCAAAACGTCGTCCTTGGAGTAGTTTCCAGGAACGACGATCAGCCAATAGTGACTTATGGGTCCATGTTCTTCCGTAGCGCATCTGAGTCTCAATTGGGCAGTTCCCAGAGCTTTGGATTCGAGAAATTCCGGAGTATCGACAAACGGAGGTCCTGTTGGATCTGTTCTGACTTGTACTTCTTTAGGCCAGTATACAGTACCGTCGTGAAGAGACACAACTCCGACTTGAAATGTGTAATCCATATATTGACGAAGATTCTGCCACATGAATGATCTTTCAGTTCCATCAACTTTGTTCTCATAGCCTGGGGCAACTAGATGTTTTTCCTCGAGAAATTGATTTAAATAAGTTTTCTGTCCACTTTGCTTCACGTAGAATCGGATCGGCTGAGGTCCTGTGTAATCCCACTTGAGGGCCACAGACTGGCTAGTTTTGTAGTGAACATGCAAATTTTGAACCATATGAGTCGGCTGAAGTTTATCCACCGTAACAGGAGGATCCGAACACTGTCCAAGACGCTAAAAAATCAAAATTCATGTATGAAAAATCAAAATTCACATATGAAAACTTAAATTCATATATGAAAAATCAAAATTCATATATGAAAACTTAAATTCATATATGAGAACTTAAATTCATGTATGAAAAATCAAAATTCATATATGGAAACTTAAATTCATATATGGAAAGTTAAGACTTACACTTTGTTTGACAGCCAGAACACAAAAAGCGTAAGGTTTGTGAGTGTTAAGTCGGATGATTTCCAAGTGTCTTGCCTTAGGGTCCATGACAGTCTGGGACCGCCAGTGGGCCGTGTCTTCTCTTCCATTTTGTCCAAAAACTGGCTCATGTAAGTACTTGATGATGAATCCATCAGCTCCTCCGTTAGTTTCGTCAAAGTCCCATTGGATAACAGCAGAGGAATTCGAAGTTGCTTGGACTCGGACATTTGATGGTGGTCCGACTAATGCTGAAATAAAATAAATTAACAAGTCATAGAATTCATTAACTTCAAAATTGTGTTTTTTTGAATTTTTTTTTGACAAAAAAACCAAAACTGGCAAGTACTCTCTTGAGGATTATTCTATTTAAAAAAAACAAAAATTTGAAATTTTTTGGACATAAATGTCCAAATTTTTCGAAAATTTCCAAAACTGTCGTAAAAGAAATAAGACCAAGCGAAAACAACGAATTGATTCCAGTACTGAATTGCCAGATTTATCATTTTTTACACTTTTACTCATTCTGCAAAAGAATCCAAAAGTTGCCAAATAACCATATCATTATAAAAATTAAAAATAAATTTTGTACAAACTTATTTTGAAGTGAATTTTTAGGATTTTTTAGAAAATTTTAGGATGAAAATGAAAAAACCGGAAGAGCGAGTCGACCTTTGTAATAACTGGCATATTTGCCATTTTTTCTTTTTCAACTTTTGGTAAACGAGCGCGAGTCGGTCCATTTCTGTAATAATCACCAAATTTACCACTTTTTTACAACCAAGTGCGCGTAAAGGCGGTGCGAGACAATTTGTTACAATCGCCAAATTTGTCTTTTTCTATTCTTACTCGCTCTTGCGCGCGAATTTAAAAAAGATTTTTTAAAATAATTTTTAATAATTTTTCCCACCCAAAAGTGGTTTTTCTGTTGAAAGAAAAAAATCTGTTGAATTTATTTTGAAATCGAGAATATCTGGTTTCATCGAAGTTGAAACCGGTTCAAAATTTTCAAAAATTGAAGTTGTTTCAAAATTTTCAAATTTTTGAGTTATTTCAAAATTCTGAAAATTCAAAGTTGTGGATTCAGGAAAGACAAAATCTGTTTGTTCAAGATAATAATAATAATCATCAGAATTCGGAGATTCAGTAGGTGAAATTTTTTCTGATCTTATAACTTCATTTCGTGTCGAGAGAAGAGACTGAATTACAGCAGTTAAAATACTTTTTTCTTTAGAATTTTCTGATTTTTTTAGAGATTCATTAGAATCAGAAAAATAATTATTTTCTAATTCTATCCATCCTTCTGTAGATTCATCTTTTTCAATTTTCGATGATTTTGTTGAAATTTCTACAGTATCATCTTCTTTAAAAATTAGTCCTTTAACCATTTTTATTTTCGATGGATTTTTAGGAAGAGTTTTTGGTTGTTTATAAAACGAATTCAAAAATCTTCCATTTTCAGAATTTTCTCCAGATTTAAAAAATATTACAGCCCGTTTTTCTGGATTTTTCATAAATTTATCAGAAATAATTTTATGAACAGGTGACAACATGACGAAAAATATAAAATCACATTTTCCTGAGAATTTTCAAGCGTAAAAACAAATCCAAAAATAGGCTTGCCAGTCCAGTTGCCTGGCAAGTATGTAAATGCCGAGAGCTGACCCAGAGTAGTTTTAGTAAAAGAAAGCAAAAGTGAGATGGATATTCAGTCCAGATTCAGGAGCGGCAATTGCAACAGAGCTTGCTTGCTTCCGGTTTCCGGAATAAGGTTCAGGAAGTTGATATTCGGCTCATTTTTCAGTTATAGTACTTGAACAAATTTTAAAACAAAATCGAAAATACCTTGGTCCTGATACAAGAAATTTAAAGCTACAATACAGTACCTCATTAGACAATTTCAAGATGATTTCCCAGATAATTTACATGATTATTAAAAATTATTCCAGTCCTGACACGAATTACCTGAGAACTCCCTATACAGTACCCTAATGAAAGACAACTTTCAAATTTAAAAAAATTTAAAACTTTCAATCCCAACACGAATTACCTGAAAATTTTTCATACAGTATTCTTGTGGAATTTCCAGGAAACCAGCCATCATTTTTCAAAGATTCTACTTTTCTTTCAAGTCTAGCTTCTTCTTCATTTTTTCGATCAATATCACTTTGAAGAACTACAGTACTCAAGTATTTTCTTCTAGCTTCTAATCGACGTTTTTCCTGTTCTTCTAACCATTCAAAATAATTAGGGTAATCCTCATCATCAGAATCACTATCACTAGGAAAATTCAACATGGAACCAGGAGCAGGGGCGGCAAGAATTGCGTCAAACAAATCTGCAGTTGAAATATTTCCAAAATTGCTTGAGGCATTAGATTTTTTATAATTTCTAAGAGAAGCTTCTGGAGGAGTTAGGAAATTTCCCACACTTCTGGTCAAAACACTATCAGAAGGATTCAAATTTACACGAAGTTTACGAAATCTTGACTGAGCAGTGCCTGAGGCAGAGGATATGCCAGATCGGCCTCTGCCTCCTCCTGACCCACTAGGTCCAGATCTCTGCATTTTTCATGAATCAAAAATAACTTCTATATTTAGAAGGCATTATTCAAGGACTGAAAGTGAAATTTTCACAAGGCCAATAATAATTCCACGAAGTTGTTCATGAGTGAGTGAACAAGTCAGAAGATTGCCAGAGGCATAGAAATAATTTCAACAAAACTATGGGCATGCGCAATTGAGGGAAAAAGCCAATCTCAGATTATTACGAGGAGGTGGCGCGTGGGAGAATTTTCCGTTCAAGAATCTTTGTAAATTTCCTTAAACATTAAAATCTCGATCAAAACCCCATTATTTCCATTAATTTCTATATTTCCATAATCCTCAAAACTTCCTTTACAATTCTGTATAACTTTCCATATATGAAAAACACCAAAAATAACACTATTTCGATCAAAATTTCAGTTTAAAAATCTTAAGCAAATCTTGAACGGAAAATACTCCCCCACATTATTCGTCAAAATAGTCCAAACATTAGCTTTCTTTCCTTAATAGCTGTCCTTGGAACAATTTCGAACATGGAAGAAAATTCCGTTTATATGGACAAATTCTGACGGGATTGCGGCAATAACAAAAAGAAAAAAGCCATTAGCCGGAATCAAAAATGACGAAATTTGAGTGAAATACAAGGAAGAGCATTCTCCCAGAGTCATCAAATTACTTAAATTGTCTTTTTTCCCAAAGATCTACGTGAATTTTAAACATTTAACATTTAATCCAGAATTTTTAAAATTTAATTTTTTTAAATGAAAAATTCACTTTTTGATGTAATTTTTTATTTCTAAAAAATTCAAATTTTTCCTTAGATGCAAAACTCTCCTGTGACGTAAGTAAACTTTTTTGTCCAGCTTCTTCAAGACAAATGAAACAAGACAGAAAAGATTTATTGTCCTTGCGCAAACGTTGGATTCTCCGATTGAAAATCCATCTGCCATTGAAACAAGTCTTGATTTTTTACAGCACCCCAAAAAAGATGAATAGCCTCCAGCGATTATAAAAAGGAATCAAAAATTATCTTTTTTGATAAAAAATGTGGCTTAGATTTTTTCTGATTTTTGTTCTCTGCCTATATTCCGAAGCTGGTAAAATAAAAAGAGTAAAAATCAGATAGAATATATATAAAACTATAGTGAGTTTTCAGGGTCCAAGAGTAGACATATTTAGTCAAAACGGGACAGATATTGCTCAGTTTCGAGACTTTCTGAAATTAGAGGGTAAAGCTGCCAATGCTCTTCCTTGGAATTCTAGATTCAAATGGAGAACATATGACCATTACGGTTACTACCAGATCCCTTACACTATCAAAGGGCCGTTTACCGTTGGAGAGGTAAGAATGATTCTCACAGCGATGGTCAAAATCCAAAACAACACCTGCATAAGATTCGTCAGAAGAAGGACGGAAAGAGACTACATCAGCATACAGAACGAGAAAGGAGAAGGCTGCTATGCCTATGTTGGAAACCACGGGGGAAGATCCCAGTTAAATCTAGAATCAAGCAACGGAGCTTCATGTATGTACCACGACATCGTAATCCATGAACTTCTTCATGCCGTTGGGTTATGGCACGAGCACATGAGATACGACCGAGATCAATACTTAGAAATCCACTACGAAAACATCGCCAGAGGTAATTAATTTCTAAAATCAATATGTACAAAATCGAGATAGCTTAATTCTTTAATGAGAAACAATAGCGCAACTGAAATAGCCGTTTTTCCGGGCATGACAGCGCAACTAATTGATATATAAGGTTCTTCGTTCCGAAACCACGTGAGCAACTGGAAACAAAAGCGCTTAATACATAAACAATAACGCGCAAAAAAAGGAAAGTAATAAGTGAAAATGATGAAAATTAACACAACACTGCTATAATAGCGCACCTAACTGACATACATGGTTCTTCGCTTCGAGACCACGTGCGAAATGAGGAGATAGAACTGCTAGTATACTAGTAATAACAAGTAAAAAAGAAAAAAATAATAGTAATAACGAAAAATAAACAGTAATAAGCGAAAATGATGAAAATTAACAAAAATAACACTCCACTCTTTCCCCCTACAGTAATCCAGGGGCTTTCGTTCCGGGACCACACTATTTGAGTTGCTCACGCTTCAATAAAATTGATTTTTCGCAAAAAATTTTAAATTTTCAGGAATGTCTCCACAATTTGCCAAAGTTCCATTAAGTCAAGGAGCCGTGTACGGTACACCGTATGATTACAAATCTGTTATGCATTACGAAAAAGATGCTTTTGCAAAAAAACGAGGATTAATCACAATGGAAACCAAGGATCCCGCATATCAGAACATAATCGGAACAGTTGGAGATGCTTCTGTAAATGATTACAAAAAAGTTTGTGCAATGTACGGTTGCAGTGGTTGTCATGGAGCTCCACAAACCAGGTGAAGTAATCTACAGTAATCATATAAAGGGTTTCGTTGCAGGAGACGCAAGGACAAGAAAAAGAAGAAAAATAAAAAAAAGAAATCTAAAAAAGGAAAATAAAAAAATTTGAATTTTGTGCAATAAAGATTTTCGAGACAAACTTAACAAGATTAAGGATAATCACGAAGCCAATTCCGAACTGCCCAATCCAATCCAGAAGCAGATGTGTTTTTAAAAAAAGCGAATTTGAATCGAAAGTGACAAAGTAATTAATTAAAAAGAAAGACCATCTTCCAGTTGCCTTGACAAATGGCGAAAAAATAATTTTTCCGTCCAGGAGTCGTTCAAGGAATTTTATTTTAAATATATTGAAATTTCGACCAAAAACACTTTTTTTCGGTTTTTTTCATATATGAAAACTTGTATAAAATTGTAGAGAAAGTTCTCAGAATTGCAAAAATATAAAAAACGTTTAAAAAAAATTAAATTTTGAGCAGAATTTAAAAGTTTTATAAATTTCTAATTTTAGTCAAAAACACTTTTTTTCGACTTTTTTCATATATGAAAACTTGTGTAAAGTTGTAGAGGAAGTTCTCAGGGTTATAGAAATACAAAAAATATCGAAAAAAAATTAAATTTTGAGCAGAATTTAAAAGTTTTATAAATTTCTAATTTTAGTCAAAAACACTTTTTTTCAACTTTTTTCATATATGAAAACTTGTGTAAAATTATAAAAAAACTTCTGATGATTCTAGAAATGTAAAAAATTGAAAAATAATAAAATTTTTAGTGAAATTTTAATTTAAAAAAAAATAAAAATTAATTAAACGACTCCCGAACGGAAAATCCGCTCCTCTCCGGAATCCTTCAAAATAATTTCAAATTCCTAAATATTTAAAAAAAGCAGGTTCGAAAAATAATAAAAAATATTTTTAAAATTTTAAAAAACTTCAAAAAATAAAATTTATGGACTATGAAAAAACTAGTTTTAAAAAATAAAACAAATTAGTCCATTACAATTTTCATTGAGTAACAAATTTTATAAATTGTTTCTTTCAACGATGAGCCAATTGTTTCATTGTTATACTCGAGAAAAAACCACTTATTCATCAAGAATGAAGGTCACGCAAGCTTCTTGAAGAAAAAAATTTCACAATAAGACAAAAATCAAAGTCTAGGAAAATCTTAATTTGAAATCTGGTCTAGATAGTTTTTTTCGATAAAAAATCGAGATTAAAAATTTTGACATCAGATTCATTCAGTAAAATTATGGAATAATTTCGCGTCAGGATTGGCATATTTCGAAGTAATTTCGTTGTAAGAAAAATATCAATTTCGAAATAATTTCGTTGTAAGAAAAATATCAATTTCGAAATAATTTCGTTGTAAGAAAAATATCAATTTCGAAATAATTTCGTTGTAAGAAAAATGTTAACTTCGAAATAATTTCGTTGTAAGAAAAATATCAATTTTAAAATAATTTCGTTGTAAGGAAAATATCAATTTTAAAATAATTTCGTTGTAAGAAAAATATCAATTTCGAAATAATTTCGTTGTAAGAAAAATATTAATTTCGAAGTAATTTCGTTGTAAGAAAAATATTAACTTCGAAATAATTTCGTTGTAAGAAAAATATTAATTTTAAAATAATTTCACGTTAAGAGAAAACTAACCTTGAATAAAATCCGTTTCAGAACTAATTCAAACAGGAAGTAAATTCATTTCAAAACCTATTTAAACTTAAAGATTTTTTTAGGACCGACTCAATTGTGAATCAAATTCACTTTCAAACAAATTTAAATTTAAAAAACTTCTTTTTAGGACAAACTAAAATCAGAACCAAGTTCATTTTAAAACAAATTTAAATTTAAAAAAATTTCTTTTTATGACCAACTAAAATCAGAACCAAGTTCATTTTAAGACAAATTTAAATTTAGAAAAATTTCTTTTTAGGACCAACTAAAATCAAAAACAAGTTCATTTTAAGACAAATTTAAATTTAAAAATTTTTTAGGACCGACTCAATCGTGAACCAAGTTCTTTTTAAAACAAATTTAAATTTTAAAAATTACAAACCCCCAGTAAATTGGCAGACATTAGTGTAAAAATCCTCAAAAGACAACCAGGCGTCTTTGATTCCATCGGTGTTAGCCACGTGATACTTCCATCCAGTACTTAATTGATTTACAAGTTTTTCAAATCTTTTTAAAATTCCTTCTTTACAAAGATAAGGAGAAATGTGATCAGAATCTTCTGTAGAAGTTTCAACCAATTCCGTCGACGAAGTTATTGTTGAAGTTTCTACAGTAGGATTTTCTTTCCAAGATTCGGAATTAGTGTCCATCGAAGAATTTTTAAAATTATAATATATAAAACTAAAATAAGCCATTTTAAAACGAAAAATTTCAAAAACAGCCCGATTTCTTCAAGATTAACTTTATCTTTTTCTTGCGTAGGTCATAATCTCCATTTTTGCGGGGAAGAAATTTCTTAATCAAAAAAATTATTAATCAACTACATTAAAAAATAATTTTTACAAATATATTTTAAAAAATTTAAAAAAAAATAAAAAATTTAGAAATATTTTAAAAAAAAATTTAAAAAAACATTAAAAATTTTAAAAAAATTAAAGAATTTTAAAAATATTCTTTAAAAAACTTAAAAAAAAATAGAAAATTTAGAAATATTTTTCAAAAAAATTTTAAAAAAATAAGAAATTTTAAAAATATTTTTTAAAAATTTTTAAAAAAATAGAAAATTTTCAAAAATACTTAAAAAAATTATTTCTTTAAAATACTTTTTAAAAAATAAAAAATTCAAAAAGTGTAGGCGAAATTAAAAGTGAAAAAAAGTGGAACTAAATTTTTTTATAATACATACTTTATGACTAAAAAGTAGGTAGAAAAAAAACTTTCCATGATACCTCTACATCCATCCAAAAACTCAATTACCGGTCAAGTGCCGAAAATTCGTTTTTTTAAAAAACATTGGCTTCGTTTGACCAAACATGCCATGTGTATTTTCGGACCATGTGTATTTTCGGAAAAAGCGGAATCATTCATTTCGCTTCTGCCGAGTAATTTGAGTCTGTCTGGACTGGTCGTCAAAGGTGCAAAATTTTCGAAAAAGTAAAATCTAACTTAAACATGGGGAGATTAAAGAAGATTCAATCTCGGATTATTTAGGTGAGTATCGTAAAGGAGTAATTTTTCCGTTTCAAAGCTCCAAAAGTAATTTATTTTTTACTTTTTAATTTCAACCAAAATAGAATAATTATTTTAAGGGTTTCATATATGAAAACCTATATAAAATCGTAGATAAATCCCCAAGGATTCGAAAAACACAAAAAAGCAATGTTTTCATCGAAATATCCAAATTTTATAAATCTTCAAAAATGATCAAAATAGTGTCATTTTTCAACTTTTTTCATATATGAAAACTTGTATAAAACTATAGATAACTCTCCAAAGATTCGAAAAATATAAAAAATATTTTAAAAAAATTAAATTTTGAGCAGAATTTAAAAGTTTTATAAATTTCTAATTTTAGTCAAAAACACTTTTTCTCGACTTTTTTCATATATGAAAACTTGTATAAAACTATAGATAACTCTTCAAAGATTCGAAAAATATAAAAAATATTTTTAAAAAATTTAAATTTTGAGCAGAATTTTAAAGTTTTATAAATTTCTAATTTTACTCAAAACATTCTTTTTCTACTTTTTTCATATATGAAAACTTATATAAAATTACACAAAAACCTACAAGTAGTCTAAAAATGTAAAAAAGATTAAAAAATAATGAAATCTTAAATGAAATTTTAATATTTAAAGGAAAATTAAAAGATAAATTAATTAAACGCCTCCCGAACGGAAATAATTGTTCTTATGCAGAATTACAAACTAATCCGGGGCTGACTCTTCTTCAAGATTTTAAATTTCTCTTTGACTAAAAATAAAGGTAAAAAATTCGACGTAGGTCTTGATGAAAATAAAACTGAAATCCAAACTTAATTATCTCACTCAACAACGAAAATAATATTTTTCACTTTTAACACCTGCACAAAAATTGATTTTTATAAAAAAATTAAAAATTAGTTAAAGGTCTGAGAAACTTTTAAAATATATTTTTTCAAATTACTTTTATTTTAAAAAATAAATTTTTCGTGTCAGGACCTAAATTTTAAAATTCGGCGGGTTTTTGGGAATTTAAATTTAAAAAACTCAAAACTACGGTCCTGACAAGAATTATATTTCCTTATTTTTTAAACATTATTCCAGTAAAGACCGAAAAATTTTTAATTTGATGGGTTTTTCAAAATTTAAATTTAAAAAACTGAAAACTACGGTCCTGACAAGAATTATATTTCCTTATTTTTTAAACATTATTCCAGTCAAGACCGAAAAATTTCAAATTTGGCGGGTTTTTCAAAATTTAAATTTAAAAAACTCAAAACTACGGTCCTGACAAGAATTATCTTTCTTTATTTTTTAAACATTATTCCTGTCAGGACCAAAAAATTTCAAATTATAATTTTAACACGACAAATTTTCACTTCCGATTAATGCTTTTTTTAAAATAAAAAAATACAGATTACAACACGTAAAAAAGACTTAAATCTTAAAAGATTTCCTTTATCGCCCACTTGAAAGGTCAACAAGGTGACGTTTTTAAAGCTATCAAAAAATAGAAAAATTTCAAAAAAATTTGAAATACTTAAAAAAGGTGGCTTCCATGGAATCAAGAGACGAATCTGGCACATGTGTCGAAAGAGCTCACTTCCAGAAGGATAATGAGTTTTAGAATATTCATGTTTTTTTTCATTGAAAAAAATTTAAAAATAAAATTCAAAAAATTGTACAAAATTTAATTTTAAAAAAAGTCGTAAATTTTAGAATTAAAACTTTCGAAAAATTTTAATTATTTTAATTAGCAAATTTTAATTTTTCTTCAAAGATAAACCAACCAGAATCGAAGGGAGAAATATTCAAAACAGGAGAAAACGGTCCTTCGCCTTTCATCGTCGCCGCGGATACTTTGAAGGTATATCCGTGCTTGGCGTTCACTTTATACGTCGTTGAACGGCTTGATGTAATCTAAAATTTAAAAAAATTTAAATTTAAATTTAAAAAATTTTAAAAATTAAAATAAAAATTTTAAAATTTAAAAAATTTTAAAAATTAAAATAAAAATTTTCAAATTTAAAAAATTTAAAAATTAAAATAAAAATTTAAAAATTTAAAAAATTAAAATTTTAAAATTTTAAAATTCTAAAAAAACTAAAAATTTTCAAATTTTTAAATTTTTAAATTCTAAAAAAACTAAGAAATTTGAATTAAAAATTTTAAAATTTAAAAAAACTAAAAATTTCTAAATTAAAAAATCTTTAAATTCTAAAAAAACTAAAAATTTCTAAATTAAAAAATTCAAAGAAATTAAAAATTTTAAAAATAAAAAAAAATGAAATTTTAAACATTAAATTTAAAATTCAAAAAAATTCTATTTAATGTTAGAATCTTTTAGAATTTTTTACGAAATTCAGAAGCTTTCATAAAATCTAAAAAATTCCGAAATTTGGAATTTTCTAACAACTTTTAAAAAAAACTTTAAAAAAAATAAAATTTGCAGTACAAAAAATTAGAAATTAGTTTTTTGAAGTTAAAGATGACTAACCAGTTCCGTAATTACAAACTGTACTATTTTCGAAAATTACGAAATTAGTCGAAAAATAAATTAAGGTCAATATGGAATAATTATAAAAATTGAAAAACTTAAAATTATTTCAAAAAAGAAAATCTTGTTATTTATGGTCCTACCACGAATGATCATTGACATATATTTTCTTACCACGAAAATCAACCAAAAATTATTTTTAAAAAAGTTAAAATTAAAATAAAATTAAAATTATTTCAAAAAAAAATTTCATCATTTATGGTCCTACCACGAATGATCATTGACATATATTTTCCTACCACGAAAATCAATTAAAAATTAGTTTTGAAAAAAGTTAAAATTAAAATTATTTCAAAAAAAAATTTCGTCATTTATGGTCCTGCCACGAATGATCATTGACATATATTTTCCTACCACGAAAATCAATCAAAAATTATTTAACAAAAAATAAAATTAAAATTATATCAGTAAAAAAAAGAAAATCTCGTTATTTATGGTCCTGCCACGAACACTTCCCCTAGCGTTTCTTTTCAACTACAAACTTTTTTTACTTTTTTAATATTCTTAAAAAATTTTCCATGAACAAAGAACAACATTATAAAGGAATTTCCAAAATCCAAAAACGGATCCAATTTTTTAAAAAATCAAAAATGTTCAAAAATAAAAAATTTTTAAATTAAGAATTTTAGAAATATTTTAAATGAAAAATTTTAGGAATTTTTCGAATTAAAAATTTTTTAAATCTATAAAAAATTTTTAAATTCAGAATTTTAAAAATCTTTTAAATTAAGAATTTTAGAAATTTTTTAAATTAAGAATTTTAAAAATCTTTTAAATTAAGAATTTTAGAAATCTATAAAAAATTTTTAAATTAAGAATTTTAAAAATTTTTTAAATTAAGAATTTTAGAAATCTGTAAAAATTTTTTAAATTCAGAATTTTAGAAATTTATATGAAATTTTTAAAAATTGAATAAAATGAAAATCTTAGAAAAGACACATTTGTGACTAAAGTGGCGGTTACCCAGCTTGAAGGAGTGCAAATGGTCATTAGCGACAAGTCCTGGAGTCTCAGCTGGGCCAATCCATAAGTGGAAAGCCATGGCTTACTTCATTTACGCTTGATGAACCTTCCATGACCAAGTTTGTCACAACATGTTCAAGCAAAAATTTATATTTTTTCGAAAAAAAAAACTAATGACAAACCGAAAATTTCAAACCACCGCCAGAGGGGATTAAGGAAAAATTGAATTCAAAACTTACATTACGGTCGATTCTTTTGCTTTTCCCGTCCAGAGGAGTCAGAATGGCCCGGTAATAAGTGATGTTCCCGTTCCGTTTATCCGGGGCTGGAGGATCCCAATGCATCGTCAACTAAAAAAATTATATAAATTTAAAAATTTTAAATTTTAAAAAATAAATAATAAAAATTTAAAAAATTAAAAATTATAAAAAATAAATTATATAAATTTAAAAAATTTAAAAATTGTAAAAAATAAATAATAAAAATTTAAAAAATTTAAAATTTTAAAAAATAAATAATAAAAATTTAAAAAATTTGAAAATTCCAAAAAATAAATTATATAAATTTTAAAAATTTAAAGAAATTATAAGATTTTAAAAAATTAATTGTAAAAATTTTAGAAAATTATATTAATTAAATAAAAAAATTTAGAAAATTGTAAAAAATTTAAAAATAATAAAAATTGAACATTTTCAAAATCCCAAATTTCAATCGTAAAATATTCTAAAAATTTCCATAAAATTCTAATTTTTATAAAAAAGTTAATTTTTTACAAATTTTCGGAATTTTTTTTTAAATATTTTTAAATTTTGGAAAATTTTTAAAGAATATTAGTTTTAAAAATATAAATTTTATAAAAAAGAAATAAAATCTGTCGGCAGCTGAAATGGACAGGTGCCGGAGGGGCAATTTGTCCGTCTTCCAAAATTTTTGATTGACGATGGCATAAAACTTCAATTTCGAAAAAATTGGAATAAAAATTTTTTTATGCAAAAAAATAAGATCAAAACCAAATTTAATTTTTACAAAACTTTTACCCAATCTAATTTTCCAAAAAATTGCGCGCAAACTGCAGATTTTATTATTATTTTAAAACTTTGTAAATATAAACACAAAAATAAATTAATTTTTCATGATATTGCGCGCAAACTGCAGAATTTACTGTAATTTAAGAAACTATAAATATATATACACAAAAATTGACTAAGTTTCCAGAACATTGCGCGCAACATGCAAATTTTAATTCCAATTTCGATCAATTTGTCACAATATTGCGCGCAAACTGCAGATTTCATTATTATTAAAAATCCTTATAAACATAAATACACAAAAATTGACTAAGTTTCCATAACATTGCACGCAACATGCAAATTTTAACTCCAATTTCGATGAATTTTCCATAACATTGCGCGCAACCTGCAGATTTCATTATTATTAAAAATCCTTATAAACACAAATACATAAAAGTCAACTAAGTTTCCATAACATTGCACGCAACCTGCAAATTTTAAATTCACTATCGATCTTTCCAGACCTCAGCGAAGAAAAAAATAAAACTAATGCCGATTGTGAATTTGACAGGGACAACTGTCCAAGATTGTAAAAAACTCAAAGATGAATTAATTGTTGACAATAATGATTAATGCTTACTTGTCCTTCGGATATATCGTATCTGACGTTCAACGGTTCGCCATAGGGTACTCCGATGGGTGTTATAAGGCGTTCTGTTGCATTCAAACTCCATCCATCACCATTTCCAGCAGAAATTTTAATTTCATATTCTCTTCCCATGAACAATTTTGTTAATTCGGCAAAATTTTGTGTACCAGGAACTTCGATTTTTTCAAAAATTTCTCCATTTACCTTATCGACAGGTCTGTAAAAAACAACATAGGAGTCGATCGGTTGGTTGTGGGTTTCGTCGGGGGGCATCCAGTCGATTTTCGCCTTAAGTGGGGAGTCGTCTGTGAGCATGGTGACGGAGAGGGGTCTGGGGGGTGAGGGGGGGATGCCGCCGGTCATCATCTTCCTCGGGGGGGTCCGTTCCCCGTCACCGTGCAAATTGAAGGCACAGACCCTGAAGGCATATTCAGTATTAGGTTCCAGACCAGTGACGACAGCATAAACTTTATCCGGATCAGCAATTATGAGTTCATGTTGTACATGATCGTCCACAGGTTCTCCATTTTTTAATTTTTCTTTAAAAACATAATATCCAACAAGTTCTCCATTTTCGTGTTCCGGTTTTTCCCACGTTAATTTTACTGTAGAAGCATTCACTTGAATCACCTCCAGATCCCTCGGAGCAGAAGGAACTAAAAAATATTCAAATTTATTTTAATAAATTATTTTTTATAAATTTTTATTTTTTAAAAATTATTTTTTCTAAAATTTATTTTAAAAAATCAACTTTTTTTTCTAAAATTTACTTTAAAAAATTATTTTTTTATGAATTTTTATTTTTAAAAATCAACTTTTTTTTCTAAAATTTATTTTTAAAAATTATTTTTTATAAAATTTATTTTTAAAAATTATTTTTTATAAAATTTATTTTTAAAAATTATTTTTTATAAAATTTATTTTTAAAAATTTATTTTTTTTCGAAAATTTCATAAAAAAATAATTTTTTAAAAACAAAATCCATATAAAAACAAAATTTTTATGTTTTTAAAATTGTCCTTGAAAAACCATCGTCAAATCTGGCAGATTTTTGACAGTTTTTTTTCGTGAATTTTGATTAATGACAATTTTCATGAAAAAAAAATTTTATTTTATTTTTAAAAAAATTTATTTAAAAAATTATTTTATTTTTTAAAAAAATTTATTTAAAAAATTATTTTATTTTTAAAAAAAACTTTATTTAAAAATTTTTTTGAAAGTAATTTTTACCCTTTGACTCTTCTTCAGCAATTACTGTATTTAGGAAAAATAAAATAACAAAAATTGAAATCTTTTTTTTCCTCATATTTTTTGTAGCATTGAATTGAAAATAATTTTGGTTATCTACGACTACAGTTATCAATCAAAATGGTCCTGAATGGAAAATGGACCATCGGTTGACTCTCGAATGGAATATATCTAGAAAAAAAATTTTTAATAAAAACACGAAAAAAATTTTTAATAAAAACACGAAAAAATTTTTTTAATAAAAACAAAAAAAATTAATTTTAACGCGATTTATAAAAATTAAAACTTTTTTGAAAAATGATCTCGACACGAATTTTCGAAGAATTTAAAGTTTTTAAGATTTTTAAAAATATAGATTTTTTAAAGTTTATTTTTTTGAATTTTTAAAACCTTTCAGAAGTTATCGTAAATTTTTGATAATTTACTTTTAAATTTTTGAATTTTCTGAAAACTTCCAGAAACCGTCATGAAGCTTTCCGAAGTTCCTACTAAATCTCAGAAAACTCTAGTACGCTCCAAAAGTCCTCTACAAGATTTCAGAATCTTTTTCCTAGATTTTAGAAACTGTTTTGAAATTTCTGAAAGTTTTAGAATCTTAAATAAGATTTCACAAACTTCTAAAAATTTTCAGAAATCCTCATTGAAATTTCAGAATTTTTCTTGCTAAATTTCAGAAGCCGTTATGAAAATTTTCAAATTTCTGAAAGTTTTATAATCTTGAATAACATTTCAGAAACTTCTAAAAATTCTCAGAAATCCTCATTGAAACTTCAGAATCCTTTTCCTAGATTCAACAACCTTCTAAAATTTTCTAGAAAACTTTACTAGACTCCAGAATCATTCATAAAGTTCTAAAAACCTCCTAAAAATTTCCCAAGACTCCAGAATCCCTAATGCAATTTCGAAGACTTTTCACTACATTTTCGAATTTTCCAGAAATTTCCCAAACTCCAGAAACTTCTGAAATTTCCTAATCCTTTTCAAAAATTCCAGAAACCTCCACAAAATTCAACAAGATAGTCAGTTTCATAAAGAATTAAAATTTAATCCAAAAATAAACCAAAAAAGCTTTCCTGCCCCGAGGCAAGACGGTCAGGCTCTTGAATTTGACTGACCAACTTTGAAGATGAGCTGGAACAGAAAACTTGAAAAATTCGACGAATCAATAAACCGAGGATCAAAAAATTTTTATCCATTAAATTAAAATCAATCAAAAAATTTTATCTATTAAATTACAATTAATCAAAAAATTTTATCTATTAAATTAAAATCAATCAAAAAATTCTTATCCATTAAATTAAAATCAATCAAAAAATGTCAAAAAAATCCGGATATCGAAAAATAAGATTAAGTGATTCCAAAAAAACGTAAAAAATCATTAAAGAAATAAAATTTAAAAAAAATAAAATCAGAAAAAAAATAAATTTTTAATAATTCTTATTTAAAAATATTTATTTTTAATTTTTTTTAATAATTTTTAATTTTTTTAATAATTTTTCAAAAAATATTTTTTATTTTTTTTTATAAATTTTTTAAAAAATAATTTTTATTTTTTTTATTGTTAGAATTTAAATTTTTAGAATTTTGGATTATTCTGATCGATAAACAAAGAAAAGCTATATGAAATCCAACGAGTGACCGGTCGATGAGAAGCACTTCAACTCAGCCACGGGCCAGTTGTAAGAGTGAGAAACTTCCAAAAAAAAGAGTAAAAAAATTAATGAATTTTTTTCTTCAAAAAAAACAATGAATTAAGAAGTTTAAAACAAAAATTCAAAAATTGTCCAAAAAAAGTAAAATTAAAAAAACATTTTTTAAATTTTTTAAATTTTTAAAATTAAAAAATAAAATTAAGAATTTTTATCAAAAATAAAAATATTTAAAATAATAGAATTAAAACTATTTCTTTTAAAATAGAATGATAAATTCAGAGATCTTTAAAATTTGAATAATAAAATTAAATATGTATAAAAAATTAAAAAATAAAATTAAAACTTTCTTTAAAAATAAAATAATATATTCAGAAAGTTTTTAAAATTGAATAATAATAACATAATAAAATTAAAACTATTTCTTTGAAAATAGAATAAAAAATTCAGAGATCTTTAAAATTGAATAATAAAAAATTAAATTAAAATTATTTCTTTTAAAACAGAATGATAAATTCAAAGATTTTCTAAAATCTGAATAATAGAATTTAAACTATTTCTTTAAAAATAAAAAATAAATTCAAAGATTTTCTAAAATTGAATAATAAAAAAATTAAATTTAAACTATTTCTTTTAAAATAGAATGATGAATTCAAAGATTCCTTAAAATCTGAATAATAAAATTAAAATTATTTCTTTTAAAACAGAATGATAAATTCGAAGATTTTCTAAAATCTGAATAATAGAATTTAAACTATTTCTTTTGAAATAGAATGATAAATTCGAAACCAAATCAAGGACGACGATAAACACGGTCGATCGATTTTGCATGACAGTTTTGCTTGCTTTGGGGATTGGAAAGGAGGGAGTCAAGGGTGACAAAGACGTGGTTGAAGACAGAAATCGATCTATTGTTCAATAAAAAACAAAGAAAAACAAACTTATAATTTTTATCAAAGTGGCATATGGGTCAATGAAAAACTTCCATCATGAATTACGACCATACAATGCCGAAAAAAATCGGACAAACAATTTTTTTTTTTTATGAAAGACGAACAATTTTTTTTTTTGGGAAATTTGAATACCGTTCGGACATTTTGCGCAATGGCGAAATAAGTACAATAATGGCAAAAGTGGAAAAACTGTCCATCCGACAATCGCGCAGCAGGAAAACCGACCATTCATTCCCCTCCAATAGTCTCCACAGAAGTCCGAAAAAAACTTCAAGATGCCGGAAACCCAGATCAATAATGGTACATCTGCCATAACAATTGTGAATTTTTTATTAAAAAAAATAACTTTAGAAATTTAAAAAATTAAAAATGTTTATAAAAAATTAATTTTAAAAATTCAAAATTTTTATAAAAAAATAACTTTAGAAATTTAAAAAATTAAAAATGTTTATAAAAAAATTAATTTTAAAAATTCAAAAATTTCGAAATTATTATAAAAGAAATAATTTTAGAAATTTTAAAAATTCGAAATTTTTATAAAAAAGTAATTTTAAAAATTCGAAGTTTTTTAGCTTTTTTAACAAAGATATTAAAATTAAAAAATCTAGGAATTTTATTTAAAAAAATTAAAGATAATTTGAAAAATTCTAAAATTACTGTAAAAAATTAAAACTAATCTGAAAATTTCTAAAATTACTGTAGAAATTTGAGGATTTTATTTAAAAAATTAAAAATAACTTTGAAAATTTCTAAAATTACCATAAAAAATTAAAAATAACTTTGAAAATTTCTAAAGTTACTGTAAAAAATTTGAAACTTTATTTTAAAAATTAAAAATAACTTAAAAATTTCTAAAATTACAATAAAAAATTTGAAACTTTATTTAAAAAATTAAAAATAACTTTGAAAATTTCTAAAATTACTGTAAAAAATTGAGGATTTCATTTAAAAAATTAAAATTATTTTGAAAATTTCTAAAATTACTGTAAAAATTTAAAACTTTGTTTAAAAAATTAAAAATAATTTGAAAATTTAAACCTTTATAAAAATACTAAAATGACCATTTAAGAATTTTTCCGAATTTATCCATTTTGTCAACAAAAATGGAGGAATTTCTGGGAGTATTCTCATCAATTGTTCTTATTTCCAAAGAACGCCAATTTCACGGTTTTTCGAATTTCAAAGTCAATGAGTTTTTTTTAAAATTTAGCAAAAAAGTAAAAACCAAAAAATAAAAGAAACGTCTGAGTCTTCATTAACTGCCTGAGGCATCGAGAAACCTAATTTAAAATCCAATTTTTTCAAAAAAATAAAAATAAAAATAAAATTGACCAATGGTCAAAAAATCGAAAAATTTAGAATTTCCAAAATTTCAAAAATTTGAAAATTTATAAAAAATTAAAAATTTTAAAATTAAAAAAAACCGAAAAATTATAAAAATTTACAAAAAATTTTAAAATTAATTTAAAAATTATAAAAATTACGAAATTCAAAAATTTATAAAAAAAATTTAAAAATTATAAAAATTACGAAATTCAGAAATTTATAAAAAATAAAAAATTTATAAAAAAAATTTTTTAAATTTATAAAAAATAAAAAATTTTAAAATTAAAAAAAACCGAAAAATTATAAAAATTACGAAATTCAAAAATTTATAAAAAAAATTTAAAAAATTTATAAAAAACCGAAAAATTATAAAAATTACGAAATTCAAAAATTTATAAAAAAAATTTAAAAAATTTATAAAAAATAAAAAAATTATAAAAATTACGAAATTCAAAAATTTATAAAAAATAAAAAAATTAATTATAAAATTCAAAAATTTCGAAATTTTAAAAATCTAAAAACTTCAAAAATTTAAGATGAAATTTAATTTTGGAAAATTTTTCTTGCGCAAAATAATTCATTTTCACTTTTCTGAAATGTCCGAAAATAAGCCGAGTTCTAAACTGACAACCACACTCTCCAAAAAGAAAAACGAGAATCCTGGCAACTAGTCTCCGGAACGGCCAAGAAATGTTCCTTCGTCCAATGGCTACTTTCTAGGGAAAAATAATTACTTTACAATTAATCGATCAACAAATAAGTATTAATTATTACTAAAATTTCGTCCAAACTTAGAATTTTAAAAAACAGTGAGAAAAATTGAAAATTTTATGAGTTTTTCGAATTTTCAAAAACAGAAAATTCTAGAATCTTACGGAAGTTTTTGAAACTTTTTATAGAAGCTTCTGAAACATTCGAAAATTTTATAAAGGTCTTTCGGAATCTCATGGAAAATTTAAAAAATTTTAAAAAGCAATATAGAAGCTTCTGAAGTCTTCAAAAAAGCTTCCAGAAGTCTTTCGGAATCTCATGGAAAATTTTAAAAATTTTAAAAAGCAATATAGAAGCTTCTGAAGTCTTCAAAAAAGCTTCCAGAAGTCTTTCGGAATCTCATGGAAGATTTTAAAAGTTTTAAAAAACAATGTGGAAAATTCTGAAGCTTTCAAAAATTTTATACAAACTTCTGAAGTCTTCAAAAAAGCCTCCAGAAATTTCTAAAACATTTAAAAATTTCATTAAAAAATTCTGAAACCTCCCAAAAACGATATAAAAACTTCTAAAATCTTCAAAAATTTCATAAAATCTTCAAAAAGCTTCCAGAAATTTCTAAAACATTTAAAAATTCCATAAAAACTTCTAAAATCTCCCGAAAAACGATATAAAACTTCTAAAATCTTCAAAAATTTTATAAAAAATTCTAAAACCTCCCAAAAAACTTCTAAAACATTCAAAAATTTTATAAAAAATTCTAAAATCTCCCAAAAACGATATAAAAACTTCTAAAATCTTCAAAAATTTTATAAAAAATTCTTAAATCTCCCAAAAAACGACATAAAAACTTCTGAAATCTCCCAAAAATTTCATAAAAAATTCATAAATCTCCCAAAAAAACTTTCAAAAACCTTCCAGAATCTCGTAAAAGATTCCAAAATTCCATAAAAATAAATAGTTTTAAAAAAATCAAAAATTAAAACTTCATAATAAAGTTCATTTTTAAATTCAATAATAATATTTAAAATCCCTTTAGGAATTGTAAATCCACAAAGGCCAAATTAATCAAAATCCAATTTCGAAACTCTAGAAATGAGAAAACTTGTAAATGAAGCCAGAAAGACCGCGGATATGAGAGTCGGATTCAAAACAAGGCCTTTCCCGAAATAATGCCCCCAGGGACATTGGTTTCTAATTTATAAGTTTAGTGAGAAATTTATATTTTCAAAAATCAGATAAATCCGTGTTCCATTTTATAAAAATTGGCGAAATTCAAAATCAAAATTCGAGGTCGAAGTTCAAAGTCAAAGTTGAAAGTCAAATTTCAAGATCGAAGTTCGAAATCAAAATTTGAGGTCAAAGTTAATCAAAAAAGTTAACAATCAAATTTCAAAGTTGATCATCAAAATTGGACATTAAACTTCAAAATTAATCAATAAAGTTCAATATTACACTAAAAATCAAAATTTGAGGTCAAAGTTGATCATCAAAGTTGGACATCAAACTTCAAAATCAAAGTTAATCATCAAAATTGAACATCAAACTTCAAAATTAATCAATAAAGTTTAATATTAAACTAAAAATCAAACTTCAAAATCAAAGCTAATCATCAAAGTTGGACATCAAAATTTCAAAATCAACATTTGAGGTCGAAGTTCGAAATCAAAATTAACTATCATAATTCAAGATAAAAATTTAAGCTTTTTCCAATAATACACAATTTATTAATTATGTTTGGATTTAAAAAATTCAAATATCTTCAAATTTTCAATTTAAACAAAATTTTCAAAATATAAAAATCCATAAATATCTTTTTAAATAAAAAAATTAAAATTTCTACCTCAAATTTCGACTTTGATAAAACATTGAATTTTTCGATTCAATGTCTATCGAGGCCAAATGAACTATTGCGCATTTGGGTTTGATTCAGGTCCGGAAGCCGAACGGGTGCCGCTTCCGGTCCACTGAAGTCCCCTTCGACCCCGACAGTCCGCTAATTGAAACTACACATGGACGTTCATTCGCTAAAATTCCCCAAAATTCACTAAATAGACTTTTGAAAATGAATTTTTAATTGTTGTAATATTTTCACTAAGAAATTTTTTAAAATAATTCTAGTTACAGTATCTCGATCAAATTACAGAAAATTCTAAAGTTCTAGAAACAAAAAATTATTTTAAAAATTTCAGAATTTCCGGTCTTAACTGGAAAATTTTAAAAATTCCCATCGAGACAATTTTTGGAAATTTTGACATTTATAATAACATAATTTCTAGAATCTTGTAAATACTTCTGGAAACTTTAAAAAATAAAAAAAAGAAAAAATTTCATAATTTTTGGTCCTAACTGGAAAATTTTAAAAATTCGCGTCGAGACAATTTTTGGAAATTTTGACATTTATAATAACATAATTCCTAGAATCTTATAAATACTTCTGGAAACTTTAAAAAATAAAAAAAAAGAAAAAATTTCATAATTTTTGGTCCTAACTGGAAAGTTTAAAAATTCGCATCAAGACAATTTTTGGAAATTTCGTTATAAGAGTTTCTAATTTTTACAATAATCTTAGAACTTTCTGAAATCATAAAATCCAAAATTTCATAATTTTTGGTCCTAACTGGAAAGTTTAAAAATTCGTGTCAAGACAATTTTTGGAAATTTCGTTATAAGAGTTTCTAATTTTTACAATAATCCTAGAACTTTCTGAAATCATAAAATCCAAAATTTTAGAATTTTTTTTCTTAATTAAAAAAATCCAAAAATTTCCATCAAGACCAATTTTTTGTTTTTTTTACAATGCTTACTGTAAATAAAGAACAAAACTCATGATTTAAGTGGGAAAATCGGAAAATATCGCCAAATCCAAGAAGAAGACAGGCAGCTGCCACTTCAATTATGCTCTTTGGATCTGCCTTCTCATCATCTTCATCCCCAAAAAGATCTCTCTTGAAACGCGAGACCAGAAACAATGTGCAAATGATCCAAAAGTGTCCCACTTGTCCTACTTAAAAAAATGGAAAAATTGGTCTTTTTTCATATACGTCATAAATCAACTGTACGACAAATATTCCTCCATTTCGTGATATATAATTTTTTTTATTTTTATATTTTTAGTAGTTAAATTAATCTAATACATTAATTAAGAAAAAAGTTAATTTAAAAAGAAAAAAATCAGAACCAGTGCGAGTCGAAGTAAGAACTGTCCTATAGCCTAAAATCGGTTATATGACAATTACTCACTTTATATGGTAAATTTCATATAATTTCTTTCATTTTTATATTTTCAATAGTTAAATTAACATAATACCTTAGTTAAGAAAAAAGTTAATTTAAAAAGAAAAAAATCAGAACCAGTGCGAGTCGAAGGGGGAACTGTCCTACAGCCTAAAATCGGTTATAAGACAATTCCTCCTCTTATTCTATAAATTTCATATAATTTCTTTAATTTTTATATTTTCAATAGTTAAATTAACATAATACCCTAATTAAGAAGAAAGTTAATTTAAAAAAATTCAGAACCAACACAACTCATAAATCACTAATATTTAAAAAAAATAAAAATTTTCCAAAATTATTTCGACACAAATTTTCAAAATTCCAATATAAAAAAAATCAAAATAACGATCAATTAAAAATGACCGGGTCAAAACTTGTTTAAAAACAAGTTTTATCAAATTAGAAAAACTCGTAAAATCTGCAATTAATGATCTGATCCAGGATATAGAAAGGTAAGGATATCCGGGAGGAAGGGTATTCTGTAAACAAGGAAATATGCAAATGCAGATGTGCTACCAGGACCAGTCAGAAATGAATACAGACCGGCCAAACAAACAAGTGAGATGCGCGAGAAGGAGGAAAACAAAGACTCCAGAGTTCCTTTTCCATTTTTGGGGGTTTGTTTCGACAAAGTTTACACATTCAATCGCGAAATTTAGAAGATTTTAAACAAAATCTTTTTTCTAAAATTAAATTCTTCTATTTTCAAGTCCGTAAAGCAATAAAACCAAAATTCGCACATTGCTTGCAATATTCTGATAAATCAAAATTTTTATTCCATTCTGGCAGATAAATCAATATTAAACTCAAACCAAAATCCGCACATTACTCGCAAGGTTTAGAATAATCGGAATTTTTATATTTATTTTTATAAATTTCAACTTTTTTCTAAAATTAAATTCTTCTATTTTCAAGTCCGTAAAGCAATAAAACCAAAATTCGCACATTGCTTGCAACATTCTGGTAAATCGAAATTTTTATTCTTTTTAATTTTGAAATAAAACCAAAATTTGCACATTGCTTGCAACATTCTGGCAGATAAATCAACATTAAACTGAAACCAAAATCCGCACATTACTCGCAAGGTTTAGAAAAATCGGAATTTTTATATTTATTTTTATAAATTTCAAAATAAAACCAAAATTTGCACATTGCTTGCAACATTCTGGTAAATCAAAATTTTTATTCTTTTTAATTTTGAAATTAAACCAAAATTCGCACATTGCTCGCAAGGTTTAGAAAAATCGGAATTTTTATATTTATTTTTTTAAATTTCAAAATTAAACTAAAATCCGCAGATTGCTTGCAATATTCTAACGAATAGGACAACATCAAAGTCAAAATAAAATCGGCACATTGCTCGCAAGGTTTAGAAAAATCGGAATTTTTATATTTATTTTTCTAAATTTCAAAATAAAACCAAAATTTGCACATTGCTCGCAATATTCTAACAAATAAGTCAGAATTTTTATTTTTATATTTTTTAAAATTTCAAAATTAAACTAAAATCTGCAGATTGCTTGCAACATTCGAATAAGCCGGTCTATCTAGTTGTTGCGCGAAAATTTAATTTCGGTTTCGGCATTGAAGAAAAATAAAAAAGTCGACTTGATGAAAAATTTTTATTCAACGAAAATCAAATTATTGTAAAAATTAAAAATAAATGATTTTAAAAATTTTTTAAAGACAAATTTTAAAATTTCAATTTCGAAAAATTTTAATTTTAAAAAAATTCATTTCGAAAATTTCGAACTTTTCTTTTTCGATTTCGCTTCAATCTGGCTCAAGAAAAAAATTGAGTAATTTGCATATCGACCCAAGTATCCATATCCTCAAGGGATTTAAAACCAGACAAAAAAGATTTTAAATTTTTTAAAAAGTACTATTTGACTAAAATTTAAAAAAAGCCGATTTTTCAAGTTTTTATTTAAAAATTAAATTTTCTAAATTTTTATATTAAAAAAGATATTTTTTAATTGTTATTTAAAAAATTAAATTTTCTAATTTTTTATTTAAAAAAAGATATTTTTTAATCGTTATTTAAAAAATTAAATTTTCTAATTTTTTATTTAAAAAAACCAATTTTTTAATTTTTATCTAAATTTAAAAATTAAATTTTATAAATTTTTATCTAAAAAAATATTTTTTAAATTTTTATTTAAAAAAGTAAATTTTTTACTTTAAAAATACCAAAATTACGAAAGAAAACAAATTAGGACCACAGTTGGCTCATAAATTCCAAAAAGTAAAATAAACTTTTTTATAAAATTAAGTTACATAAAAATAAAATTTTTTGGGAGATTTCTAAGATCCATTTTCCTTTTTTTTGGTTTTAAAAGACGGGAATTTTTTGAGAAAATTGGGCACATTTGGCAATCTTTCCCATTGTAGTTTTATTGATTTATAATCGATTTAAAAAAAATTAGAAAATTAATTTTTAAAAATTTTTTATTTAAAAACAAAAAATATATTTAAAAAAATAAGTCATTAATTTTCAAAAATTAAAAAATTATAAACAATTTTAAAAAAATAATTTTTTTCATTTAATTTTAAAAATCAAAAATATATTAAAAAAGTTATTAATTTTCGAAAATTTAAAAATAATTTTTTTCATTTAATTTTAAAAATCAAAAATATATTAAAAAAGTTATTAATTTTCAAAAATTAAAAAATTATAAACAATTTAAAAAAAATAATTTTTTTTATTTAATTTAAAAAATCAAAAATATGTTAAAAAACTTATTAATTTTCGAAAATTTAAAAATAATTTTTTTAGTTTAATTTTAAAAATTAAAAATATATTAAAAAGTTATTAATTTTCCAAAATTTAAAAATAATTTTTTTTATTTAATTTTAAAAGTCAAAAATATGTTAAAAAGTTAAAGATTTTTAACAATAAAATATTAATTTATAAAATTATCGATTTATAAAATTTAAAGGAACCATAAAAGTTGCCAGGTGACTCTTGTCATCTCTGGAAAGTGCCAAAGGAAACAATTGACCCTGTGGTCACTCTCTTGAATAAAAGCATCCAACCGGAAGTAGCAAGTGTTCAAAAATTGAAATAGCCTCAGGGATTCTGAAGTCGAAGGGACAATTTTCAAATTGGTTTTATAATCAATAATTTTTCAAAAATTAAATTTTAAAAATTTCAAATTTTAAAAAAAAATTAAAATTAAAATTTCTCAAAAATCAAATTTAAAAAAAAAATTTTCAAATTTCTTAAAAATAAAAATTTCTCAAAAATAAAGTTTTCAAATTTCTTAAAAATTAAAATTTCTCAAAAATCAAATTTCTAAATTTCTTAAAAATTAAAATTTCTCAAAAATAAAGTTTTCAAATTTCTTAAAAATTAAAATTTCTCAAAAAAAAAATTTCTAAATTTCTTAAAAATTAAAATTTCTCAAAAAAAAATTTCTAAATTTCTTAAAAATTAAAATTTCTCAAAAAAAAAATTTCTAAATTTTTCAAAAATTAAAACTTAAAATGTTTCAGAAAAATAAAATTTTAAAAATTTTTACATCTAAAAAAAATAAAATTTCTAAATTTTTTAATTTCAAAAAAATTAAATTTTTAAAAATTAAAGATATCCCAAAATTTTCAATTCAATGCAATTTAATTTTTTTTAAATAAAAAGAAAACCAACCAGGTCTGTGAGATGGCGTATTTACTGTAGAAGAATTTAAAAATTATTTTCAAAATAAATTTAAACAAAAAATCTGTAATCAAGCTAATCTTTGAAAAATTAAAAATTATTCGTCCCAGAATCAAGAAATTTTTAATTTTAAAATATAATTAAAAATTTAATTTTTAATTTTTTACAAAATTTTGATTTTTTAAAATACTTTTGATTTAAATTTTAAAATATTTTAAATTTAAATTTTTTAAAATACTTTTACTTTAAATTTTTTTATTTATTTTAAAAATATTTTAAGATTTTTACTTTTTTATTTTCAATTTTTTTATTTATTTTTAAAATATTTTTATTTTTTTAAATATTTTTATTTATTTTTCAAGTATTTAAAATTTTAAAATTTTTACTTTTTTATTATTTAAAAATTCTTGATTCATTTTAACGAATAATTAATTAATCATCCAACGATTAGCTTGATTATTATTAAATTTTAAAATTTCAAATATTTTTAAAATTATTAAATTTCAAAATTTCATATATTTTTAAAATTATTAAATTTCAAAATTTCAAATATTTTTAAAATTATTAATTTTTAAAATTTCACAACCACAACCTCGAAAAAACAAAACAAACCATCTTCTGCTGTTTTAAAAACCACATATTCACTTGTGTCGTTGTTGATCGATTTCAATCTTAACTGATATACCGTATTTGGAAGAAGATTTTCAATTACAGTTTCTGATTCATTTTTAATTTCAATTTGAGTCCATTTTTCTTCAAATTCAAAATTCCCACTTCCTTCCAAGTCTTCGAAATCTTCATAACTGCTTTCTGGATTTCCCTCAGGGACTTTTCTGTATTCCAAAACAAAAAAAACACTTAAATTAAAAATATTTTCTCCAAAAAAATCCACAGTAACAAATTTCGACGAATTTCTATTCACAATAAAGATATTCGGAAAAATAATTGCATCTATAAAAACACAAATTTCACAATAAAATTACAAAATTAAAAATTAAATTTAAATTACTTACTTGATTTAAGAGTTTTTGAAACAACTTCGTCCCCGAACGCCCCTTGGCCCCGATCGGAGTGAGCCGCTACTCTGAAACTGTAAAAAGTGTCAGGTTTTAATCCATCTACAGTATGCTTCTGAACATCCGACGTCAATCTCAACTCCTTCGTTTCCACAGAAGACACGTTAAATCTGATCGTATATCCCACGATATTAAAAGAATGAAGCGGTTTTTCCCAAGACAACATAATCCTTCTTGAATCCACGGATTTCGCAATTAACTTAGAAGGCTGTCCAGGTACTCCTTGTTTCGTAATTACAGTTACAGTTTTCGAAAATGGTCCATAACCTTTGGAATTTTTTGCTTGGACTTGGATATAGTATGTTTTATCCGGACTCAAAGAAGACAATGTCGCCATCTGTTCATCCGCTTTTACTTCTTTCTAAAAAGTTCAAATAAAATTAATTTTTCTAATTTCAAAATAATTTTCGACAAAAATATTCAAAAATTTAAAACATTTTTAAAATTTTAAATGAAAAATATTTAAAAATTACAATAAAAATATTTAAGAAATTTTAAAAATTAAAAAAATCAAAAAATTTAAAATAAAAAATATATTAAAAATTTTTAAAAAACCTCAAAATTAAAGATTTTTTAAAATTTTAAATAAAAAATAATTTAAAAATTTTTTAAAATTTCAAATAAAAAAAATTTTTTTAATTTTTAAAAAACCTCAAAATTAAAAATTCCTCTAAATTTCAAATAAAAAATAATTTTTAAATTTTTAAAAATCTCAAAATTAAAGATTTTTTAAAATTTAAAATAAAATAAAAAAACTTACACTCATCCAATCATTTTTTTCATTTTCATCAATTGTTTCTTTATTTGTATAAAACACTTTATAACCCGTTATTCTTCCATTGGGAACTTCTGGAGGAGACCACTGAACAAGAACAGACTGAGAATTCAAAGGTCTAGCTTTCACATCGGCCGGAGGATAAGCAGGAATAATTTCTGCTGTTTGAGCTTCGATCGGAATAGTTGGATGTCCTTTTCCCAAAGCAGAAATTCCATAAAGTACAAATTCATATTGCTAAAAATAAATTTTTTAATTAATTTTATTTAAAAACAAACTTGATAAGGTTCCAATCCTTCGATTACCGCTGTTTTTTGAGATTCTCCGACTTTTAATTCTTTAAAAATTCCTCCTCGTTCGGCGTATCTAAAATAATATTCGCATTACTGTAAAAAATTAAAAATAAATATTGGAAATTTCAAAATTATTTTAAAAATTGTTTTAATGCAAATTTTTAGAAAATTTCTAGAATTCTGTCGAGATTTATAAAACAACCAACATCAAATTAAATTTTTGTAAAAAAACAAATCGATCAAATATAGCAAAAAATTACAAATTTTATTTTAATTTTGAAATTTTAAAAAACATAAAAATCAATTTGTCTAAATTTTGTAAAAAAAATTTAAATTTAAAAAAAATACAAAAATCAATCAATTTATTTAAATTTTATAAAAACAATTATAAATTTCATTTTGATTTCAAAATTAATAAAAAAAATACAAAAATCAATTTGTCTAAATTTTATAAAAAAAATTTAAATTTAAAAAAATACAAAAATTAATCAATTTGTTTAAATTTTATAAAAAAACTTTAAATTTCACTTTAATTTCGAAATTTATAAAAAAATATAAAAATTAATCAATTTGTTTAAATTTTGTAAAAAAATTACAAATTTTAATTTTTTTTATAAATTTCAATATTAACTATAAAATTTTAAAAAACTTCAAAAATTCTAGAAATTTCAAAGTTTAAAAATTTGCATAAAATTCTAAAAATTTCCAAAAATTCAATAAAAAATTAAAAAATCCACACCACATCAAACAATATTAAAAAATCAACAACTCACTCCGTAGGGGGTTTCAAAGTCGACGAAGAAATGGACGAAAGTCTAAAAAATTAAAAAAACACCAAATTTTTGTTATTTTTCAAACCACACAAAAATTATTTAAAAAAATTAATAAAAAAATTATTTTAAAAATTATTTTAAAAATTATTTAAAAAAATTATTTAAAAAAACTTATTTAAAAAAATTATTTAAAAAAGTTATTTTAAAAAATTATTTAAAAAAACTTATTTAAAAAACTTACTTTTGCCTATATTTGACCACATAACCTTGAATGGGATCTTCCGGATTCGTCGAAACCACGGAATCCCATCTTAACTGGACACTACAGTCTCCGGCTTGAACAACTCTGAATCCAGAAGGCGCCGGAAGCAATTCCTTCGCTTCAATCGTCGTCGAAATTTCAATATTTCCAAGTTTAGAAACAGCAATACAAGTGTAATTTTCCGAATTTTCAACATTCGTCAAAGTAAGAATATTTTTTCCAATTGGGGCTGTTGAAGGATCTGTCAAAAATGAATCATCCGATTGTCTTTTCCAGAAGACCCTTGGCATCGGATATCCCACAGCAACACAAGTCAAGTTAAAATTGGATCCAATTCCAACTTTGTAAACTTTTTGAAATTTCGTCGTAAAATACGGTGGAACTCTTCTTACTAAAAACAAAATTATTATTTAAATTATTTTATAAAACATCAAATTTGAATTTTTCTCATTAATAAAAAATTTTTAATTTTTTAAAAACTATTTAATTTTTTTTTCATTAAGAAAAATCTTTTAATTTTTTTTAAAAGTAATAAAATTACAGTAAAAATTTCGAAAAAAAATATTTATTAATTATTTTCAATTTTAATTTTAAAAAACAAAATTTTAAAAATTAACTTTTTTTAAAGAAAATTAAAAGTTTAAAAATAAACTTTTTAAAAAAATCAAAATTTTAAAAATTAACTATTTAAAAAAAAATTAAAATTTCAAAAATAAACTTTTTTAAAAAAAACAAAATTCTAAAAATTAACTTTTTAAAAAAAAATTAAAATTTCAAAAATAAACTTTTTTTAAAAATTAAAATTCTAAAAATTAACTTTTTTTAAAAAATAAAAAATTTAAATCCGTAAAATTTTATAAATTTTAATTTTAAAAAATACAGATCCAAATTTTACCTTTTTCAGTTTGATTAAAACTTCTAATTTCTTTATTTTTTTCATAATCATCAAAAAAACTTTGTCCTTGAGTTAATTTTTGAGCTTCTTCAAAAATTTTTCTGGGAAAAGTATGTTGAAAAAATAACGCCATTGAAGAGGAAAAATAAATCCAGAAAAACCATAGGTTTAAAGTCCAAAAACGAATTTTTTTCATTTTTTACATTTGAAAAAAAAACTAAAATTTAAATTTAAATTCGGTATTTTTAACTTTTTAAAAATGCAGTAAAAGTACATTAAAGATTCTTCAAAGTCGGAACTCAGGGCAATAAATCAGACTTTGGAAAATATTTCTTTTCTTCCGGATCCCCAAATTGCGCACCTCTGAGAAAAGTAAAAACGGCCAAGTTGACTTCTTGTTATTCCCGTTTGGCCGTTCATCCAACTAAGCTGAAACATTTCCCTCGGGGATTTCGACCATCCTGGCCAGTTTTCACTTGTTGCGCGACCAACAGTTATTAATCGTTCTAAAATTTGGTTCCCAAAAGAACAAAGAAACTCCTAAAAAGAAAAAAATTCAAAAATTTAAGTATCCTCAAAAAAAATTCAAAAATTTATATTCTCAAAAAAAAATTCAAAAATTAAAATATCTTCAAAAAAAATTCAAAAATTTAAGTATCTTCAAAAAAAATTTAAAAATTTAAGTATCCTCAAAAAAAATTCAAAAATTTAAATATCCTCAAAAAAAATTTAAAAACCTTTTAAAACGAAAAATTTAAATATTTTTAGAATCAAAAAAATTCAAGAATTTTAAAATCCCTAAGACAAAAAATTAAAGACATCTAAACAGGAAAATATTCAAAAACTTTTAAAAGGAAGAAAATCCGAGGACTCCTAACACAAAAAAATTGGAAAAAATTTAAAGAACTCCTAACACGAAAAAATTGGGGAAAAATTTAAAAACTCCTAACACGAAAAAATTTAAAAATTCCTAACACGAAAAAATTGGAAAAAATTTAAAGAACTCCTACCACGAAAAAATTCAAAAATTCCTAACACGAAAAAATTCGAAAAAATCAAAGAACTCCTAACACGAAAAAATTCGAAAAAATCAAAGAACTCCTAACACGAAAAAACTTTAATTTTTGAAAAATAAAAAATTTCAGAATTTTTAATTCAAAAATTTAAAAACTAAAATTAAAACTAAATTTAATTTTAAAACACGAAAAATTGTCCAAATAAATTTTCTTCGAAAAAAATTTGGTAATTTTTTTATAATTTATCTGGTCAAGACAATTTTCATTTTTATTGTTTTTCGGACAACAACCATTTCATTCCAAAAACCTATGAAACTATATATTGCACAATTTTTCGGGACAACATTTGGCATATCTGGTTCTAGATTAAGGTTCCCGATAGAAACCAGTAAACTAACCAATCAAAAGACCGATTTTTTGACATCTGTTTTTCAAAAAATTTTAAAAATTTAAAAATTTAAAAATTTAAAAATTTAAAAATTTAAAAATTTAAAAATTTAAAAATTTAGAAATTAAGAATTTTTAAATTAAAAATTTTTAAATATTAAATTTTAAAAATAAAAAAAAATTAAGGAATTTAGAAATTAAGAATTTTAAAAATTAACAAATTTAAGGAATTTAAAAATTTAAAATTTTTAAATATTAAATTTTAAAAATAAAAAAAAATTAAGGAATTTAGAAATTAAGAATTTTTAATTTTAAAAATTAAAACAATTTAAAAAATTTAAGTAATTTTAAAAATTTAAATAATTTGGAAATTTTTAAAAACTTAAGGAATTTTAAATTTTAAAAATTTAAAGGTGAATGAAAAGTATAAAAAATGAAACCCGATATTGGTCATTCCAGAAAGAGGAAGGGGTCATTTCCTCAGGCAACTGGTCCACCATAGACCAACAAAAGCCGTAAACCAAAGCTTTAAGGGAGTTATTGGAGACCAAACCAAGTGCCAAAAGGGCAATCTGAGACGAGTTGGATCATTAAAGTTGCTTTTCTCAAAAATCCTATATAATGAATTTCGTTCGACCCAAACTTGTAACGGTCAAGGCTGGACAGAAATGGATAGTTCATTCGCGAGACTAATCCGGACAAAACATTTGCTCTCCATGCTCAGATCAGATAGGCATAAATACACTCGAAAATCACACAACCATAAAAAATATTTCCTGCAAATTTTTCAAAAATACTCCCAGCACGACTTTTTGAAATTTTCCAATCCAGACCAAAAAAATTTAATTTTCTTATTTATATAATTCCAAAAAGTCTCAAAATCATAAAATAATAAAAAAATATTTTCCATAAATTTTCAAAAATACTCCCAGCACGACTTTTTGAAATTTTCCAATCAAGACCGAAAAATTTTAATTTTCCAATCAAGACCGAAAAATTTTAATTTTCTTATTCATATAATTCCAAAAAGTCTCAAAATCATAAAATAATAAAAAAAATATTTTCCACAAATTTTCAAAAATACTCCTACCATGACTTTTTAAAACTTTCCAATCAAGACCAGAAATTTAAAATTCACTATTTCACTTATCTTAAAAAACTTCAATATATTTCATTTTTAAAAAAATTAAAATTCATCTATCAATAAAATTTTTAAAAATATACATTTTTAGAAACAAAATTAATGACAAAATTAAATGTTTCAAAACTATTAGACCGTTTGAGGTCATTTTTTCCTATTTCTATAATGAGAACATTTTGCACTTGAAGCGAAAATTCCAGCATTTGTCGTGTTCCTATTAAGTTACTTTAGGCCACTTTGGGAATGCCGTCCTTGCAGGTTCCTCTCGAAAAACGCAAACAGTCCTCGAACACAAACAAATGTTCATTATTCAAACGGCATCATTCAGTCGTGAAATTGTTCTTTGTCAATTTCCACAAGAATAAAATTCGGATTTAATTTCTTTAAAAAATCAGAAAAATTGGAGTAAAATTCAGATTTAATTCAAAAAATAAAAATAAAATTTAGATTTAATTTGTCAAAAATCAGAAAAAAAATAAAATTCGGATCTAATTTCTTTAAAAAATCAAAAATAAAAATAAAATTCGGATCTAATTTGTAAAAAATTTAAAAAAATAAAATTTGTATATTATTTATCAAAAATCAAAAATAAAAATAAAATTCGGATCTAATTTCTTTAAAAAATAAAAAAAAATCAAAATAAAATTTAGATTTAATTTGTGAAAAATCAGGAAAAATTAAAATAAAATTTTGATTTAATTTTCCAAAAATTTTAAAAAGTAAAATTCGGATCTAATTTCTTTAAAAAATCAGAAAAAAAAATAAAATTTATATATTATTTATCTAAAATCAGAAAAAAAAGTAAAATTTAGATTTAATTTCTTTAAAAAATCAAAAATAAAAAAAAATTTTTGATTTAATTTGTCGAAAATTAAAAAAAATAAAATTTATATATTATTTATCAAAAATCAGAAAAAAAGTAAAATTTAGATTTAATTTGTTTAAAAAATCAAAAATAAAAAAAAATTTTGATTTAATTTGTCGAAAATTTAAAAAAATAAAATTTATATATTATTTATGAAAAAACAGAAAAATTACCTTTAACGTAAATATGAGCAGATCTAGAATGAACAACTCCATGTTCATTTCTGGCCACACATTCATATTTTCCTTGATCTTCTTCTCGAGCTTGTTGAATCATCAACGCTCCTAAAATTTATTTATTTAAAAATTATTAAAATCAAACAAAATCAGTGAATTGTGAAAAGAGAAAAATCTGTGCTTTATTTCAAAAATTAAAAATTTAAATTTCTTCATTAAGACAAAATTCAATTTTTTAAACAAAAACTTTTAAAATTCAATATTTTCAATTTAGTCATTTTTTACAATTAATAAAACTATAATAAAAACATTTAAAATAAACATTAAATTTTAATTTAAAAAACACCAAATTTTTTTAAAAATAAATCTTTTTTAAATAATGTTTTAAAATAAATCTTTTTTTAAATAATTTTTTTAAATAAATCATTTTTAAAATGATCTTTTTTAAATAAATCTTTTTTTTTTAAAATAAATCTTTTTTTAAAATATTTTTTTTAAATAAATCTTTTTTTAAAATATTTTTTTTATATAAATCTTTTTAAAATAATCTTTTTTTAAATAAATCTTTTTTTAAAATATTTTTCTTATATAAATTTTTTTAAAAATAAATCTTTTTTAAATAATTTTTTTTAAGAGTTAATTTTTTTAAAAATTATTTTTTTATTAATTTTTTTTAAAATTTTGTCTTAACGAGAAAATTCAAATTTTATCAAATTTAATAAAACAAATTAAAACTTTTTTTAAAAAACTTTGCAAATAGTGTTTAGCGCGAAAAATTCCAACATCAAACTATAAAATTTAACAAAGCATTAGTTTGTGAGATTTAAAAAAAAATAAAATTGTTGTGAAGTATTTTTGAAAATTAAATTAAACCAGAATCTCACCAATTATTTTTTCTCGATATTCTGAAGCAATTTAAAAAAATCAAAAAAAAAATATTAAAATTTATATAAAATAAAATAAAACTTACCAGGATTTCCAAGAGTTGAAACGGAATATCTGGTGTTGCTTCTGATGTCGATCGGCATCATGTCCCTCAGCCACAGGACCCTCGGCCGCGGCTCCCCCGTGACTTTGCACGTGATGTAGGCCGTTCTTCCTTGTTCAACCGACTTCAGAATAGGATGAGCTTCAATAACCGGAAATCCAGATGATAATTCATTTTCAGAAATAACAGTCAAAACAGCTTCTGCTTTTATCGGACTTCCAACTCCGTTATCTGCCGTGCAAGAAATAGTCGTATTTGAGTCCTCTAACAGCACCGGTTCTATCCTAAGGGTCGACAGCCCATTAGTCAAAGTTTTTGTTGTAAATCGGGAATCGGAAATAGGTTGTCCATTTTTCTTCCATGTAACAGAAGGAATCGGGTTTCCATCAGCTCTACAGAAAAACGAAATTCTGGTATCTGCCGGAACAAGGGAAGAATCCGGTTTAACCAATAATGCTGGACCATCTAAAAAATCAATCTCCATACATCAGTTCAAAAAAACCACTTTCATATATCAACTACTTTTTAAAAACTATTTTTCATATATCAACTATTTCGAAAAATCACTTTTATGTATCAATTACTTTTAAAAAACCACTTTCATATATCAATTACTTTTTAAAAACCATTTTTCATATATCAATTACTTCGAAAAATTACTTTCATATATCAACTACTTTTAGGAAACTATTTTTCATATATCAACTATTTTTAAAAAACCACTTTCATATATCAACTACTTCGAAAAATCACTTTTATATATCAATTACTTTTTAAAAACTACTTTCATATATCAATCACTTTTTAAAAACTAGTTTTCATATATTAATTACTTCAAAAAACTACTTTTCATATATCAATTATTTTTTTTAAAATTATTTTCTCAAACTTACAAGACAAAGCTTGGATATAATTTTGATATATCCATTCTGCAATTTTTTTAAATTTAAAAACCGATCAAAGAGCATCCAGATTATTTTTTATAAAAATTATAAAATTAATTCTTACCGTTGTTGACAGCATGAGTGACATTTTCCTTTATTCCAGTAACTAAGATGACCGAAATTAAAATTTGTCCAATTAAAGACAAAAATTTTTTATGTTTCTTCATTTTCAAAAAAAAATCGAAATTCAAGGCACAGTCATTCTGGATTCTGTTTTTGAGCTAAAAATAAAAAAAATAAAAAAATATTTTAAATAAAAATAAAAAAGTTGATTGAATGCATTTTTCTTTGAAATTTTTTCATTAATTCTAATTCAGTGAATTTTTATAAAAAAATTTTTGTTTTAAAAGAAACTTATTGATTTGGAAAAAATTACAGTACCAATCATATTTAAAATTATTTAAAAATAAAAAATGGATGCTCTTTGTCAATTTTTTATTTTTCAGCAACAGGGAGATTTTTGAAGATATCCGATTTTCTAAAAGCCATTACGGTAAAATAAAATTTAAAAATCTAAAAAAAATCGCGAATAAAATAAAAAATAAGAAATAAAAAATAAAAAAAATTAAAAATTAAAATTAAAAAATAATTTTTTCCATCCGAAGATCGTCCAAGAAATTTCATTTTTTAAAAATTAAAATTTCAATTTAAATAATATTTTCTCCATGTTATTCATATATCAAAAACATATCTAAAATCATAGTTAAACCTTCAAGTATCCTAAAATCAGAAAAACTAATAAAAAAAACAATTATTAATAAAAAAATTCACTATCCTATACATTTTTCGTTTTACCTAAAATCACGTTTTCCTCGTCGTCATTCATATATCAAAAATGTATCTGAAAATCATAGTTAACCTCCAAGTATCCTAAAATCACAAAAACTAATAAAAAAAAACAAATATTTTAACTAAAATTTCACTATCCTATATTATTCATTCTAATTAAAATAATTTCCTTCCCAGTGTCATTCATATATCAAAAACGTATCTAAAATTATAGTTAAACCTCCAAGTATCCTAAAATCACAAAAACTAATTAAAAAAAACAATTATTAATAAAAAAAAATCACTATCCTATACATTTTTCGTTTTACCTAAAATCACGTTTTCCTCGTCGTCATTCATATATCAAAAACGTATCTAAAATTATAGTTAAACCTCCAAGTATCCTAAAATCACAAAAACTAATAAAAAAACAATTATTAATAAAAAAAATCACTATCCTATACATTTTTCGTTTTACCTAAAATCACGTTTTCCCCGTCGTCATTCATATATCAAAAATGTATGTATACAATACTAGACCACTTGAGGATTCTAAAAATATAAAAAACAAAAACCAAAATGAAATTTTAATATTTAAAAAGAAAAATTCTACGACTCTCGATTGGAGAAAAATTACTCCCTTGTGTACTTTTCTAAAACAACTTCAACTTGATTCTTTTTTGAGCATTTTAAACTAGTTCAATCTTTAAGGTAAGTTCTTCAAGGACTTCCAACAGAGCTTGTTCCTTGACTACTTCCTTCGGCAGTCAATAGACCGAATTATTAATATTTTATGAATAAAAAAGTCGAGCCTATAGCTAATCGACATTTGGAATAGCTCTTCAAGTTCGTTTTTAAGCTCCTTCAAAAATTCCTCCCTCACTTTTTTCAAAAAATTATATAAAAAAACCAATTTTTTTTTCACAAAAAAACGGTCAAATGGTCAAACAAGTTCGAAAAAAGAAACCGCCCGTGGCATCGACCGTGATTGATGCCTCTGGCCGAAAAAGAAAAACCTCCAGATATATTTCATAAAAATCAATAAATTTTAGCTTTTTCAAAGGTTCATTCAAGAATAAAAAAAAACATTGTTTTAGTCAAATGTCCAAAACGTGTCAAGAAACTTGTTCTCCATCAAACTTCGCCAGAGGAAAAAAGATAATTTTGCACGATTAGCGCCTCGTTTTTCGACCAAAATAGAAGACCAAAAGTCCGAAAAATCTTTTCCCGCGGGGAAACTTGGATTTTCTCGGATTTTTAAGTTTTATAAAATGTATCATTAAATTTTAAAATAATCTTTTTTAAAATTTATGTTAAAAATCAAAAATCACATTATTGTGAAAATTAAAAATGAATATTTTTGTGAAATTTTAAATTTTTTGAAATTCTAAACTTCAGAATCTTTCGAAAATTCTGAAAGCTTCTAAAAAATTCTATAAAATTTTAATTAAAAAATGTTTCTTAAATTGTTTCGAAGAATTTCTTGAAAATTTCGTAGTTTTTTAATTTTTAATTTTAATTTTAGAAATTTTTTACGATTTTAGAAGATTTCAGAATTTTTCGAAAATTTTAAAAATGTTTTAAATTTTCTAAAAATTTCAGTTTTTAAATTTTAAATTTTAATTTTAGAAATTTTTTACGATTTTAGAAGATTTCAGAATTTCTCGAAAATTCTAAAAATATGTTTTAAATTTTCTAAAAATTTCAGTTTTTAAATTTTAAATTTCAATTTTAGAAATTTTTTACGATTTTAGAAGATTTCAGAATTTTTCGAAAATTCTAAAAATATGTTTTAAATTTTCTAAAAATTTTCAGTTTTTTGATTTTTAATTTCAATTTTCGAAAATTCTAAAAATGTTTTAAATTTTCTTCAATCCGAATTTTCTAAAAATTTCAGTTTTTTGATTTTTAATTTTAGAAAACTTCAGAATCCTTCGAAAATTCTAAAAAATCTATGTTTAAATTTTACAATTTTTAATTCAATTTCCTAAACATTACTAAATTCAACTATTAAAAAATAAAACAAAGAATTCTAAAAATCCTCCCAAAGAAAATCCAAAACAACTATTAGACCCAAAAATCAAATTAGAGAAAGTCCCGCTTATCCAATCATGGATATAATCCAAACGAACTGATGCTGTTCTAGTTTACAAAAGTAAAAAAATCTAAAAGTTTTTAAAAAATTAAAAATTCTCAAAAAAGTAAAAAAATCCAAAAATTTTTCAAAAATTAAAAATTCTCAAAAAAGTAAAAAAATCCAAAAATTTTTCAAAAATTAAAAATTCTCAAAAAAGTAAAAAAATCCAAAAATTTTTCAAAAATTAAAAAAAATTAAAAATTCTTAAAAATTTTTAAAAAATAAAAAAATAAACATTTTCAAAAAAAAGTTAAAAATCAAAAAGAAATTTCAAAAAAGTTAGAAAATTAAAGATTTTAAAAAATTAAATATTTTAAAAATTTTAAAAATTAAAGATTTTAGGAAATTTTAAAAAAGTTAAATATTTGGAAAAATTTTAAAAAAATTAAAGATTTTAGAAAATTTAAAGAATTAAAGATTTTACAAAATTTAAAAAAATGAAAAATCTTAGAAAATTTAAAAAATTAAAGATTTTAGGAAATTTTTAAAAAGTTAAAAAAATAATATCCAACCATTTTAGTGAAATCATAAAGTTTTCAAGACTTGTAGGTATTGGACACATTAATTGAATTTCTTATTATTTTTAAAATTACTTTTTTTTAGAAAACACCAGTTTTATTTAATTTTGAATTCGAAGAAACAAATAAATTCGGATTTAAGCTAGGCACAAATGAGCGGTCTTGTTTGTTGTCCTTGAATGAGTCCCAAAAATATATATCTAATGGGATTAACTTGCCAATGAGCTCTTGTAAAAGAAGAGCTAAATTTTAAAGGATCGATGGTTAGACAAATAAGAAATAATTCAAATAATTCCAGCCAAATTTATAATTATAAAAAACTATTTTTTATAAAACTTTGAAAATTTTAAATAATTTTTTTATAAAACTTCGAAAATTAAAAAAAAACTATTTTTTTATAAAATTTTGAAAATTATAAAAAACTATTTTTTATAAAACTTCGAAAATTTTAATTTTTTTATAAAATTTCGAAAATCCCAAAAATTAAAAAAAACTATTTTTTATTTAATTTAAAAATAAAATTTAAACTTTACTGTTTTTTAATTAATTTAAAAAATTCAAACTTTTTAATTTTTTAATTTATAAAAATTCACAGTTATTTAATAAATTTTAAAAAATTCAAACTTTTTATTTAATTTAAAAATAAAATTTAAACTTTATTTTATTTAAAAATAAAATTTGAAATTTACTGTTTTTTAATTAATTTAAAAATAGAATTTGAAATTTACTGTTTTTTCATTAATTTAAAAATAAAATTAATTCAAACATGAAAGTTGAAATTACTGGGGAGGAAATAAGCCAGCTGGAGGAGTCGGTTTCCAGCAGTCTCCGTTTTCTGATTTACGGCTTTTTTAAAAGGGAAATGACAGATTGATTGGATTCATATTTAGGAACAGCTGAGAAATTACTTGTTTAAATTCCTAAAGTCATAAATTTCAAAAAAAATTCAATATTATTCCGGAAAAAATCCAGGTTGTTTCATCCATGGCAAACAAGGCTTTAGAATTTATTTTTAGTTCATAAATATTTTATAAAAAATATTACAGAATATTGTTTATTTTCAAAAAAGTTGAATAAATTGTGAAATTTAATTAGATTCTAAAAATTATGTTTTTTTTATCAAGTTTCAATTTTTTTAAATTATAAAAATCAAAAATTAATCCAAATCTCGGAAGAAATTTTTTTAATTTATTCAATTTCTACTGCTTTAAAAAAGCAATAAAAAAGTCGAAATTTTTTAACCTTACTATTTTAAAAATTGCAAGTTATTGAAAAAAATGATTTATGAAGTTAGAAAATCGAAAAATTCATATATGAAAATCAACTTTTTAGACAAAAATTAAAATATTTTTAAAATACTAAAATTCTGAAAAATTCATATATGAAAATTAACTTTTTTAAAACAAGAATTAAAAATTCTCTAAAATGCTAAAACTCTGAAAAAATTCATATATGAAAATCAACTTTTTAGGCAAGAATTAAAGTATTTTTAAAACACTAAAATTCCAAAAAAATTTATATATGAAAATTAACTTTTTAGACAAAAATTAAAAATTCTCTAAAACACTAAAATTCCAAAAAAATTTATATATGAAAATCAACTTTTAGGCAAGAATTGAATTCATTAAAGAACTTTCAAAAAAGTGAAATCACAAGTGCAAAAAATTATGAATAAAAATTAGATTTAATTAACTTTTTCGAAATAGAATCAAATTTTTTGAAAAATCCAAATAGCATTTTTATAAAAATAAGTTTAATTAATGTTCCGGATGATGAAATCAAAATTTTCAAAAAATGAAATCTAAAAAATCCAAATATGAAAATTCTGTTAAATTAACTTTTCGGCTAAATATTGATTTCATTAAAAAATTTAACTAATAAAATTTCGGAAAATTTCATATATGAAAGTTAATTTTTAAATAAAAATTTTTAAATTTCGAAAAAGTTCATATATGAAAGTTAATTTTTAAACAAAAATTTTTAAATTTCAAAAATCTGTAAAACAATAAAATTTCGAAAAATTTCATATATGAAAGTTAATTTTTAAACAAAAATTTTTAAATTTTGGAAATCTTTAAAACGAAATTTCGAAAAAGTTCATATATGAAAGTTAATTTTTTAAACAAAAATTTTTAAATTTTGGAAATCTTTAAAACAATAAAATTTCATATATGAAAATTAATTTTTTAGACAAGTATTTTACTGGAACATTTCAGAATTTTGGAAAATTCATATATGAAATTAGGTTTAATTAATTTTTTAAATAACAGTGCCGGAACCGTTGAAGAACTTTGAATTAATAGGATCTCAACAAAGAAGGATTAATGTCTGAACATTAGGCTCAATTAATTTTAAGCAAGAGTCAACGTCGTTAAATAACTTCCAAAAAATAGGATTTCAGAGGAATTCATATATAAAAATTAGATTTAATTAAATCCTCCAGGAAACAGGGTTTAGACAGTCAAAGAGCATCCAAATAAAAGGAGTTTAGAGGAATTCATATATGAATATGAAGCTAAATAAATTTTAGGTAAAAAATCTTTCAAAGTTCAGTAGGATTTTAGAAAATTCTCATATAACTATAGAATTTGGTTAATTTCTAAATAATATAGTCAAAATCATCAGAAACCTTCGAAATTATAGAATTTTACAGAAATTCATATATGAATATGAAGCTAAATAAATTTTAGGTAAAAAATCTTTCAAAGTTCAACAGGATTTTAGAAAATTCTCATATAACTATAGAATTTGGTTAATTTTCTAAATAATATAGCTAAAATCATTAAAAATCTTCGAAATTATAGAATTTTACAGAAATCTATATATGAATAAGAAACTGAATAAATTTTAGGTAAGAAAATCTTTAACAACGTTCCAAATGATAGGATTTTATAAAATTCTCATATAACTCCAGAATTTGACTAATCTTCTAAATAATATAGTTAAAATCATTAAAAACCTTCAAAATTATGGAATTTTACAGAAATTTATAAATAAATATTGCATTCAATCAACTTTTTACAAAGTAAATTCAAAAACCAACCTTAGGACATCAGATTAAATAAAAAATTTAATAAAATAATCCAAATAACAGGCAGTAGGTCTCTGTTGGATATGACAGTCCTGAAATTTATAAATTAAGTAATTTTAAAAATAACGAAATTAAAAATATTTAGAAAAATAGAAATCTACAAAATTAAAAGTATTTTAAAAAATAGAAATCTACAAAATTAAAAATATTTAAAAAAAGTAGAAATCTAAAAAATTTAAAATATTTAAAAAAACTGGAAATCCACAAAATTTAAAATATTAAAAAAAAATAGAAATCTACAAAATTAAAAATATTTAAAAAAATTAAAAGTATTTTAAAAAACTGGAAATCTAAAAAATTAAAAATATTAAAAAAAAGTAGAAATCTAAAAAATTTAAAATATTTTAAAAATATAAATTCACAAAACGAACGCGTAAAAGATTTGGTGGAGTAAAACGGCCCAACCACGCTTAAGGATTCAGGATTCTTCCCGGCATTGTCCGAATGAAAAGCTTAGACAACAAAAAGTGAACAGAAAAAAGTTTTAAGAGTGGATGAAAGGAGAACAATTTGCACGTCTTTTTCGGCGAAGCTTTGACAAGCGTCAAAGGAGCAAATTTTAGCTTCTCCAAGAGCTTGGATTTCCTAACTCGAGTAAAACTGGAAATTGAAACTGATGCCGGAATTTTGTACAACTTTCAACAAGACGAAGAAGTTTAAGGAAAGCCGTCTAGCCATTTTACTATTATAAAAGAAGAAATGCGTGCAGAAAAATCCCAAAAACCATCTCGAAACGAATTTCGAAATTTTCCAGTCAAGATAAAGAATGAAAAAATTTATTTTAGATTATATTAGGAAATTTCTAAAATTATAATATTATCCAAAAATGTAAATTTTCTATAAAATCCCAAAAACCATCTCGAAACGAATTTCGAAATTTTCCAGTCGAGATAAAGAATGAAAAAATTAATTTTATATTATATTCGAAAATTCTAAAATCATTATATTATAGAAAAATGTAAATTTCCTATAAAATTTTTATAAATTGATCTCGAAACTAATTTTGAACTTTTCCAGTCGAGATTAAGAATGAAAAAATTAATTTTATATTATATTCGAAAATTCTAAAATCATTATATTATAGAAAAATGTAAATTTTCTATAAATTCAAAAAATATTTCGAAACTAATTTTGAACTTTTCCAGTCGAGATAAAAAATCAAAAATTAATTATATATTATATTCGAAAATTTCTAAAATCATAATATTGTTAAAAAATGTAAATTTTCTATCAACTTTAAAAAATATTTCGAAAAGAATTTTGGAATTTTCCAGTCAGGACCGAAAACATTAAAAATCGTACATTTTTCTACTTTTGCGAACTTCTACAGTATATGATAAGTTTTAAAATCATACTACAATGAAAATTAGTCAAAATTGATCTCGAGACGAATTTTGAAATTTTCCAACCGAGACCGAAAAAGTAAAAAATTGTACATTTTTTTATTTTTGCGAACTTCTACAGTATATGATAAGTTTTTAAAAACTCCAGAATCTTAATTAATATTCTGTAAAGTCGTGTGAATACCGTAATCGAAGAAATCTCCGAAAAACGAAGAGCTTTGTTAAAATTAAAAAACATTTTCAAAAATTTCGGCTTAAATCCGTTTTCGGCTCATTGGTCAAATATCTTTTTCGAAGCCATAAAACGGTCAAAAAAGACAGAAAAGACAAAAGAGTCCCATCCGGGTCTGAATCCCGCGAAATCGGATTTTTATGACCTTCCGGATTCAGCTGCTCGATAACTTTTAAAATTTCGAAATTTTAAAAACGATAAAATTGATCTTATTCAAAATCGAAAATCTGGTTCTTGTTAGTGTCAAATCCAGTGGCTTATTTAGTCCTTGAAGAAAGCGCAAATAGACAAACAGCGAGTCCCAGGCCCAATCTGGCTATTGTATACATTAATTGCGGTTTCAATTTAAGCCAGATCCGTTAAAGGAAACTTTAATTATAAACATTCTCCAAAAAAGATAAAATTTCAAAAGAAATAAAATTATTTCACGTTAAAAAAGTCCGAATTAATAAAAAATAAAAAATTATTTTAAAAAAAGTAAAAATTATTTAAAAAGAATAAAAATTATTTAGAAAAAATTAAAAATACTTTGAAATTATTTTAAAAAAATAAAAATTATTTTAAAAAAAGTAAAAATATTTTGAAATTATTTTAAAAAAAAGTAAAAATTATTTAAAAAAAATAAAAATTATTTAAAAAAAATAAAAATTATTTAAAAAAATTAGAAATTATTTTTAAAGAAAAGTAAAAATATTTTAAAAAATAAAAGTAAAAATATTTAAAAAAATAAAAAATTATTTTAAAAAAATGAGAATTATTTAAAAAGTTAAAAATTATTTAAAAATTTAAAAAAAAAATAAAATTAATTTTTTTTAAAATAGTTTTTTTTTTAACTTTTGTTAATAAAAATGAAATTGATCATGTTTATGATTTATTGTCGAAAATAAAACTTCAAAATTCGAAAATGAAAATACTCGAGAATGGCCGTTATGCAATTTTGATTGATTATGACAAAAGTCAACACTTGTCTTTTTAAAAGTGGATTTCGAAAAAATTTCCATCGGCCGAAACAGGGAAGAACCGGAAAGTCTGGGAAAACCATCTCGTGGAAGGAAAAGTGTCAACCTCGTGAAATCCATCGTTTTTGGAACCAAGCCCGGCTTTGGGCAGATTCCTGTCCTCCGTTTCATCAAAATCAACATCCAGAATTCAAAATCAACATCCAGAAGTCAAAATCAAAATCAAAATCCAGAATTCAAAATCAACATTCAGAAGTCAAAGTCCAATTTTTGATCTTTCGTGGTAAGACAACATGGATTTTTCTATTTCCGAAATTTATCTAAATTGAAGATATTTGGATTTTTGGGACTAAAACAGTCTGGAAATTGGGTCTTAACGAGAAAGTTCAACTTTAAAGTCGGATTTTTAAGTTAAAGTTGGTAGTCAAACTTTGAAGCTGAACTTTGACCTCAAAAATTGATGCCAAACTTCTACTTCAGCATTTGAGGCCGAATTTTTGAAGTTAAAGTTGGTAGTTAAGCTTTCATTTTGAACTTTGTAATCAAAATTTGACTACCAATTTTGAAATTTAACTTTAATCTTAAAATTTATAATTAAACTTTAACTTTGATTTTAAATTTTAACTTCGAACTTTAATTTTAAATTTTAACTTTGATTTCGAACTTTAATTTTAAATTCGATTTTAAATTTTAAATTTTAATTTTAAATTCGATTTTAAATTTTAAATTTTGATTTTCAAATTCGATTTTAAATTTTGATTTTTATGTCGAACTTTTAATATTAACTTTGAAAAAACAGCATTAATTTAGAATTTTAAACAAATTACAGAATATTTTATAATTTTTCAAAATCTAATAAATTAGAAATTTTTTAAATTAAAAAATTTAATTTCGAATTTTAACTGGAATATTGCGGTTCAGAGAGTTTTTTGGAAAACAAACTTTTTTAACAATGTAATTTTGAAGAAAGTAAATATTTGGATAGTGACTGGAGCAGGAGTTGTTGTCATGGATAGTGTCCAAAATCAAATTTCCCGAAATTAAAATTCACTTTTAGTACTCAACAAAGTACCAATTGTTCAAAATAAATTTTCAAAGTCACTTTTGTCAAAAAAGTCAAAAAAATGGAAGACTCGAGCGAGTTCATTAATCTCGGCCAGTTTCGGCCGTTTTCGAAAGTCAACTCGATTAAAGACACGCTTGTCAATTGTTCCAGAAAATCCTATGTTCAATTTTATCAAAGCTGATGATCAAAGTTAGATGTTTAAAATTCCGTTCTAAAGCAAAAATTACAAATTGGTTTTTAAAAAATAAATTTTTTAAATAAAATTGAAAAATATTCAAATTTCTCAATTTTTATAAAAAATTATGAATTTTATCCCAACACGAAAATTCGAATTTTAAGTTTTTAAAAAATAAAATATCTAAAAAAAGAAAAATTTCGTAATTTTTGTCCCAGAACGAAAATAATTTTAAAAAAAATAAAAATTATGAAATTTTGTCCCAACACGAAAATTCGAATTTTAAATTTCGTAATTTTTTTCCCAGAACGAAAATATTTAAAAAAAATAAAAATTCAGAAATTTTGTCCCAACACGAAAATTCGAATTTTAAATTTCGTAATTTTTGTCCCAGAACGAAAATATTTTAAAAAAATAAAAATTCAGAAATTTCGTCTTGACACGAAAATTCGGACTTTAAATTTCGTAATTCTTGTCCTAGAATGAAAATATTTAAAAAAAAATAAAAATTCAAAAATTTTGTCTTGACACGAAAATTCGAATTTTTAAATTTAGTAATTCTTGTCCCAGAACGAAAATATTTTAAAAAATAAAAAACCTGAAAACTGTCCCAACACGAAAATTCAAATTTTAAATTTTCATTATTAACTTTAATAAAATAACGACTGATCTAAAATTGAAAATTGACAAATCCGGAAGAGAACAAACGAGTCATTTGACTGCGCAACAATTCGGGAACTGAAATTATTCAAAACGCCTCAGGCAGTTTGGTTTAGATTCAACAAAAGCCGCAAGATGAGCGGCAATATTTTATATGCAAATTGAACAATCGGGACTAAACTTGGCAAAAGTGCTTTTCTTCGGTCAAAAATTAGGAAAAATTTCAAACATCGGTCATTTGGCTCTCCCATTTCGCGGCTTAACTGACTTCGAAACGTCAAATTTGGCCACGACTGACGAATGAGCAAATAAAAAAGTAAAAATTATTTTTATATTTTTAAAATTTATCAAATTTAAAATCTCTAAATCCATCAAAAACAATGAAGGTCAGTTTGAAGCCGTATTGCCTCAGGCAATCAGTCTTGCGCAATTCGGCAGTGCCGTCGGAGATCCTTGTCTCAAAGGGGCCAAAGTCGATATCCCGGATTTCTTCCAGACTTTCAATTACTAAAATTTTCCATAATAAAAACTTGGAAATTTTTAGAAAATTTAAAAAAATTATTCTTAAAATTAAAAAAAAAATAATTTTTAGAAAATTTAAAAAAAATTATTCTTAAAATTAAAAAAAAAATAATTTTTAGAAAATTTTAAAGAAATATTTTTAGAAAATTTTAAAAAAATATTTTTAGAAAATCAAAGAAAATTATTCTTAAAATTAAAAAAAAATTTATTTTTAGAAAATTTTAAAGAAATATTTTTAGAAAATTTTTAAAAAATATTTTCAGAAAATCAAAAAAAATTATTTTTAAAAAATCAAAGAAAATTATTACTTTTAAATTTCAGAAATTTATGTTGAGAGAATTTTACAATAAAATTAATTTTTAGATTTTCTAGATTTTAAAAATTATTTTAGTTTTTTAATTTTTAGAATTATTTTAATTTTTAAAATTTTTAGAATTATTTTAGTTTTTTAATTTATAAATTTTAAAAATTATCCTAGTTTTTTAATTTTTAGAATTATTTTTATTTTTAAAATTTTTAGAATTATTTTAGTTTTTTAATTTTTAGAATTTTTAGAATTATTTTAGTTTTTTAATTTTTAGAATTATTTTAATTTTTAGAATTTTTAGAATTATTTTAGTTTTTTAATTTTTTAATTTTTTTAATAAGATGATTATTGAGGCCAAATTGAGTGCCGTTCGTTTCCTAGGAAAGAAACGGGCAATAAAGCCAAAAAACACGCCTCAATGGGTTTGATTCGCTCCGGAGCGTCAATCCGAAAAATTGATGGAAAAAATGGTAAGCCAACGGAAGACCGGTGCTCATTTTATCAAATTTAAGCCTCAAATTTGGATGTTTAAATTCTCACGCTAAAAAATCATAAATTATTTTTTTTTAAATTTATTTTAAATTTTTACAAAAATACAGTATACTTCTAAAAAGGAAAATTTCGTAATTTATCTCTTATAACGAAAACTTAAAAAAATAAAATATATTTAAAAAAAGGAAAAATTCACAAATTTTGTCTTAACACGAAAACTTTAAAAAATTAAATTTTCCAAAAATACAGTATACTTTTGGAAGGAAAATTTTGCATTTTTTAGAACGAAAACTTAAAAAATAACTTTTAATAAAAATAAAATATATTTTTAAAAAAATTCACAAATTTTGTCTCAACGCGAAAATTTAAAAAAATTAAATTTTTACAACAATACAGTATACTTCTGAAAAGGAAAATTTCGTAATTCATGTTCTAACGCCGGAAATTTTAACTTTGTTTTAAATTTTTGGAATTTATGGAAAAGTTAAAAAAATAAATATAAAAAGTTGAGTAAATTTTTTTGGAACAGAACGGCGCCAGATGAGTCAATTTTGGTCTTTTGGAAACCAGACAAGTCATGGTGACCTTTTTGGACAGCACACCTCATAAAAGAAAAACTTGTCCGAAAAAAAAAACAAAAATTAAGATTTTTTTAAATTTCGTGTTTAAAATCCTGTGAAAGACCGGGTTCCCGACACGAAAGTCCTCGAGAGATGCAGCAGCGCTTCACGTTGTATTATTTTTGGCTGTTCTTTGTGACGGAAGACCTTTGATATGTACCGAACAGTTTTGGTATTTGGCACTCCAGCACCAGTGCTACGGCATTAGTAATTGCATTCTTCGACTGCACAACAAATGCTCCTCAGCGGCAGTTCCCCCTTCGACTCGCGCTGATTTCGAAATTCTTAAACTTTATTTTTTTTTCTCACTTAACTGAGATATTATGTTAATTTAACTATTGAGAAGATATAAAAACGAAAGAAATTATATAAAATTTACGAAATAAAGTGAGTAATTGTTTTATAACCGATCTTAGGCTATAGGACAGTTCCCCCTTCGACTCGCGCGATTTCGAAATTCTTAAACTTTATTTTTTTTCTCACTTAACTGAAGTATTATGTTAATTTAACTGCTAAAAAAATATAAAAACGAAAGAAATTATATGAAATTTATAAAATAAAGTGAGTAATTGTCTTACAACCGATTTTAGGCTGTAGGACAGTTCTTACTTCGACTCGCGCTGATTTCGAAATTCTTCTTAAATTAACTTTTTTCTCACTTAACTAAGGTATTATGTTAATTTAACTATCAAAAATATAAAAACGAAAGAAATTATATGAAATTTACGAAATACCATACAACCGATTTTAGGCTATAGGACAGTTCTTTCTTCGACTCGCACTGGTTCCGATTTTTTTCTTTTTAAATTAACTTTTTTCTCACTTAACTAAGGTATTATGTTAATTTAACTATCAAAAATATAAAAACGAAAGAAATTATATGAAATTTACGAAATACCATACAACCGATTTTGGGTTGTAGGACAAATGTTCCTCTTCGACTCGCGCTGATTTCGAAATTCTTCTTAAATTAACTTTTTTCTCACTTAACTAAGGTATTATGTTAATTTAACTACCAAAAATATAAAAATTAAAGAAATTATATGAAATTTACGAAATACCATACAACCGATTTTGGGCTGTAGGACAAATGTTCCCCTTCGACTCCCCCAAGTTTCGAAATTCTTCTTAAATTAACCTTTTTCTTAACTAAGGTATTATGTTAATTTAACTACCAAAAATATAAAAATTAAAGAAATTATAAATCTTACAAGAAAGGGGAGGAACTATCGATAGGGAGCATTTGTTGTACGGTCAATTTTTCCGTTAAAATTCAGTTCCGAAAAATTTCGAAGAAAAAAGAAAGCTAATATTGAACGAGGGAATCGTGGATGAAGGAGTTCCGGTCAGACAGACAGCAGGAGGCGCTTCCTCGGAAACAATGCCCTCACTTGACCTGTCATTAGCTTTAACCGCCTTTTTGTCGTTTTTTCAAGTACATGAGTTTTATTATTGGATAACTTAAAGTACTAAATCTTATTCAATAAAGATAAATTACTTTTTATAATTAAAATTTAAAAATTTTCAAAAATATTTTGTAATTTTTATAATTTTAAAAAATATAATTTTTCCAATTTTTAAAAAACATAATTTTTCTAATTTCAAAAAATATAAATTTATTAAAATTTTTCCAATTTTAAAAAGTATAAATTTATTCAATAAAATGAATTTAAAAAAGATTTTGGATAATTTAAAGATTTTTAATTGCCACTTTATTTAATTATTTACCGTAATAGAGAATATTCAAAATTTTAGAAGTTTTTCAGAAATTTTGGAAACGAAAAATTAAAAAAAAATAAAATTTTAAAATGAGTAAAAACGACTTTGAGCAGATTTCTGAGGACATAGATGTTTCGAAATCGTCTTTTTATTTAATTATTTACCGTAATAGAGAATATTCAACATTTTAGAAGTTTTCCGGAAATTTTAGAAATTTAAAAAAAATAAAAAATAAAATTTTACAAAAAATACAGATGACCTTGAGCAGATTTCTGAGGAAATAGATGTTTCGAAATCGTCTTTTTATTTACCGTAATAGAGAATATTTAACATTTTGGAAGTTTTCCGGAAATTTTAGAAACAGAAATTTAAAAAATTTAAAAAAATAAAATTTTACAAAAAATACAGATGATTTTGAGCAGATTTCTGAGGACATAAATGTTTCGAAATCGTCTTTTTATTTACCGTAATAGAGAATATTTAACATCTTAGAAGTTTTCCAGAAATTTTAGAAACAGAAATTTAAAAAAATAAAATTTTACAAAAAATACAGATGACTTTGAGCAGATTTCTGAGGACATAGATGTTTCGAAATCGTCTTTTTATTTAATTTTTTAAGGTACTAGAGCTTCTCCAGCACTGCTGAATCTTCTCCTGTTTTCCTGGGCTTCTAGATAGAGGAATTCTGAATACTTTTTGAGGACGACCAGAAACCAAAGTTGGAGACAGAATTGAACGACGGAAACACAGAGGACATTCAGCAACGTCGAATCCAGGGCTTGTGAGAATTCTGATTCTTCGAATTCTGCATAGTTCCCGAGGTGGACTGAAATGGTCTCGTTCGTGAAGGAAGAAACGACTTCAGCAACGGATTCTGAAGGACACTGACGAAGATTCTGAATTTTTAAATTTCACTTAATTTAAAATTTGTAATTTTTTAAAATTTAAAAATTATGGTTTTTTTGAATTTATAATTTTCTGAAATTTAAAAATTATAATTTTATTTGATTTATAATTTATAATTTTTTTAAAATTTGAAAATTATGATTTTTTTGAATTTATAATTTTTGAAAATTTAAAATTTGTAATTTTATTTGATTTATAATTTATAATTTTTTTAAAAGTTAATTTAATTTAATTTTTTTTAAAAGTTAATTTTAATTTAATTTTTTAAAAACAAACTTGGTAAATCCAGATCAAAGGCCTCTTGAGAGTTCCGTCGACGAAGAGGAAACTTATCGCGGCATACAGTATGAATAATGAATCGAAAATTATCGAGAATATGTATCGATACAGTATCGGAATCACCAGAATCATGTTGTTCAAAATTATCCCTGCAAAAAGACACACCAGGACCGCTATGTCCACGACGAAGGTTACGGTCATCAGAAACAATACGATTGAAGTCACAGGATTACTGTAATTTTTAATAAAAAGAATAAAATTATTTCAAAAATTAAAAAAAAAACAAATTTTGAATTTAAAAAATTTTTGAATAAAAAAAATAAAATTATTTTGAAAATTAAAAAAAAACAAATTTTGAATTAAAAGAATAAAATTATTTCGAAAATTAAAAAAAAAATTTTGAATAAAAATATTAAATTTGAATGATTTTTTAAAATATTTTAGAAATTTATAAAAATTAATAAAAGCGAAATTTTTGATTTTTGGTCTTAACTAAAAAATTTTAAAACTTTCGTGCCAGGACCATTTTTTAATATTTTATAAAATTTGTATTTTCCGAGTACTGTAGTTTTAGAAATTAAAAAAGATTTTAATTTTTTAATTTTTTGTCTTAACTGGAAAGTTTGAAATTTTCGTGCTGGGACCATTTTTTAATATTTTTATAAAATTTGTATTTTTCAAGTACTGTAATTTTAGAAATTCAAAAATTTTAATTTTTTAATTTTTCGTCTTAACTGGAAATTTTGAAACTTTCGTGCCAGGACCATTTTTTAATATTTTTATAAAATTTGTATTCTTTGTCATATTGTAGTTTTACTGGACTTTACTGATGTTTCCTCCTGAGACCCAATTAAGGATTTTTGTCTGTTTCCGAAGGCGGTCTTGAATCCCCCGTTGCTCGATGTTTTTAAACATTCTGCGTGGAATAAACAACAATCGGACCAGGTGCTTATTTTCCAAAAAATGTAAATTAATTTTGAATAATAAAATCTTAAAAAAAATTAAAAAATTAAAAATCAAATAAAAAAATTTATTTTTTTAAAATAAGAAAATTTAAAAATAATGAATAAAATTTTAAAAAATCAATTTTTTTAATAAGAATATTTTTTAAAATTAATAAAATTTTAAAAAATCAATTTTTTAAAATAAGAATAATTTTAAAAATTAATAAAATTTAGAAAAAAATCAATTTTTTTAAAATAAGAAAATTTTTAAAAATTAATAAAATTCAAAAAATTAACCTTTGATTTTTTCGAAAAAAAATGAAAAATGTGGGTTCTTTGTTGATGCTACAGAAAATGGATTTTGATGGATTTAAAAACGGACTTTTGGGCACAAGGAAGTTTATTTTTAAATAGTCTCCGTGTTCACCAGTCCTCAATAAGATTACAGAAAAATATATTAAAATATATTAAAAACTAGAAATTTTTGGAATCCTAAATTTTTTTGAATTTTTAAAAATACAAAGTTTTTTACTTTTTGGTCCTGAGTGGAAAGTTTTAAAATTCCCGTCGAGACTATTTTTAAAGAACTTTGAAGAAAAATTTCTAAGATAATTTACTTTTTGAATTTTTAAAAATTAAAAAATACAAAGTTTTTTACTTTTTGGTCCTGAGTGGAAAATTTCGAAATGATTTCAGAATTTAATTAAAATTAGTTTTTTTTTAAATATTTAAAAGAAATTTTGTTATTTTTGGTCTTGAGTGGAAAATTTTGGAATTTTTTTAGAATTTAATTAAAATTAGTTTTTTTTTTAATATTTAAAAGAAATTTTGTTATTTTTGATCTTGAGTGGAAAATTTCAAAATTTTTTGTTAAAAATTTTTTTAGAATTTAATTAAAATTAGTTTTTTTAAAATATTATATTTTTTAGAATATTTAAAAAGAAATTTTCTTATTTTTTGTCTTGAGTGGAAAATTTCGAAATGATTTCAGAATTTAATTAAAATTAGTTTTTTTTAATATTTAAAAAAAATTTTCTTATTTTTGGTCTTGAGTGGAAAATTTCGAAATTTCTCTTTAAAGGAAATTTTTAAAACTTAATTTTTAATTATTAAAAATAAAAATTAATTTTTATTTTAAAATTATTAAAAATAAATTTAAATTTTATTTTTATTTTTAATTATTAATTTTCACAAACCTGCATTGTGGAAGCAGAATCCACAGCTCCAGATACCTGTAGAATTGGACAATTTGCCCGAGGGCATCCAGGATTCCGATGATTATTGCCGCTGTTTTTAGGTAAATTGAACAACAAAAAAAACAACAAAGAGAATATTTTTCGTGGTAGGACCTGCCTAAAGTAAACATGGCCGATGGCGAAGACGACGTACTCATCGATAATTTTTTCTGTTTTCCCATTTTCTAAAAAATTAATAAAATATAAAAAATATAAAAATTTAAAAAATATAAAAATATAAAAATTTAAAGAATATAAAAATATAAAAATTAATAAAAATATAAAATTTAAAAATTAATAAAAATTTAAAAAATATAAAAATATAAAATTTTAAAAATATAAAAATTTTAAAATTTTAAAAATCTAAAAAATCGGAAATTGATTAAATTTAAAAATTTAACATTTTTTAAAATTTTGAAGTTTTCTGAAAATTTGACAATTTTGAAATTATTAAAAATAGGAAATTTATAAAATTTTAAAAATTGAACACTTTTTTAAAATTATGGAATTCAAAAATTTTCAAAATTATTTTTAAAATCGAAAATAATTTTAATTTTGAAAATTATAAATCTCAAAAAAAAAATTTCTGAAGGCGGGGAATTCAGAAGACGTCTCGTGATTTCCCTACTCCCTCCTGAATTGCTAGTTTTGGATTTTTGAATTCAGTCAATTTGAAAATAATTATAATTTTTATTTTTCACAAAATGTCATTTTTTGTGGTTTAAATTCTGTCTGAAAAAAAAGAATAAATAACATTGAAAATTAATTATTAAAAAATTTCGAAATAATTCAGATTTCTTCCACGTCATAATTTTCATTTTAAATTTGTTTTTAAAATTTTATAAAAATTAAAAAATAATAATTTTAAAACTAATTTTTTTTTAATTTAATTTTTTTTAAAAATTAAGTTTTTTTAAAATTTAAAAAAAAATTAAGTTTTTTAAAAATTTTATTTTATTTAATTCGTTTAAAGTCCGATAATTTAAAATTTAAAAAAAATATAAAATTTAAAAGAAAATAAATATAAAATTTTTTAAATATCGGTCTTATCACGAAAATAATTTAATTTTTTTATGAAAAAAGTACCATTAGTGGCAAGACTGTTATTTTTAATTTTCTAGAAGAATCTAAAAAACATCAAAAATTACTGGTCTTGTGACGAAAATAGTTTAATTTTTTTTAATGAAAAGTATCATTCGTAGCAAGACTGTTATTTTTAATTTTCTAGAAGAATTTAAAAAACATCAAAAATTACTGGTCTTGTGACGAAAATAATTTAATTTTTTTAATGAAAAGTACCATTCGTGGTAGGACAACAATTTTTAGTTTTTTGAAAAAATCAAAAATTGCTGGTCTTGTGACAAAAATAATTTAATTTTTTTATTGAAAAATATCATTCGTGGCAGGACCGTTATTTAATTTTTTTAGAAAATCTTTGAAAAATACGAAATGTAAATTGTTTAATTTATTCATTACCGTTTCTTGACTTTATTATTAGCCAAAGCTTATTGAATTGTCCTTTAAGCCGAAACAGAAAACACGAAATTTATGATTTGCTCTCTACATAAATTCAATTTTTCACTGTGTACTGGCTCTAAGGTTAACCACATCCAGACGAGATACGAAAAAAATAAAAAATAAAATTTAAAAAATTTTTTAAAAATTAAAAAAAAGAAGTTTAAAAACATTTTTAAAAAATAAGAAATTTTTAAAATAAAAAAAAAGTTTTAAAAAATTTAATAAATTTTTAAAATAAAAAAAAGTTTTAAAACAATTTAATAAATTTTTAAAATAAAAAAAAAGTTTAAAAAAATTTAATAAATTTTTATATAGTTCGACGTTGATGGTGGTCAAAGGGCGGCTCAGCATTTCCACCTCCTCAACTCCCACTGGTTTCGAAGTTATTTTTTGCTTAATTTTCATGTTAATCCAACTGCAAAAAATCCATTTTGAAATTTATAAAAAAGTCAAATTTTCGAACAACAATTAAATTAATTAATTTTCTTAAATGTTGTACGCAAACTGCGGATTTTGTTTCGATTTCGAAATCTTGATGAGTATCGACCGACCTGCTAGAGTGCTGCACGCAAGTTGCAGATGTTATTTGGATATCGACCGACTTGTTAGAATGCTGCACGCAAACTGCAGGTTTCTTTTGATTTCGAACTCTGACTATTAACTTTGAAGTCGAACTCTGACTTTGACTTTGAACTTTGACTATTAATTCTAACTTCACAGTTTGACTACTAACTTTGATGTCGAACTCTGACTTTGACTTCGAACTTTGACTATCAATTTTGACTACTAATTCCGACTTCAAAGTTTGACTACTAACTTTGACTTTGAACTTTGACTATTAATTCTAATTTCACAGTTTGACTATAAACTTTTATGTCGAATTCTGACTTTGACTTCGAACTTTGATTATCAACTTTGACTATTAATTCCGACTTCAAAGTTTGACTACTAACTTTGACTTTGAACTTTGACTATTAATTCTAACTTCACAGTTTGACTATCAACTTTGATGTCGAATTCTGACTTTGATGTTGAACTTTGACTATCAATTTTGACTTCGAACTTTGACTATTAATTCTAACTTCACAGTTTGACTATCAACTTTGATGTCGAACTTTGACTACTAATTCTGAATTCAAAGTCTAATTATTAATTTTGATGTCGAATTCTTTGAAGTTATGCCCTGACTTTGACTTCGAACTTTGACTACTAATTCTGACTTCATAGTTTGAGTATCAACTTTGATGTCGAATTCTGACTTTGAATTCAGAATTAATAGTCAAAGTTCAACGTCAAAGTTTGACTACTAACTTTGACTACTAATTCTGACTTCGAAATCTGACTATTAACTTTGATGTCGGATTCTGAATTTGACTTCGAACTTTGACTATTAATTTTGATTTTGATTTTGACTTCAAACTCTGATTTCGGACTTGAATTTCGAATTTTGACGTTGGACTGTGATTGTCAACTGCGATCAAACAAGACTCTTATTCTGATTGTATTGAAAATGTGCCGGAGCATATTTTTCGAAATTTGGACTTATTTATGTCAACAATACCTCCGTTTTTATCCGGATATTGCAACAATAAAGCTGAAAAAACAAAATCGAAACTGTTTATCGAAATTTTTTATTTTTTATTTAACGCCTCTGTTAAATTTTTGAATATAAAATGGAAAAAAAATTGAATTTTGAAATATTTTTTAAAAATGATTTTATTTTTGATTTTCGAAGTAATTGGAATTTTGATTCTGAATCCGAAATTTTCCAAAGCGGACTGTACTTCGTGTAATCCAGTCAGGCTTATCTGCGACGAAAACCTCGGAGATCTGGGACTCATCAACGGGATATTTTCTCAGAGAATTCAAACCGATGCTTCTGGATGCAAAACTGTAACTTTGACCTGCACCGATGACGCGAATTCTGGAGCTTTTAGCATGATGGAAGATCTCGGAAATGTACGTTGATCGATGATTTCAGAATCCGAGAATCACTTTCAGAGTTATTTATTCAATAATGGAGACACTCTAACATGCACCGACAGCGGATCCTGGTTGCCCACAGGAGGAGAAGTCACTCTCTACTGTGGAGGTAAGATCACTATCATTAGTGTTTTGTATTACCAAGATGGACAGTCAAACTTTGAAGTCAAAACTGACAGTCAAAGTTCGATATCAAAATTTGAGGTTGAAGTTGATGTTTGAAGTCGAGGTCAAAGTTCGAAGTCAAACTTTGAGGTTGAAGTTGATATTTGAAGTCAACATTAAAGTTTGAGGTCGATGTTCGACATCAAAGTTTGAGGTTGAAGTTGATGTTTGAAGTCGACATCAAAGTTTGAGGTCAAAGTTCGACATCAAAGTTTGAGGTTGAAGTTAATGTTTGAAGTCGACATCAAAGTTTGAGGTCGATGTTCAAAGTCAAAGTTCGACGTGGATGTTCAAAATCAAAATTCAAATATTAACTTCAATCTCAAATTCTGAAGTCGACGTCGATGTTCGAAGTCAGAATTCAAGATTAAAATTCAGACTTTTCGTGCTGAGATATGATTTTTGAATCGACGAATTCAGATATCTTCTGATTACTAATTTAAAAAAGTCGGGATTTTGAAATAGGGAAATCCAAAATTCGACTCCAAAATTTGACTGTTGATTCTGATAATACAAAATTCGGATATGTTTTTAAAGTCGAATTTAGTCGTGGACACGGCGTCGGTGGCTGTCCCGACTTGCGAGACGACGCCGACCCCTTCGCCGCCTGCCCCGTCCCCTGGGCCCGGGACCTGCTGTCATGAGTGGTCTTCCTGGACTTCTCAGAGTTCTTGTTCTGATCAATGTGGGGGTTGTGCTACATTGACCTACACAAGGACTTGTTTGACGAGTTCCACGTGTCCTTGTTCGGGGATATCCACGAAGACGGAGCCTTGTAACCGCGATCCTTGTACTTTTCCTCGACCGTCTTGTTGTCCTCCTCTGAGGCCTCGGGCTGTCCAGGGGCAGATCCTCTGCATGTTCGCCAACGAGACCACGATCCCCTCGCCCCCTAGGAAGTGTGGTTGCTGTCCTTCAGAAGGAATCTGGGGGGTTTGGACGGATGCCAGTTGTAGTGACACTTGTGGGGGATACGGTACCGGCACCAGAACCAGGACCTGTCTCTCTGCGGCCATCGGATGCCCCTGTACTGGGGGGTCTACGAAGACCGACAGATGCAACCTGCAGCCCTGCAAGTACCCCAGGAGGTCCTGTGACCCCGTGCTGAGACCGCGGGTGGCGGATGGGATGCTCCGATGTGGTCCCAGCACTACAGACACAGTAACCCGAACAACTTGCTGTCCTTCAGGGGGACTGTGGGAGTCATGGGGTGCTTGGACCCCCTGTGGGACGAACTGCGGGGCCTGCTCGAGTTCGACCAGAAGAAGAGCCTGTGCAAGTGCCAAGTACGGTTGTCCCTGTAACAACGCCGAAACCTTCCAAACAGTCCCCTGTAACCGAACACCCTGTCCCACCGGCACACCCTGCTGTACCGGAACCCCCACCGCCATCTCCAGCGGAAACTACATCTGCAAAAGCCCCGGGACCTAGGGAATCCAGCCCAACACCAGCTGTTCCTCCCCCTACAGCCCCCCAGAACATTCCAACGAACCCCACCCCACCCCAGTCCCCTGACCACCATTCCCCCAGAACACTCCAACGAACCCCCCACCCCCGTCCCCGTACCCAAAACCGCTGTTGGATCACCATACACTCGTACAATTACTCAATAGTAATCCCAAATCAATGTATTTAAAATCCAAAAAATATTGACTTTAAGAACTATTGTGTACAATTTTTTGCTTTTTAGTAAAAAAACTTAGTTCTGGTTAGATTCGAATAAAAAATTATTTGCAATGGAGTTACAGGATCTATGGATTTCGAGTCTGAAGCCAGTGCTTTATTTTGTCAAAGCTCGAGGTCAGAATTCAACGTCAAACTATGAAGTCAAATTTTGAAGGTCAAAGTTCGGCATCAAAGTTTGAGGTTGAAGTTTGGAATCAGAATTTAATATCAGAGTTTGAAGTTAAATTTTGAAGTCAAAGTTTGGCATCAAAGTTTGAAGTTAAATTTTGAGGTCGATGTTCAAAGTTAGAGTTCAGCGTTAAAATTGGAAATTTTTACAAATACAAATATATAAAAATTAACTACAATGGAAGCTCGACAAGTGGAAAAACGCGTTAAATGGAACTCGGAAATGTCATTTGATCTTTGATGTTCCCTAAGTTGAACATTTAGTAAAAGATACCCTCAGTAATCGAGTTTTGATGGAACTTTCCAAATCCGCAGGTATTCAGAAGTTCCGGCATACTGTTGGATGTGGCGAAGACGGGCTTCCTACTGACCCCTAGGGTCCGCTGGGGTCGGCAGCACTCGGACTCGCTTTTAATCTTCCACATTAATGTATCTCATTTCGCTCCAGAACCTCCTGAGGATAGGGGTGGCTTTACGACCTGGGTTCGGGCCGGCCGGGATTCGGTTTGAGGTACATCGGCGCCGTCTCTATACCACACCAGTTCTTGGGCATTCGATAACTGAAAAATCGAGATAAATGGAACATTTGGTAATTAAAAAATCGACATAAATGGAACGTTTTCCCGGTCCCTTCAAGTTCTACTTACCGCGAGTTTACTGTAGCTTGTTCGAACTTTACAACCTGCGAATTTCAATTTTGAAGTCCAGCGCTTTAGAGATCCCGAAAAACAAATATCTTGCAAAAAATGGGTTGTATTACATCTGGCGAATTTACATGAGATCTCGAATTTCAGAATCCAAGACCCTGAATGAAAACTCCGAACTTTGACTTCAGATTCAGAAGTTTTTTAATTCTAAAAATTACTTTTTGATTTTTCTAAATAAAAAATATTTTTTGATTACAGTATTTTAATAGAAAACTTTTTTTTTTGAAAAGAAAAAATTTTAATTTTTAAAAAATAAAAAATAATTTTTCCTATTACGGTAATCGAAAACTTTCTTTTCGGGACTAGAAAATAAAAAATCACCGTCTTGATTACCGTACTCTGATCAAAAATTTTCTTTTGAAGACCGAAAAAAAATGATTTTCTCTATTACCGTATTCTGATTGAAAACTTTCCTTTCGGGACAGAAAAATTTTAATTTTTTTAAAAATAAAAAATTATTTTCCCTATTACCGTACTCTGATCGAAAATTCCCTTGAAGATTGAAAAAAAAATGATTTTCTCTACTACCGTACTCTGATCGAAAACTTTCCTTTCGAGACGGAAAAATTTTAACTTTTTTAAAAATAAAAAATTATTTTTTCTATTACCGTACTCTGATCGAAAACTCCCTTGAAGACCGAAAAAAAAGTGATTTTCTCTATTACCGTACTCTGATTGAAAACTTTCCTTTCGAGATGGAAAAATCTTTGTTTTTATTTTTAAAAAAAGAAATTTGTGAATTTGAAAATCTGGACGTGTCTCCGTTGCAAAAACGCCACAAATATTTCCCCAGGGACATTTTGGTACAAGACCAAATTCGACGAGGAAAAAATGGACTTTAAGTTTGACTTTTGCCAAGTCCTTTTTCGAACACTTTGAAATTTAGGTTTTTGAATTTTTCAGTAAAATACCGTAATTTTTGATAATTTTTATTAAATTTTAAAATCGACCAAATTTCGGAATTTTTTTTAAATTTAAAAATTTATATTTTTATTTAAATTTTTTTTATTTTTATTTTTTATTACAAAATTTTTATTTTTTTTTTATTTTTTTATTAAATATTTTTAAATTTTTTTATTTTTATTTAAAATTATAAAATTTAATTTTTTTTATTTTTATTTAAAATTGCGAAATTTAATTTTTTAATTTTTTAATTTTTTGATTTTTTTATTTTTTATATAAAATTGAAAAATTCCAGATTAAGAAATGTTTTTAAATTTAATTGCACTTTTTCTATTTCCTTGGATTCTGGAGGCTACAGACGGAATGAGACAGAGGAATTCTACAGTACCCTTGAGACAGATGATCAACAGGTCCAGGGCTTCATTGCTGCTTCTGAAAAAAAACACAACAGAATTTTCCGACGAATCTTGTGCTGTTTGTGATTCCGAAGTCTGTGCTGACAGATCCAAGGAAGAACCAGAAGATCTGTTTTGTGTCAGAAAAATCACCGAATGTAAGTTTAACTTTTTAAAATTATTTATTTCAAAATTTTATTTTTTTAAAATTATTTCGAAATTTTATTTTTTTTTAAATTATTTATTTCAAAATTTTATTTTTTTAAAATTATTTCTTTTAAAATTTTACTTTTTTTAAATTATTTCGAAATTTTACTTTTTTTTTAAATTATTTATTTTAAAATTTTATTTTTTATTTAATTATTTATTTTTTTTAAATTCTTAAACTTGTTTTATTTTTTATTTTTAAAAAATTATTTTTAATTTTTTAGATTATTTTTAAAAATTAATTAATTAATTTTAATTTAAGCAAATGAAGTAGAAGAATGCCTGTCCGAAGACCAGTTAATCCTGGTTCTCTCCAACAAAACTGTCTTCGAAGAAAACGAAGGCTGTGAAGATTCTGAATCCTTCGAAATCTGCTGGTGTCGGACCTTCAGAATCCCTATTTTAGACATGACAAAATTCAATTCAAAAATGTGGAGAATTCAAAATGCTGTTCAAAAAAAAAGATTCAAAAATATGTTCCCCAAAAATTCTGCATTTATTTCTTTAAAATTTTTATTTTTTCAATTTTTCCAATTTTATATCCTTAGGCAAAACGGATAATCGGGTTTCGATGCTCTCTTTTTCGATATATCACTTTTGAGATTTGTTATCAATGCCGAATCTGGTCCCAGGAGGAAATCCCAAAAATTTTTCTGGATTAATTTTGAGGACTATTTTCATCGTGCCCTGAGGCAGTTTAGCATGAGATAAACTTTGTTAATTGTCTTGATTGAAAAAGTCAAAATCAAAGATGGAATTTTTGGATTTAAAAAAGTTGAAGAAAATTAAGATTTTTTGGATCAACTTTGAAGATTATTGTTACCATGCCCTGAGGCAATTTGATATAAAATAAACTTTATTAATTGTCTTGATTGAAAAATTCAAAATTGAGGATGGGATTGTTGGATTTAAAAAATCCGAAGAAAATTAAGATTTTTTGGATCAATTTTCAAGATTACTGTCATCATGCCCTGAGGCAATTTGATATAAAATTTCATTAATTGTTTTCATCAGAAGTCAAAATCGAGGATGGAGTTATTAAATCTCAAAGTTTAAAGAAAATTAAGATTTTTTGGATCAACTTTGAAGATTACTGTCCTCATGCCCTGAGGCAATTTGATATAAAATAAACTTTGTTAATTGTTTTGATTGAAAAATTCAAAATCAAAGATGGAATTTTTGGATTTAAAAAAGTTGAAGAAAATTAAGATTTTTTGGATCAATTTTGAAGATTACTGTCATCATGCCCTGAGGCGATTTGATATAAAATAAATTTCACAAATTGTTTTTATTAGAAAAGTCCAAATTGAAAAAAGAATGTAGAATTCTTAAATTTCAAAATTCGAGAAAAATAAAAAATTTAAAATTGGGCGTGATTGTGGCTTCCTCCAGAAAGACCAATTTTGTCCAAAAAGGCGGTCTGTCGTTTCAAGCTTCATCAGATTTCTGTTTTTTCCAAGCTGGATTCAGAAGTTTCGCAACACTCGCGCAATCGTTCAAATCGTCGCCAATTATCCGGTAAGTTTTAATTTTTGGATTTAAAAAAAAAATTAAAAAAAATAAAAAAAATATATTTTTTAAAATTTTAAAAAAATTTTTTTTAAAACATTTTTTAAAATTTTTTTTAAAATACATTTTTTAATTTTTTTTAAAATATATTTTTTTAATTTTTTTAAATATATTTTTTTAATTTTTTTATATTTTTTTTTGAAAAAAAATGTTTTTTTTATTTTTTTTTGGAAAAAATGGTCTGATTATGATGTTTGAAAAAAATAAATTTGAATTTAGCTGACTCGACGATGACAAGGATGTTGATTAGACTTCGTGATTGGATTACTGTAGATGATACAACTGCTAAAAAGATTAAAAAAATCGGTCCTGTTTTGGTTTTGATCGCTTTTGTCGGATATTTGCTTTTCGGCGCGGCCAGTTTTTGGTTTTTCGAAAAAGATCAAGCTGTTCGAGCTTATCGTCAGCATTTCCTTCATCTAGCCGTCAATCGGTAAGACATCCCTTAGGTCATATCATAAAAATCAACTTTTTTCAGTCGACAATTCGCTCGAGAAGTCTCACAGCGAATTTTCAATGACACTAAGAACCTCTTCGTCGTGATGGATTTAGAACAATCAAATCGCGTTCAGGTCAGTTTTTAAAAAGTAACAAATGTTCCGTTTTATCAAAGTTCAAAGTCAATTTTTGAAGTCAAAGTTCAACTTCAAAGTTCGACCTCAAACTTAAATTCAATTTTTGAGGTCAAAGTTCAGCTTCAAACTTGAAGTCAAAGTTCAACCTTAAACTTGAAGTCAAATTTTGATTACAAAGTTCAAAATGAAAGCTTAACTACCAACTTTAACTTCGAAAATTCGGTCTCAAATACTGAAGTAAAAGTTCGACATCAATTTTTGAGGTCAAAGTTCAGCTTCAAAGTTTGACTACCAACTTTAACTTAAAAATCCGACTTTAAAGTTGAACTTTCTCGTTAAGACCCAATTTCCAGACTATGTCTTAATCCCAAAAATCCAGATATCTTCCATTTAGATAAATTTCGGAAATAGAAAAATCCATGTTGTCTTATCACGAAAAATCAAAAATTCGACTTTGATAAAAAAGGAGCTCTTTTTCGATTGAATATTTTGTTTTTTTTCAATATCTATCAATAGCCTCACACCCAACCCCTAAGGGCAGACGGCGAGTCATGCATCCCAAATACCGTAATCCAAAAAGCTCCAAATTCATTCAGGAAAAGTAGCTCTAAAATCATGGAAAATTACGAAACACCAAAAAACAAATTTTCACTTTTGGGCTACTGTATTTTCTAAAAAATTCGAAAAATTCGTGCTGAGACTAATTTTATGATTTTCATAATTTAAAAAATTTATAAAATTATTTTTCCAAAATTTTCGGTCTTAACTGGAAAATTCTGAAAATTCGTGTTGAGACTAATTTTGTGATTTTTATAATTTTAAAAATTTACAAAATTATTTTTTTTCAAAATTTTCGGTCTTAACTGGAAAATTTTGAAAATTCGTGTTGAGACTAATTTTGTGATTTTCCATAATAGTATGACTGTACACTTTTTGAAGTCAATTTTGTTTCGAAAAGACATTGTTCTTTATTGGGAAAAAGGACAAGAAACACAATACTTGGTCCATCCAAAATTAGCGCCAGTTTCTTCTTTGATTGCAAGTCCCAGGCTTCCGTTGGTTCTGAATCTTTGCTAACAACATTTTTGACAACCAAAAGCCAGCTATAAAAAAGACTAAATAATGATGCAAATTATTTTAGGCCAATATTAGAGACCCGAGGGTGAGGGAACGACGAATGGTCCGAAAAGTTCCGCGCCATTCTAAAAAGGCCTAAAATCAGGGACTAAAGATACTGTAACAATTAAAATATTTAGGTTTTGGATCGCTGTAAAAATTTTAAATAAAAATAAAAAATTTTAAATAAAAATAAAAATAAAAATAAAAATAAATAATAAAAAAATTTAAATAAAAATAAAAATAAAAGAAATTTAAATTTAAATTTAAATGAAAAATTTACATATAGTACTTGGACTGTCCTTTCCCGCTGTGCCCCAATGTTGCAAGCAAGCTGCAAATTTGATTTTGGGATTGACTATTTTACAACCTTTGGTGTTAGTAGAAAAGATCTAAATCAAAAAATGGAGTGTGAGAGAACTGCGGAATGGCTTAGAAGTCCTAGGTCGGTCTAAAAAGGTCTAAACCAGGAAAGCAGAGCGCGAGAGAAATAAAAAAATGGTCTAAATGGTCTCAAACTGGTCTAAGAGGGCTTGAAATCAGAGAAACACGGGTGCGAGAGAATTACGGACTGGTCTAAACGACCTTAGAGTAGTCTAATAGGGCCTAAATTAGGTAATAATAAATACGGTAATTTTTCTAACAAATTATAAACCAGTCTAAAAGGACCTAAAACCAGGCAAACATGGAAGTGAAATGATTACGAATGGTTCTAAACGACCTTAGAGTGGTCTAAGAAGGTCTAAATCAGGAACTAATGGATACGGTAGCGACTATAAAAACCCCTAACCAGTCTAAAAAGACCCAAAATGAAAAAACAAAGAATTACAGAATTTTTAAATTAATTTTTCCGGAAATTTTTTTCAACCATCTTACAGTAATGATCCAAATTATTCCAGGCTCACTTGATTAATTCGCTGCGGGAGTACGAAAAAGAATTGAATCTTCCCAAACCCCTCAGAGACGATTGGGATTTCGGAAGTTCCTTAGGGTTCGCCTGGGGGCTTCTCACAACCCTCGGACACTCCACCCGATCCCCGAGGACGGTAGCTGGCCGATTGTTCGCCATCATCTACAGTATCATAGGAGTTCCTTTCTTCATCGCTGCACTACTCCTCGTAGCCCATAAGTTCTACACTTCAATCAAGGTATATTTTAAAATTTAAAATAAAAAAAATTCAAATAAAAATTTAAATAAAAATTTAAATAAAAAATTTAAATAAAAAAATTTAAAAAAAATTCAAATCAAGAATTTAAAATAAAAAATTTAAATAAAAAATTTAAAATAAAAAAATTTAAAATAAAAATATTCAAATAAAAATTTAAATAAAAATTTAAATAAAAAATTCAAATAAAAAAATATTAAAAAAATTCAAATCAAAGAATTTAAAAATAAAAATAAAATAATTTTTAAAAATTAAATCGAAATTAATTTTTAAAATTACTTAAAAAATTAAGTCAAAATTAAAATAAAATTATTTTTAAAATTATTTAAAAAATAAAGTCAAAATTTAAAAATTAAAATAAAATTATTTTTAAAAATTAAATCGAAATTAATTTTTAAAATTATTTAAAAAATAAAGTCAAAATTAAAATAAAATAATTTTTAAAAATTAAAATAAAATTATTTTTAAAATTATTTAAAAAATAAAGTCAAAATTTAAAAATTTAAATAAAATTATTTTTAAAAATTAAACCGAAATTAATAATTGATAATTCCAGAGAACAACAACAATCAGAAAACGCCATCTGTATTACTTCGGAGTTTCTGCCGCTGTTTACTCAGTTTTCTTGCTGGGATTCGCTTATTTCCTCTACTATGCCGAGATTCTAGATTCCTTCTGGAAATCAATCTACTTCACAATTCTCTCATTTCTCACAATTCACGTAAAAAAATAATTTCAATTTTTAAATAAAATTAAAAAATTTTCAGTCAACAGAATATACTGACTTCAGTGAAGCCGACAAACTTCTAACTCATTTTGCTATTACTATTTCATCTCTTATTGGAATTATTACTATTTTTTTCGCTGCTTTTATTTACGAAACTCGCGAATCTTCCACTGCCAAAGTCGTTGCTGCTGATTCAGCTTCAGGCGATCCTCCCCGATTCCAAGTTATCGTCAACGAGTCCGGTGACACTAAAATCCAGCCAGCTCCCTGATTCTCGCGCTTCATTCTCCTCTAATGTCTGCAGTTTTCGCTTTTTCACTTTTATTTTGATTCAAAAATTGCTTATCTTTCGAGGTTTAACTTTTAATAAATAAAAGGAAACCATTGAATATGTTCAAAACAAAGAAACCATCACACATTTTGATAACCTCGTATCAAGGGCAATACTTGGAAGCCCACCGGAAATGCAGATGACAAATGTGTGATGTAAAACTACTATAACAAAACAAACATAATTTAAAGCGGTTTCCGAGACAAATTCAGATCAAGAAATTCATTCAGCTGCAACGGCTTCAGTTTCTTCTTCAGCATCTCCAGAAGCGGCCTTCAATTTCTTTTGAACGACTTCATCTTCAGTATCCGCAGCACGTTTGGTGCCCTAAAACATTTAAAAATTATCTAATTATTTAAACCACAAATCTCACCTTAGCTTCACCATTAGTAGCAGTTTCTTCGCCATCTTTTCCATTTTCCTTGTGTTCAGTATTTTCCTCTTCTCCGTCTTCTTGTTCAGTAGCTTCAGTTTCCTTTTCCTCTTCGTTGGCAACTTCCTCGGTCTTTTCAGGAGTTTCTTCAGCAGAGACTTTTTCACCATTTTCCTCTTCAGCCGTTTCGTTGTCAACACTGAAAAAAATTAACAATTTTAAGAAATTTTTAAAAATAACACTTACGATTTATCGACAACTTCTTTGCTAACTTGTTCCTCCTTGGTCTCCTCGACCTCGGCGGCAGCATCAACAGCGGCGTTGACCGTCTCAACTTCAGAACTCATTTTAGACGTTGAAAGAGCTAAAATATTAAACAGTAAAAATAAATCCAAACTTAGCACGTCTCCACCGTGCAACCACGCAAAAGGATTAGAAAGTTAATCTCGATTAAAAAATTATTTTTGCATCATAAAAAAGTACTTTTAATTTATAAAAAAGAAATATGCCGTAAAATAGACTAGTTACTACTGCGCAGCAGCAGACTTCGTAGGCCGAAATAGGATATCCGAAGAAGTAACTCTAACGGTACTTCTCATACTAGCCATTATTTCGTTTTCTCTGTCCGAAGGTGGTGCTAGGCTCGCCGAGTTTGGCTGCAACTGAGCTATGGGCAGTGGTCGACAAAGGCGGAGTGTGTGTTCCGCAGCTGGCAACAAAAAGTCACGGAAAGATGAACGCGATTGCGCTAGTTATTCGGGACATAAAATTGGGCTGTCCCTAAAACGCTCCCCAAGAAAGAGGCATTTCAGTTTGGAGTTCCATCTGCTGGACTTCTGCCAAGGTCAGGGACAAAGATGGCAAGTAAGCAGCGTTCCGCGCAACCAGATTCTTGATGAAGTGAGTATATTAGCTTCGCGCGCAAATGTCAAAAAAGGAATTTCATAGTTGACAAAACAGACGGGAAACTGCGTCAATCAAAAAATTATTAGCACAAAAGGAACCGAGATAGCACAATAGGAAGAGGTTAGTTTTCCAAAATATAATATTCTTAGAAAAACCCACGATTCGAAAAACGACAATGGACAACGTCCGATTTCGTAACAATCCACGAAGTATCTCGAAGTCACAAAATTCATAAATCTTCGAAATTACAAAATTTCGAAATCAAAATACATCGAATTCTTGTAGAATTTAAAAATAAAACTTGTTACGAAATCGTCTCAACACGAATTTTTAGAAAATCCCAGAATCCTAAATTCCGGACATTGGTTTAAAGGACTTACCGGGCTGTGGAAGAACCTAAAATATTTCACGCAATTCCAATAAAGTTCGAAAATAAAAAATTTAAGGAAAAAATGCGACAAAGGTCACCGAAAATCGAAGGGATGAACGAGCGCGTACGAATTTCGAAATGGACAAGACAGAATCCAGAAAACTATCGCTTCGAGACAACTGGCGCGAACCGACAAGGAAATGAAATTTTAAAAATTTATAAATCATTTTAAAATTTCGTTTTTTATAAAAATTTATATATCATTTTAAAGCTCTCGAAACGGAGATTCAGAATCCGCGTTCCGTTTTTGTAAACCGATATTTCGAAATCAGATATTTTCGAAAAAATAAAAAATTTCGATATATGAAAAATTTTTATTTTTTAAAATAATTTTAATCATTTTGAAATTTGTACCTAATTATAGAAAATTATTAAAATTTTTAAAATCAACGCGGGAAAAATGAATTCAAAAAAATTACGTAGTTTTTATCATTCATGTTTGAAAAAATCAAATTTTGACTTTTTCGATTTCTTTATAGAAAAAATCAATTAGATAACCGTAATCAGCGGAAAATACACATCTGGTGACGAAATAGAATGATTAAAATTAATAAAAACGAACGCGGAAAAAAACTCAAAAATCAAATTTGTTCTTCCTCGTTCATATATGAAAAATTTGACTTTTGATTTCTTTCCTTTTTTGAAAAAAATTAAATAACTTTAATTAGTTTAAAATTTATATGAAATTACAAAAAATAATTAAAATTAATAAAAACGAACGCGGAAAAAACTTAAAAATCAAATTTGTTCTTCCTCGTTCATATACGAAAAAGTTGACTTTTGATTTCTTTCCTTTTTTGAAAAAAATTAAATAACTTTAATTAGATTAAAATTTATATGAAATTACAAAAAATAATTAAAATTAACAAAAACACGCGCAAAAAACTCAAAAATCAAAATTATTCCTCCTCGTTCATATATGAAATTCCTCACTTTCCTTCCAGAAAAAACCGCAATTCCAATTACATATTCCATAAATCTCAAAAACTACTCCGATCGACGTTTACTTCTTCTCCACAATGCCGTAATCACAGTAGAAAAATCCACTTGGAAATTTATCAAAAATGCAACAATGATAAAAAAACAAAAAACTAGTCATCCTATCGGGAATATTTTCTAAAAACAAAAGTTCGATGATCAAATTCGACAACTGATAGAGCTACAGCTGTCCCGACAAGGGACCAACCAACTTCGTATCCAAATTTACGACTGAAATCCTCCTCAAATCCAAAATACCCACATGTGTCCATGAAATAAATTGCTTTTTTTCTCAGTTTTTATTTCATCCTCACAAACAAAATAATTCAAAACTCACCAAGTCGAAGTATCCTGTGAAAGAGCACGTGCGCGAGATAGGAGCTATGGACGGCTGGGTAATGGGAACTGATCAGAAGGAGTGGAAATGTGGAAAACGAACATCCGAGAGGACTCGCTAAATTCGATAACAAACCCAAACCAAACCCCAAAATTATAAAAACTTCCGTTTTTTACCGATATCAGCGTTGGCATGAAATGTACTCCGTTTTCGCGATGATGTGCGAAAAGCCAGATTGGAATAGCAACGGACCCGAGATTGATAGTATGAATGGTATGAACGCGCGTGCTCGATTGGTTCGAATGGTTCCATCTTGAAAATAATACATCAAAAGCAGACAATAAACAAATAACATGGAGTATCAGAGATTGGTATCACCAAGCCAAAAATAGAGGGAACAATAAATACTTCAATAATGTATCAAAGAGACAAAATCAAGAGACTTACACCTTTCTCATTCCCACTTTTAGTCTCTTTCGGATCCCGAACGGGAGTAACTTCCAGAGCGAGAACGGGAGCGTGAGCGCGAAGATGCTTCTCTAGAGCGTGAGCGGGAACGTTCGTGTTCAGATTGATGGCTTCTGGAGCGCTCACGGTCGGAGTGGACACTTCTGGAACGAGAGCGTGATCGTGAATGTGGGGACTTCGACGGGGAACGTCTTGGGCTAGCGGCAGATCCATCACGACGTGGGGATTCATCCTTGACTTTTTCTTTTCCGTTTCCATTCACAGGAGGGGATCTTTCTCTTGAGGCAGAACGACGTGGAGATTTATCTGTAACAGAATTAGAACGCGAGCGTCTCTTCGCTTCCGGAGAAGCGCTACGATCACGATCAGCAGAAGGGCTTCTGCTCTCATCGCGGCGACTCTTCTTCTCAGGAACTGGGCTTTCAGAATCGGAATGACGGCGTGAGCGGCGTTTTGGAGTACGACTGCGACTGCGGGAACGGCTTCGGCTTGAGCGAGTTGAGGAACGTCTACGCCGACGATGACGGTCACGGTCTCTGCTGTAGGAACGCGAGCGGGATCTTCTGTAGCTGCGGGACCTCCTTCTGCGAGACCGCCACGGTCTTCCCTTCGCGATTTCAACAACGACCCTAAAAACGACGAATTACAGAAATCTCCATATATCAAAACCCACCGATCACCCAGTAACGTTCTACCATTCAAGTCATACACAGCATCTTCGGCATCACGAGAGCTTGAGAGCTCGACGAAACAGTATCCATTCTTCATCAGGACGTCGCGGACTCGGCCATAACCCTTGAAGAAAGACTCGACATCGCGTTCGCGAGCCCGATAAGGCAAACGACCAACGTAGACACGAGACATCTTCTGAAACCACTTTGTAATTTATGCTCCACAATTAAATATGAAAAATTAGGAAAAAACGCAAAAACGTCACATCTCGAGAACAAAGGCGCGTACAAATTGACAGAGAAGGGACGCTGTGCGCTAGCAACTGGCGTTTCCTTTCGGGAATGTTTACTGTAAGTGGCGCGAACTTTCAAATTGCATTCTGCTTTACTTCTCTTTCTCGCCGAAAGAACAACTATTTATTCATTCTGTTTCTTCAACAACAAATTCCACACTAATTTCCGATTAGGTTCATTAATTTAGAAATATCAAACAAAAAATGACGAAATTTCTATGTCAAAAAGAAGAAAATTTTATATGAAAAATTACAAATAACGCGTTGTGAAGACGCTTATGGCTATAAAAGCCAGGTATTCGATGAGCAGGAGAATGGTTATGTGGTGGTGGAGGTGTTTTTAGGGGAGTCAGACAGCAAATGTTGTAAACAGGGAACTCATGAAATCAGAAAAAATTTCAAAGTATAAAATCCGATAAATACAGTGAAAATACAACTCCTAAAGATAGAAAATACGGCAAATTCCTTAGAAAATAATAAAATAAAAAGGAAATGAGAGCGTTAGACGGGAAATTTTGGGAAACAACGAAACTCAGCGCCAAAAATAAAACAAGAACTCCCGGAACGATTTTTTTTGCTCGGTGTTGCGCGCTTCATTCGACCAAATTTCTCTTTCGTAACCGTAATTTAACTCTTTTTATATTTGCTTTATTTCCTTTAACTTTATATTTTTATAATCATCGAGTTAACCGCGAGGAGGTAGCGATATTGGTTGATTTAATATATGAAATGTGATTTCAGAGGTCTCGAATCAAGATGAAGTTGGTCCGCTTTCTGATGAAACTCACTCGTGAAACCGTCACAATAGAACTCAAAAACGGAACTCAGGTCCAAGGAACTATTCTCGGTGTTGATGTGGCCATGAACATGCACTTGAGAAACGTGAAGATGACTGTCAAAGGACGCGATCAGATTACCCTAGATGCCCTCTCCATCAGAGGTCCGTTATTTTTCATCTCCAATTCTAACGACATATTTCAGGAAACAACATCCGCTATATTGTCCTACCAGATGCTCTAGGATTAGATCAATTACTCGTCGACGATGAACCTAAGAAGAAGTCTACTCGTGGAAGGCTCGGTGCTCGTGGACGTGGAGTCAGAGGTAGGGGCCGTGGAGCTCGTGGTGTCAGAGGCGGTCGTGGCCGAGGACGTCCGTAATTGCGGGTTCGTTGTTCTGTTTATCAACCCAACTCCAAGATAGACACCGACTCGATCTCAAAGATTCCCTCATCCGTGTCTCCATCTTGGACCTGTTTTCGATCTTTTCCCGGGACTTGATTTGTTTTTTGTAATTTATTCATTAAAATCCAAATTGCCCAAAAAATGATGAAAATTATAACTGGTAAAGCGGAAACCCTTTACTCGTAATTAGTCGGAGCATCATCTCAAGGAGTGCCAAATTTACTGAATGTTGATAGCTTCGGGTGGGACAGTCATGGTTCTAACGGGCTTTTGACGGCTCAGTTGACTCCTCTTAGAAGCAGGCAGGTCAGCGGTGTCCTTGCGGTCGGCCCAGTAGAGGATAATCTCTTGATCAGACGGACAGCTCTGGTTAAAGGAAGGATGGGAGTACCCGGCTTGAAGATATCGCCACAGGTGATGCAAGTCGATAGGAATCTCAAAACCTTTCAAAGCACGTGCTGCGATCCTGATACTATGAAGTTTCGGCAAAACGATGCAATCAATATGCATTGGAGAATCACCAGTCAGGAACTTCTTTCCATTAGATTCAAGATACTGGTTCAGACGGTAGAGTTCATTCAACAATCCCTTAGGATCCTTGTTGACCTCCTTCACAAAGTAACAAAAAGCTCTAAACAAGTCGGCAGTAGCTGCTTCAGCCTCAGTGTCATCATTCCGAAGACTCGGATGGGGATAAGTACGATCAATATACTCAACAATCTCATCCGGATGAGAGATGGCAACATCTTGACCATGTTCCAGAGCTGGGGCGTGACGAAATCCGGCCTAAAAAATAAAAACTGATAAGTCCCATGATTCATGACTTACGTCTCTAAAGTCAGCAGCCGGTTTAGCTTCATTAATTGTCACGACTTCAAACCGGCAAGAGGGGTTTTCTCCCTTGAGAATCAAAATCATAAAAAGTTGTTGAGATACCGGATCACCTCCAAGGGCCAGTCCATCGCTTCCGGCCTTAACCCAGAGTTTTAGCAATGACAACGTTTCAGACATTGAGTCAACTGGAAAAACGTTAATTCATCAGTAGAACACATTTGACGAAGACGAAAATTAAAAACTTCAGGGGAAACAGGCAACAATTGGATTTATTTTCTAGTCTTGTGGAACAAATGAACCGTTAGGTAGTCAAAAGAACGATTAAAGTAAAAATTGACAGAAAATAAAAATTAACACGAATAAGAGAAACTTTGGGACACAAATAGTAATTTCATCCAGTTAACTTTTCGATTAACATTGGCCAATTTTGATGATTCATATGTAATGCGACTATCATATAGTGACTCCACGAAAATGCATATCAAATCTATTTTAAAAACAAATACTAGGATTTGCGAGAGCTCAGCAACCGGACACAAAATGGACTTGATAAGACGTTAGGCCACGGCGACTCGAAAGCTCTTGGCTTCGAGCTCAAAACATGCGTCTATCTACTACTAGTTTCTTGGTTTTGATAGGAGCGACAGGCACGGCCATTGGCGAAAATGCAGTCTTGGACTTGGCCACCGCTATGAAAAAACAAGAGATGGAGCCAATTTCCTAAGAGCCGAAATCTCTAAAGTGCAGAGAAGAGACAACATTACATTCGGCAAAAATTCATGGAACATTATGAAATGAAATGGAAATGAAACAAGAAAAAAGGTGGGTGATAGGTGTTAAAACATCGTAAAATTATTAATGACTGGTTAATAAACATAAATTTTGAAAATTGCAATAAACATGAAAAATGCCGATAGAAAGTAGGGAAATCGAACAACACGGTATCTCAAATTGTTCAACAGTAATAATGGTAAACTGTAAAAATGATAAAAATAAAAATTAGAGAAAAATTGTGATGAGTATAAGGAAAAACAAATTATCAATGAAAAGTAAAAAATCAAATAACACGATGTTCTGACTCATTGGAGGGTAATAATAGTCAAATAGACGGGAACATGGAGAAAACGAACGTAAATATTAAAAAATTAACAAAATAGATATACGAAAAAAATCACGAACAAAAGTAGGATGACCAAATGATGTGGTTTTTCAGCTCGTTCAGGAATAATGTTGGTAAATCAGGTAAAATATTAGGAAATAAACATGAATATTAAAAAAAGTAATAAATTAGATATATGAAAAAAATTACGAACAAAAGTAGGATAATTGAGGAACGTGATTTTTTTACTCGCTCACCGATAATAATAGTAAATCAGGTAAAATATTAGGAAATAAACATAAATATTAAAAAAAGTAACAAAATAGATATATGAAAAAAATTACGACCAAAAGTAGGATGATTGAGGAACATGATTTTTTTACTCGTTCACCGATAATAATAGTAAATCAGGTAAAATATTAGGAAATAAACATAAATATTAAAAAAAGTAATAAATTAGATATATGAAAAAATACAAAAAGTAGGATGATTGAGGAACGTGATTTTTTTACTCGCTCACCGATAATAATAGTAAATCAGGTAAAATATTAGGAAATAAACATAAAAATCTCAAAAATTAACAAAATAGATATATGAAATAAAAAAACAAGTAAATTATTAAGAGAAAGTAGGATAATCGAACGCCAAGATTTTTCGACTCGCCCAACAGCAATAATGGCAAACCAGACAAAAATGGAAAAAACGGCTAAATTTTTGAGGCAACTTCGAGTTGAATCATCTTTCAGATCAAATTCGAAGTTTAATTTTTGCTTTTTTATGGAGCGATTTATCAAAATGCAAGCTGTCCTCTTCGACAGTGGATAAAAAACATCTTTAATTTGATTGATCCGAAATACATTGCAAATTTTAATAAATTCAAATTTTTTTAAATTCAAAAAATCTTAAAATTCAAATTTTTTTAAATTCAAAAATCTTAAAATTCAAAAAATTTGTGTTGGAGTAATTTCGTAAGAATATTTATTTCCACTTTTTGTAACAGTATGTTCTGAAATTTCGTGTTAAGACAATTTCGAAAAAATTTAATAATAATTTCGAAATTTATAGTTTTCTGAAATTTCATTTTGGGATTATTTCGTAATATTTTTTATTTTTAATTTTGTAATTTTAGGATTTCGTGGTGAGACTATTTCGTAGGAATTTACACTTTTTAATGTTTTTATATAATTTAATGATTTTAGGATTTTACATTGAAGCTATTTCGTAATAATTTACACTTTTTTAAATGTTTTTATATAATTTTATGATTCTAGGTCTTCGTACCTGAATTGCTTTGTAATAGTTTACACTTTTTTAAATGTTTTTATATAATATTGTGATTTTAGGATTTTATATTGAAGCTATTTCGTAATAATTTACACTTTTTTAAATGTTTTTATATAATTTTATGATTTTAGGTCTTCGTACCGGAATTACTTTGTAAGAAGTTCTACTTTTTAAAAGGCTTATGATGTCTTGTGGAAAGTAACCTGGTTCAATTTCCTCAGATTTGGAGCTTGAAGGACGCGCATAACCTTGACAACCAACTTCATCGAGAAATTTACCAACAAGCAGGGATTTTTCCAAAATTCCTCCAAATAAACTCAAATGCACTTGTAATTTGACAAAATCGAAGTTGATTGAGCAATTTTCTATTCTGATCTTTCCTCATTTTTTAGTTTAATTTTAGTTGTTGTAGTTTATCTTTTATCTGAAATTTTGCATCACGTTTTCTAGTGTTATCATACACTATTCTTTTTCCTTAATTTCTGATTTTTTTATTTTATTTGTTTCAGATTTCAGTGATACCGAAATGGGAGTCGTTCTGTGGATAGGAGCTTTCGCCCTCGGGCTTTTTATTTTCTACTGGAAAACAGTTTATGAATTCATCAAACACAGAAGAAAGCTGAATACAACGATCGAGAAGTTCGCCGGACCGCCGTCGTTTCCCTTGATCGGGACTCCACTGTTGTTCAAAATGAGTCCTGCCGGTGAGATTTTCGAATAATTTTATATTTTTAAAACAAAATCTGACCGAGATAACATATGAAGATCCAAAATCTTGACAAAAACAACTTCATATATAAAAATATAAATTTCATTAATAAATATTAAACGTCAATTTTATTGAAGTAATTTCATATATGAAAATGCATATTTTATCGAAAATAATTTCATATATGAAAATGCATATTTTACTGAAGTAATTTCATATATGAAATTTAAATTTTATCGAAGTAATTTCATATATGAAATTTAAATTTTATCAAAGTAATTTCATATATGAAAATGCAGATTTTATCGAAGTAATTTCATATATGAAAATGTAAATTTCGAAATTATTTTATATTTTATATTTAAAAGTAAAATTTCAGAATTCTGCATTCAGATGTTAGAGTGGGCGACTAGCTTCATTAACGAAGGAAAAAAAACAATCAGAGTCTGGCTAGGACCTTTTCCGGTTGTCCTTGTTTTGGCTCCAGAAGCTGTCAAAACCGTTCTGGAATCCAACGTTGTGATCACCAAAGGAATAGAATACGGTATCGTCAAGAGATGGCTTGGGACTGGACTTTTGACTTCTACTGGAGAAAAATGGCGATCTCGAAGAAAACTACTAACTCCGGCTTTCCATTTTAACGTTCTCAACAGTTTCCTCAGAATCTACGACGAAGAAGCCCAAATCATGCTGAAACAACTGGAGGAACACGCGGACACTGGAAAAATTTTCAACTTTTTCCCTTACGTCAAGAGATGCGCCTTGGACATCATCTGCGGTTGGTTTTGTTTTTATTAATCAAGGCAATCCATATATGAAACCCCCTCACATTTACCCATTATTATACCGTAACCTGCATAATGTCGGAATTTCGATGCCAATAACGAAGTATTTCAAAAAATCACGTTTTAGGTAATTTCCATATAAAACCACCCGAAAGCAAAAAGCAAGCCAAATGAATCACTCGCGCTGGTTTTTATCATGATGAGAAGAATGATTGGGCTGAATGCGCTTAATATAGGAATAAATGGCTTGTCAGGGTATTCCCCTGAAAGTAACTCGCACTGACTACAATTCTAAAGGAATGGTAGACCCAACAGTTGCTTTATAGGAATAAATGGTCTGTCGAAAGCAACTCGCTCTGGTTTTTATCATCTGAAAAGAAATGAATGGCCTAACTCTCAATGCAAAAGAAGAAATAGTTTATTGAATGTGACTCGCACTGGTTCTTTTCTGGAAAAAGGAAATGATTGTGGTGACTCGCGCTGGTTTTTATCATCAAAGAAGGAATAATTAGGCTGACGCACTTTGTGGGAATCAGTTTTCCATTGGAACAGATTGCCAAAACGCATCGCGCGCAAAAATATTTTCGAAATAATTATTTTTTAAATTTTGTCTTTTTTCTGATTTTAAAAATTGTAGCGACATCAATGGGAACTAAAGTCAACGCTCAAGCAAATCCAAATCACCCTTACGTTATGGGGGTCCAGAGACTGAACGAAATCAGTTTCGAATACGCCAGAACCCCGTGGCTCTGGATCGAGCCCATCTGGTACTTTTTCGGTTCAGGCAAAGAATACAGACAAACTCTCAAGATGGTCACTGACTTCACGAGGAAGGTAATCGAAGAAAGAGGGACGAAATTCCGGGAAGAACGGATCAAAGGAGAAAAAGTGAATTTTGACGACGCTGAATTTATTGCTAAAAAGAGATTAGCTTTCTTAGATCTGCTGTTAAGTGTCCAAGATGAAGGGAAATTGACAGATGAAGACATAAGAGAAGAAGTAGACACCTTCATGTTCGAAGGACACGACACGACCTCGTCCGGGATGACCTGGACGATCTGGTCTCTCGCCCACTTCCAAGACTGCCAAGAAAAAGTTATCGAAGAACTCGATGAAATCTTCGGGGATAGCGATCGATCCTGTACTCATGAAGATTTGACAAAAATGAAGTATCTAGAAAAATGCATAAAAGAAAGCCTAAGGCTATTTCCTCCTGTTCCTTTCCACACTAGGTCCGTCGAAGAAGATTTTGATTTAAGTAAGTTTAAAAATTAAAAAAACCGAAATAGAAATTTTTAAAATTAAAAAAAAACGGAAATTTTTAAAATTTAAAAAAAATAAAAAATTCTTTAAATTAAGAAAAAATAAAAACTTTTAAAAATGAGAAAAGAAGAATTTAAAAATGGAAATTTTTAAAATAAAAAAAAATAAAAAAATAAAAATTTAAAAATGGAAGTTTTTAAAATTAAAAAAAATAAAAAAATAAAAATTTAAAAATGGAATTTTTTTAAAATTAAAAAAAATAAAAAAAGAAAAATTTAAAAATGGAAATTTTTTAAAATTTAAAAAAAATAAAAAAAGAAAAATTTAAAAATGGAAGTTTTTTAAATTTAAAAAAAATAAAAAAAGAAAAATTTAAAAATGGAAGTTTTTTAAATTTAAAAATAAAATTTTTTTCAGATGGTGAACTTGTGCCACAAGGAGCGACAATCATGATTCCTCCGATTATTATCCATCGTGACATTGGTAGCTTCCCTAATGGAAACACCTATAATCCAGATCATTTCGATCAAGAAAGAATTGCAAAAAGACATCCATTTGCCTTCGTTCCGTTTTCTGCAGGTCCACGGAACTGTATCGGCCAAAAATTCGCCTTAATGGAAGAAAAAACAGTTTTAAGTTGGTTTTTTAGAAAATATCGTGTTGAAGCCGAAATGCCATGGGAACAAAACACTCCTTGTCCTGAATTGATCACGAAACCCCTCCACGGAACTCCAATTAAAATTTACCGAAGAAAAATAAACTAAAAATTTGAATATTTAAAAAATTTAAATATTTTAAAAATTTGAATATTTTAAAAAAATGAAATATTTTAAAAATTTGAATATTTAAAAAAAATGAAATATTTTTAAAAATTTGAATATTTAAAAAAATGAAATATTTTTAAAATTTGAATATTTAAAAAAAATGAAATATTTTTAAAATTTAAATATTTTTGAAAAATTAAATATTTGTAAAATTTAAATATTTTAAAAAATTAAATTCAACATTAATAATTATTTTTATTTGTGAATACAGTAATCATATTTGGGTCGTTTTAAAAAATTTAAACTTTTCAAATATTTTTTGTCAATTACCGTATCCATCAAAAGGTCTCAAATTCAGAGACTAAGTATAGCCTTATTTTGTAGTATTTGCTCCGTCTGTGGATTCGGCTTCGTATTATTAAAGTTGGAAATCGAATTTTTCGTGTTAAAAAACATAAATTTTTTTAATTTTAAAAATCTATTTTATCTAAGTTGATAGTTGAAAATTAATTAAATTCCCCTAATCCGAACATGATTCAGAAGTTTTTTCTTAACGCGAAAAATCCGAAATTTAACTTTGAACTCCAACTTTAATAATATTCATCACTTGTCGAGGATACCGTAGTTGCCCAATCTGCAAGCAGCGAAAAAGAAATCTCGTATTATTTTGATTTTATAATTTCCATTATTTAACGTATCGTTAATAAAAACTTCAATTATCCAAGTTTAAGACTGAAACAAAAGTAGCCATCGAAACAAACCAAACATTAAATTCACACCACTTCAAGACATAGCTTTCCAGTCAGGAATCGAACCCGGGTCTCCCAAATGACAGTCACAAACACGCACCACTGCACTGCCAAAGAACTCGAAAAACTCAAAATAACAATTTTTGAACCTCTCAAAAATTAACCTTAATCTTTTATTTCTTTGTACAAAATTCTACACAAAAAATACCGGCATTTTAAAAACCGGACAAATTTACAAAAAATATATAAATAACTCTCATTTTCCAGATATCCAAAAAAGCGTAGTTAATTTTTCACAAGACTAAAACAACGTAGAAAAACCCGAAAATACTAAAAAAAACCAAAAATGCGTAAAAATGACATAAGCCAAATTTTCAAAAATTCTAAAAAATGCAGTCATAAACCCGATTAATCAAAAATGATTCTTTTAATCTATTTTAGAATCTTTGAACAGCATTTCGTTCTTGTTGTTTTCTACGTTCTCTGTTAACTGGTTGTTCTTCCATCGAAATATTATCAGATTCAGAAGTCGGCGGTGTAGGAGATCCAGAAGAATCACTATCATTTTTCACAAGATTCGTTTTCACTAAAAAGTCAATTTTTTATAAAAATAAAAATTTTTATAAAACAATATTAAAAAAATTTTCAAAACTATTTAAAAAAATAAAACTTAGAATTGTTGAAATTATAAAATTTTTAAACAGAAATTCTAAGAATAAAGAAATTTCAATAATTATAAAAATAAAAAAATTCCAATAAATATAAAAATAAAAATACTTTTTTTAAATTTTTTTAAAATATAAAAATTAAAAAATTTCAACAATTATAAAAAGTAAAAAATTCCAATAATTATAAAAATAAAAAGTACTTTTTTCCCACTTTTTTAAATATAAAAATAAGAATACTTTTTTTAAATTTTTTTAAAATATAAAAATAAAAAATACTTTAAATTTTTTTAAAATATAAAAATTAAAAAATTTCAATAATTATAAAAATAAAAAAGTACTTTTTTTCCACTTTTCTAAATATAAAAATTAAAAAATTTCAATAATTATAAAAATAAAAAATACTTTTTAAATTTTCTTTTTTCACACAAAAATAATAATAATAATAATAATAAATTACTTACCTATTGTTCCATCATTTGTTAAACCATGTTCAACTAATGAATGTTTTCCATTACCTAATATTCTTGATTTTTGTTTATTTAATGGTAAAGGTGGTGGTAATCTATTAGAACCATTCAAAATTTTAATTTCACATGGTGGTCCTATTAATGACAACATAACAGGTAGCATTGCTAAACCATTAAATAATCCAATTATAATCAATGCAGACATAACAACAAAAAAATAATCCACAATAAAATCAAATTCTGAAAATGCTAACATTATTATTCCAAGTAATGTTGATAATCCTCCATGTAATACAGGTACAAACATATGTTTCAATGCAGATTCCATTCTTTCATCATTTGTTCCTATTGATGTTAAAAATGCTAATACAACATGAGCTGTAAATTCTACTCCAATACCTACAGCTGTAATCAATGTAACTGCTGATATTGGATTCATTTTTAATCCAAATATTCCCATAAATCCAGCAAGTTCAATCGTCATAGAAATCACAACAACAGCAACCATTGCAGCAGCCCAAGGATTAAATATAATCACAGATATAACAAACAATACTGATCCACCTATAATCAATATAGCTGTTGTTAAATTACTTGTTAAATGTAAATATTGTTCCCAAAATGTAAATGCTAATCCAGATGGAAAATTAGGTAAACCTTCTTCTGTAAATTTGTCACAAATTCCACGAATTTCTCTAATCATATCAACAATAATAGGAGTATCGATCAAATTAGTCAAATAAAACGGAATTTGACTGTAATACAATGGAGATGCCGGAGGAATTAATTTGTCTTCCCATGGATCAAATCTCCAAGAAGGAGGAGTCGGGAAGAAAGCCGCTTGAGACACATAATACATCATGTTGTCGACATGATACCAAGCAGTCAGGTAATTGTAGAAGCCCTCAGGATTAATAATGTTGGATTCGTCGATCAATTTAACCATGTTGATCTAAAACACAAAAATTATAAAAATTATAAAAATCAAAAAATTAGACATTTTCTAAAATTTCCACAAAATTCTAGAATTTTAAAATATAAATAAAAATCAATTTCATAAAAATTACCAGTTTTATCGTTTTTATATTTTCATACTTGATTCAATTTTTCGCGGGAATTCAAAAATTTCAAAAAAATTATAAATAAAATAACAATTCAATTTTTGGCGGAAATTCAAAAATTTCAAAAAAATTATAAATAACGATTCAATTTTTCGCGGGAATTCAAAAATTAAGAAATTTTACAAAACAAAAAACTTACTCTTCCATTACAATTGTATTTTTTACCATATGAACATACTAATCTTCTTGCTAATAAAGCTTCATCATTAATCCTTTTATCCGTTGTTGATCTAACATACAATGAACCATTAACAGGATCAATAACACCATTAGATATAGCTTTATCCAATTCAATTTGTAATGATTTTAACCATAATTGCATTAATGATAACCAATATGGTTCACTTGGTTTATTATCTATTTTAATAACAAAATTTGATTTAGCTAAATTTTGTCTTAATTCTTCTATTTTAATTTGTTGATTAGGATAATCAATATTTGGTCCTTGTAATACAGTATACATTGGATAAAAACTAAAATATTTTTCTCTTGCTTTTAAAAATGCTGATGGTGCCGTACCCTCAGGCAATACATCACCAAGTTCAAGACCAAGTTTTGATTTATATAATCCAATACAACCAGATATAATCATAATAATACAAATAATAACAATTATTATTTTTATTATTTTTTTTTTCATCCATGTTATATAATATTTTTCAACAAAATATTCTATAGTATACCATTCATTATTTTCATTTAATTTTTCTGTTATTTTTGAAGTTGATTCTGTTGGAATAATTTTATTTTTTCCACATCCAAATGTCATATCTCGTTTTCCTGATTTTCTTCTTTTTAAATCCAATGTAATAATTGCAGGAAATATAATTAATGTTGAAATTAAATTAACAACTAATAATATAGCTGTTTGAGTACAAAATGATCTTAAAGCTGGAATAGGTAAAATAATTCCAGCTAAAAATGCTAAAATATTATTTGTTGATGTAATTAATATAGACATTCCTGTTTCTTTCATAAGTACACCTATTTCATTTTTTTTAACACAATTTAATAAATCAACATAATTGTGTAAAAATAAAAACATATCATCAATACCAAGACCTAAAGTCAAAAATGGTACTATTTGTGTTGTTGCTGCATTAAAATGAATTCCTAACATTGATGATAATCCAAGACCTGCAATTGATGAAAATGTAACTAATAATACTCCACTAATAGCCAATTCACATGCTGATTTTACTGAAAACCACCATCCATTCCAATTCATTTGTGTAAATCCAGCATATATAATCATTAAAATATATCCCATTACAATTATAAAATATTTAAATTGTGAAAATTCTTCTAACATATCTCCAATTGATGTTGATGCTAATGGATGTACAATTCTTATATTTTCTTTTATTTTATTTAAATTATGATCATAAATTTTTTCTGTAAAATTTCTTTGCCATGCCGTAATTATTAAATTTGCTTTTTTAATTGACCATGTAGAATTATCAAAACCATTTTTAATATTTGATTTAGTATTTTTAAATCTTGTATATATATCATTTGGACCAGAAACTAAAAAAACTGATTGAAATGCTTCTGCTTTATTTAAATATCCATTTTTTTTTTCAACACCACCAATTATTAAATCTTCTGGCCATTTCATTATATTTTTTCCAAATCCTTTACATCCACCTGTCATTATTTTACCGTAATCTGGATAAATAGGTAATTCATTTTTTGATAAAAACATTTCCAATTTTTCTGGATTTTCTTTCATCCATCTTAATAAATCTTTTCCATATTTTTTACATCTTATAATTTTTGGATCTTCTGGTGGAATTTTAAAATTAGAAGTTTGATAATTATCATCATTTTCATAATTATAATATTCTTCATCATCTTTTGTTGAATTATTATTTTCAAAAATATTATTTGTTTCATTATTTAAATCACGTTTTTTTCTTCCTAAAAAATCACTAATTAAATTTAATCCTTCTTCTTTTACTGTAGAAATTATTTCTTCTGATAATATTATTTTATCAATTGAATCCATATTTTCATTCCATAAATCAAATTTTTCCATAGCATGACATCTATTAAAATAATTTGGTGCTTCTTTAGGACATTCATAATCCAATGGATCAATACAGGGTCTATCCAAATAAGCAGATCCAATTCCAGCTCTTGAAAAAAAATTTTCAATTGTTCCCAAATCAAGTAATACCGATATTTCTTTAACAACAGCAGTAGGATCCAAATTTTTCCATGTAATATTTCCTTTCGGAAGAGATGAAACAAAAGAAGTAACTTCTTCTCCAAGGACCAACGGAGGATAAGGTCCTAGAGGTTTTGATCCTTCCCAAAAACAATCAATAGGAGTAATCCATATACAAGGTACAATCCTCTCCAACAAAGTCCCCATAGCTTGATTCAGGGTTCCTGGTGGAAGAGTAGGGGCAGGGGGTTTGAAGCAAATATCAGCCAAAGTCCAATTTCTAGAAAATTTCCAAATTCCATAACTTGAAAAATCCAAAAAACAAAAAAAATTCCACAATCAAAAAATAAAATTATATAAAAACAAAAAATAATTTAAAAATTAATTTAAAATTCCGAAATTTCAAAACTTTAAAATTTCTTAATTTTTCACTTTTTTTAAAATCTTAAAAAATAAGGAATTTTAAAATTAAAAAAGTTAAAATATTTAATATTTTTTAAAATTTCTAAACTTTTTTAAATTTTAAAATTCTTTATTTTTTAAAATTTCTAAATTTTTCTACTTTTTATAAATTTTAAAAATTATTAATTATTTAAACTTTTAAATTGTAAATTTTTAAACTTCATTTTTTTAAAATTTTGCATTTTTAAAATTTTTATATTTTGCTTTTCTTTTTAGTTCCCTTAAAAAATTAAAATTCTAAACTACAAGTCGCTTTTTTCTGATTGAAAAAAAAATTTAGAAACCGGCTTGTTGGTCAGAAAACAAGAAAAGAGCTCAACCAAGTCTATGACTGTGTTTTTCGCTCGGATACACTCACAACCGGTTGACCGCTGCGTGGTCATTTATACCTTTCTAGAATTACAGAAATAGACACGGATTTCAGAGCAAAGATGCTCTTCAAAATCACACTAATTATTTTTTTTTAAAAAAATAAAAAACTTACGATCCAAACATTTCGACTTTATATTGGGCTATTTCTTCCATCAATTTCACATGTCTAAGAAGACCATTTTTAGAAAGAACATTTTCACCTTCAAATTCTGGAGTTTGAATAACAACTTGAAATCCACCACCTAATCCATTTTCACGAGGCAACTCAGGTCCATGAGAAACAGGAGAGGACTTGGGTTTCTTCACCACGGGCTTAATCGGAGGCGGCAAATCCGAGTTTTCGCGTTTTGGACGATGTAAAGATTGTTTATATTCACTTTTAGCTCGATCCAGAAAATTCAATTCTTGTTCAAGACGACCTCCTTCTGCAATAATCGTAATTAAGCAAAATCTAAAAACCACACTAAAAAAATAAAAAAACAAAAACAAGTGTAAAAAAGCATAAAAATATATGAAAATATACATAAAAAGTGAAAAAATATAATAAATATGTATAAAAAGTGAAAAAATATATAAATATGCATAAAAATAAATATATAAAAATATGCATAAAAAGTAAAAATATGCATAAAAAGTAAAAATATATATAAATATGTATAAAAAACAAATACATATATAAAAATATGCATAAAAAGTGAAAGTATATATAAATATATATATATAAATACATGAAAGTGTATAAAGATATATGGATAAGTGAAAATATAAAACTCACGTGAAACCCATAGCTTGACGATATCAGTCTCGATTTTGACATATGGCAATCCAATACAGCATAGAATCATCAGAAGTAAGCTGATAAGTAGGATTTTCACTGGATTTTGTTGAACAAATTGTCCCATGTAAAATAAGATTCTTTGGAAGATGGCTCGAGAATACAAGGCAATCCGATTGCCGTCGGCGATACCCTGAAATTCATTTTAATAATTACTGTACAATTAAAAGTTAATTTTCTAGGTTCATTATTTCGTAATCGATTGATTTTTAGGATTGTTTCGAAATTTTATATCAACTTTCGAAATTATATAAAGTTAATTTTTAAACTTCTTTGAATCCTAAATTTAATTTCATGCTGAATTCATCATCGAATATGGATTTTCGAACTTATTACGAAATCATAAACTTTTAAACTTATTTCGTAATCATAAGTTTTTAAACTTATTACGAAATCATAAATTTTTAAACTTATTACGAAATCATAAACTTTTAAACTTATTTCGTAATCATAAACTTTTAAACTTATTACGAAATCATAAATTTTTAAACTTATTACGAAATCATAAACTTTTAAACTTATTTCGTAATAGATTCTTAGGATTGTTTCGAAATCATATATCAATTTTTAAAACTACATAAAGGTCATTTTTAAGCCAGTTATATAACCTTAAATTAATCTTTATAATCACCATTGTATAATGTTTGAGACTATTTCGTAACCATATATGGATCTCCAAACTTATTTCGTAATCATGGATGGATTTTTAGGCTTCTCATATAAGTTGATTTCTTAAACTTTTTTTAGATCCTAAATTGATTTCTGAATCCTTTTCGTCATCTTGAACTGATTTCTCAACTTTGTGATCACAGCCCGGGGGGATAAAGTTATAAAATGACTCACCGCATTCATTTGCTGAAGAGCCATGTCAGCGTCGCACCAAGTCGGATGTTTGGAAAACTTTTGTTTCCAGAGTTCTGAGTAATCCGCCGAATCAGATTTTCCAACGACATGTCGATCGAGAAACTGAAAAACGGAAAATTCATATATGAAAATTTTCAAAAATCAAACGTTTAAAATCCTAGATCCATTTTTAGGAACCAAAAACGAGTCAGGTTTTTGTGAAATCCCATCGTTTGAAAAATTAAAGCTTTGGTTGAAGATACTTGAATCCAAATCAGGATAGTGTTCTTCGCAGTCACTATCGTGCGTCTTCGGTGCCTTCCAGGAGAGATTAATCGAAGACAGAAAACTCGAATGAACAGAAGTCAGTTCCGTTTTCGACAAGTAATTCTTCAGCAAGGATTTTGACTTCGGTGAAGACGTCATCTTCTCCCGATCAGCCGACAAACAACAAAAAAAGTACGAAAAAAACTAACGCATTTAATTAGGCTCAAATCTGGCTCGCTCTGGTTCTAGTGCCATTTTAATTTGGATTCATGGTCCAAAATCGACCATTTACACATAATTAATGGAGGAAAAAACAAACGAATTAGTTCTAACTGGCAAGACTCTTTCGAAATTAGTAATAACTGGCTGAAATACCAGAGCGAGTTGATTTTAGGTTTGAATTGTTTTTATTTCTAATTACATGCCAGAGCGAGTAAGATTCGGTTTTGAATCGCTCTTCTTTCTGCATTAAATGCCAGAGCGAGTGAGATTCGGTTCTAACTCGCTCTTCTTTTTAGATTGTATGCCAGAGCGAGTAAGATTCGGTTCTGACTCGCTCTTCTTTTTAGATTATATGCCAGAGCGAGTAGAATTCGGTTCTAACTCGCTCTTCTTTTTAGATTATATGCCAGAACGAATCGGTTCCGATTTGAGTCGTTCTTATTTCTGCATTATATGCCAGAGTGAGTAAAGTTCTGTTCTGACTCGCTCTTTTTTACTGTATACCGGAGGGAATTGAATTTTGATTTGCTTTCGTTTTTGAATTGCGTACCAGAACGAATACAAATCGTTCTTGTTTTCGCATTATGTACGAAAACGAACGACTACAATTTTTATTTTTGGTTCCTTAGAAGTCCCGTTTTTACATTTTTGAATCCTTTTGATTTGAATGATTTGTTGACAAAGTTCCAAAGGACCCGATTTAGAATCAAAGTTGTTTGAGAAAGTGAAGAGGACTGAATCGTACTCTAAGAACACAAGAGGGTCTCGAGTCCCTTTCGATGGACTTGTAATTTTGAAATTAATTAGCCACTTGAAAACAATTCAATATTCACGTGATGGTTCAATCCTACTGTCGAAAAGTAAAAGTCTAAAAAACGGTCTCGATTGGAAAACTCCGAAAATTCCAGTCAGGACCGGAAATTGTCGAATTTAATATTTAAGTGGTTCAAGAAGGTTCCGAAAAATATTTAACAAACTGTAAAGTCATTTTTATAAAAAAAGAATTTTTGTCTTGCAATTTAAAAAAAATGGTCTTGAGTGGAATTTTCGGAAGTTTCCACTTAAGACCAAAAATTGCGAAATTTAATTTTTTAAAAAGTTATGGAAAATTTTTATTTTTCAAAATTATTTTTAAAACTTCGAAAAAATGGTCTTGAGTGGAATTTTCGAATTTTCCAGTTAAGACCGAAAATTTTTTTTTTTAAAATAAAAATTTTTATAAAAAAATTAATTTTCATTCTTGAGTGGAATTTTCGGATTTTCCAGTTAAGACCAATTTTTTTTGAAGTTTTATGAAAAAATTTTACTTTTTTTAAGTTTTAAAAAATTTTTAAAAATGGTCCTGATTGGAATTTTTGAAACTTCTCAATTTGTCGAAAATTATTCAATTTTTGTTTCCATTTTTTCGAAAATCTCAAAAAAGATAAACAAGTTATAAAAAATCCCAATACATTATCCGATGTAATCTTATCCGACGACCGTAACCCAAGAAGCTCCCGAAAACGATCTACTTTGCTTCTGCAAAAAATTCAAGCTTTTTTACCTGGTAAATCCGATTTTTTCTTTTGATTAATTCAGGAGGAGAATCGTCTGATATAGACGTTGACTTCATTTTCGAAGCAGAGGATTTACCTTAAAAAAATACATTATTAAAAAATTTAAAAAAAATTTAAAAATACATTATTAAAAAAATTTAAAAATACATTATCAAAAAAATTTAAAAAATTCAAAAATACATTATTAAAAAAATTAAAAAAATTAAAAATTCAAAAAAATACGAAAATTTTCTTAAAATATAAAAAAACAAAAAAAATACGAAAATTTTCTTAAAATATAAAAAAGTAAAAAATTAAAAAAAACAAAAAAATGCAAAGATTTTTTTAAAATACAAAAATTTTTTAAATAATTTTATAAATAAATAAATTCACGAAGATGTCTCGACACGAATTTTGGGAATTTTTAAATGTTGAAATTTTGGATTTTGAAAAATTTTATAATTAAAAAAAATTAAAAATTAAATTTTTATAAAATGGTCCTGACACGAATTTTTAAAATTCTTCGAAAACTGAAATATTTTTGATTTTTGAAAAGTTTGAAAATTTTTATGGAATTTTAAAGAGCTTCAGAAGCTTCTGTGAGATTTTAGAAAAATTCGAAAATTCGAAAATATTTTGAAAATTTTTAAATTTTTAAATTCAAATTGTTTCTACTAAATTCTGAAAATTTTCAGAAACCGATAAAATTCTAGAAGATTTCAGAAAAATTTTTATAAAAATAAATCTTCACAAAATTAAAAAATTAAAAAATAGAAAAATAAAAAATATTTAAAAATAAAAAATAAGAAAATATTTAGAAATAAAAAATATTTAAAATATTTAAAAATTTAAATTTCAAAAATAAAAAATATTTAAGAATAAAAAACTTTAAAAATAAAAAATAAGAAAATATTTAGAAATAAAAAATATTTAAAATATTTAAAAATTTAAATTTTAAAAATAAAAAATATTTTAAATCTTAAAAATAACAAAATTTTAAAATTAAGAAAAATTTAAAATATTTTAAATTAAAAAAAATTTTTAAATTTTAAAAAATAAAAAATTTTAAAAATAACAAAATTTTAAAATTTTAAAAAATAAAAAATTTTGCCGTTTTAGCGGTCACGGAGAACTGGCTCAAGAGCTCGGATTGACTAGGACGATTTGCTTTAAAAATTCAAGGATCTACGCGGATTTCTCTCAGATATTGCGGTCACGCAAATGGAAACGATTTCGACTTTTCGCTTCCTTGCGCAGGGACGGGTTTGGAGATCTAGGTCTGTTCCGGCAGAAAATCCTCCCAAAATTAATTCTGATAAAAATTTAGAAATTAAAGAATTTTAAAACTAAAAAAACTCCAAAAATAAGAAAAATTTAAAATTAAAAAAAAATAAAATAATTTAAAAAATAAAAAAAAGTAAAAATTAAATAATTTTAAAAAATTAAAAAAAAATTTCGAAATTTTAAAAATTAAAAAACTTTAAAATTTAGAAATTTTGAAAATTAAAAAAAAATAAAATAATTTAAAAATTAAAAAAATTTTGAAAATTAAAAAATTAAAAAACTTTAAAACTTTAAAATTTTAAAAATTAAAAAACTTTTAAATTTTAGAAATTAAAAAATTTTTTAATTTTAAATTTTAGAAATTTTTAATATTGATTTTTATTCGAAAAAATTGGATTTTCGGGAGGAACTCAATCGCGGATTTCCATTTTTGGACAATGGAGATCTGGACTTGCGAAAAATCCAAAAATTTAAGAGATCCGAAATCCGCGGTTTCGACCAAAAACAAGTGACAAAAGAAAATTTCGAGACAAAAGTATTTAGTGTTCCGTTTTACCAAAATCGACAAATTTTGAAGTTAAAATTTCGACTTTTCGTGGTCAGACAATATTTATCAATTTAAACAAATTTTTGAAGTTAAAAAAATTATAATTTGAAGATATCTGGATTTTCCGGATCAAAACATGGCCTGAAAATTGGGTCTTGATGGGAAAATTCAACTTTGAAGTCGAACTTTGATAACGAACTTCGACTTCAAAGTTTGATGATGAACTTTGAAATTAAAAATTGACTATCAACTTTGATGATGAACTTTGAGATCGAACTTCGACTTCAAAGTTTGATTACCAACTTTGATGATGAACTTTGAAGTAGAAGTTTGGAATTAAAAATTGATTATCAACTTTGAGGTCGAACTTTGGTAACGAACTTCGACTTCAAAGTTTGATTATCAGCTTTGATGATGAACTTTGAAATTAAAAATTGACTATCAACTTTGATGATGAACTTTGATAACGAACTTCGACTTCAAAGTTCGTTATTAAAGTTGATAATCAAACTTTGAAGTTGAACTTCGACCTCAAAGTTCGTCATTAAAGTTTGATTACTAACTTTGATGACGAACTTCAATTTCGAACTTTGGCTTCAAAATTTGAGTTTGAACTTTGTCAACTTTGGTAAAATGAAACACAAGGAACACTGTAGATTTCGCATTTAAAAAATAAAAATTTTTGACTGGATCCAGTTAAAGAGGAAACGCCTCAGGCAATTCGCGTTTTTCACCTTTGGGAGACCGCCGCGGGACATTTTTTCGAAGGATTTTTGTTTGTAGATAATCAGACAAAGAAACCAATTAATCCAAAAATGATCAAATTTTTATTTTTTTGAAGTTTTGATTGTCCAAAAAATGGCAAACAATTTTTTTTTGAATTTTTTGTTTGAACAATTTTGAATTTTAAAAGAATTCAAAAACAACGATTACAGAAGACTTTTTACAATCGAAAAAAATTAATAATTTTATAAAATAAAAAATGAAAAAATTATTTCAGAAAGAATTTCGGATTTTAGCGGATTCTGGAAGTGACTTCAGAATCCTTTTTTGAATTTTAGAAGAATTCGGAAAATTTTATAAAGATTTTTGAGAAATTTTTGAATTTTGGAAAACTTCGGAAAATTTTAACGGATTCTGGAAGTGAATTCAGAAGACCTCAGAAAATTACACGACGATTTTTGAAGGCTTCAGAATCCTTTTTTGAATTTTAGAAGACTGGAAAATTTTATAAAGATTTTTGAAAAAATTTTTGAATTTTGGAAAACTTCGGAAAATTTTAACGGATTCTGGAAGTGACTTCAGAAGACCTCAGAAAATTCTATGACGATTTTTGAAGGCTTCAGAATCCTTTTTTTGGATTTTAGAAAATTTTAACGGATTCTGGAAGAGACTTCAGAAAATTCTATGACGATTTTTGAAGGCTTCAGAATCCGTTTTTTTTAATCTTGTCGAATTCTAAGAAACTCTATGAAATTTTAGAAGCCTTCAGGAATTTCTATGAAATTTTAGAAGTCTTCAAAATTTCCTACTGTATTTTGGAAGGTTTTTGAAGTTCCTACAAGATTCTGGAAGTCTTCAGAATTTTCTACTGTATTTTGGAAGGCTTTAGAAAGCTCCGGAAATCCACGTGAAATTTTCACTCGTTTCAGAATCTTCTACTGGATTCTGTGAAGTTCCCGAATCCTCCATGAGACCTTGAAAGACTCCAGAATCTCAGGAATTCCAAAAAATTTCCTTCAGAAACCTCCGAAAAATTCTCGATGATTTCATAAACTAAGAAGTTCGAAAATGTCAACAAATTTGGACGAAATTTTAGTGACCTCAAAAGTATTCAATTTTGGTCACCGAATAAGGCCCTTAATTTCGCCTCATTGGGTCATCGGAATTTCGATAAAATTGCCAGAAGAAAACACGATTTTTCTCTTAAAATAAACATTGAGGAAAATCAAACTCAAAAAAATCAAGTTCTGGCACAGCAGGAAATAAAAAAAATTAAAAAATTAAAATCAAAAAAATTTCGAAATTTAAAAAAAATTTAAAAATTTAAAATTTAAAAATTTCGAAATTTAAAAAAAAAATAAAAAAATTTTAAATTTAAAAATTTCGAAATTTAAAAAAAATAAAAAAATTTTAAATTTAAAAATTTCGAAATTTAAAAAAAATAAAAAAATTTTAAATTTAAAAATTTCGAAATTTAAAAAAAATAAAAAAATTTTAAATTTAAAAATTTCGAAATTTAAAAAAAATAAAAAAATTTTAAATTTAAAAATTTCGAAATTTAAAAATTAATTTTTTTTTAAATTAAAAAAGTTTTTTTTATTAAAAATTAAAATATTTTTAAACTTTTTTTAAATTCGAAAAAAAATAATTGAAAAATCATTGTCAATATTTGCAAATTTTTAAAAAATGATTAAATGGTTCTTGAAAAAAATAATTAAATTTTAATCGATAAAATTAAAAAGTCAGAAAAAAGTCAAAATTGACGATGCGGACGTGTTCTGCATTTTTCGAAGAACAATATGAAAACCAGCCTGATCACACTGTTGTAAAAAAATTGAATTGGGCGTTGTGAAATTATCTCAACACGAATTTCTGAAGTTTTAGGAACGAATAAAAATCCAAAAAAAATATGCAAGTCGATTTTAATAATTACCAAATTTACCATTTATTCTTTTTAGGACTGTCTTCAAACCAGAGAGCGCGAGTCGCTTTTAATAATTACCAAATTTACCATTTATTTTTTTCAGAACTGTCTTCAAACCAGAGAGCGCGAGTCGCTTTTAATAACTACCAAATTTACCATTTATTTTTTTCAGAACTGTCTCAAAACCAGAGAGCGCGAGTCGATTTTAATAATTACCAAATTTACCATTTATTTTTTTCAGAACTGTCTCAAAATCAGAGAGCGCGAGTTGACTTCGGTAGAATTGCCATTTTTTCCCTTTCTCTGTTTTCACTCGTTCTTACGCGGGAATTCAAATACTAATATTACGGAAAAATTTCTGTAAAATTGTCTCGAAGCAAATTTCTGAGCTTTCCAGAAAATTCAGTAAAAATGAAAAAAGAAAAGTCGGTTTTACTTTGCCAGATTTACCGTTTTTTCCTTTTTCAGAATCAGGGAAAATAGAAAAGAAGCGCAAATGAAACGGTGCGAGTCACTTTTGTAGGAGTTGCCAGTTTTGCCATTTTTTTACTTTCACTCGCCCTTGCGCGGGAATTCAAAAAATCGTAAAAATTTAAAGTTTTTTTTCGAAATTATCTCAACAGGAATTTTTAGAATTTTTATAAAATTTTAAATTTCGAACAAAAAATGCCAAATTCATCATTTTTAAATGTTTATTTGTTTTAACGTGAAAATTTAAAAATATTATAAAAAAAGTTGTTTTTTCGTAAATTATAACATTTGTCAATAAAATAGACCCGTTTTGAAAAAAATAAACATTTTACGATCAAAGTTCTTAAGATTCAAAGTTCAGAACCTGATTCATGTAAAAATGGTTATATGAAAGTTGTTCTCCTATCTTGTAAGATTTATGATTTCTTCCGTTTTTGCATTTTTCGGTAGTTAAATTAACATAATACCTTAGTTAAGTGAGAAAAAGGTTAATTTAAGAAGAATTTCGAAACTTGCGCGAGTCGAAGGGGAACTGTCCTATAGCCTAAAATCGGTTGTATGATATTTCGTAAGTTTCATATAATTTCTTTCGTTTTTATATTTTTAGTAGTTAAATTAATCTAATACCTTAGTTAAGAAAAAAGTTAATTTAAAAAGAAAAAAATCAGAACCAGTGCGAGTTGAAGAAAGAACTGTCCTATAGCCTAAAATCGGTTATATGACAATTACTCACTTTATATCGTAAATTTCATATAATTTCTTTCGTTTTTATATCTTTTCAATAGTTAAATTAACATAATACTTCAGTTAGGTGAGAAAAAAATAAAATTTAAGAATTTCGAAATCAGCGCGAGTCGAAGGGGGAGCTGCCGCTGGGGAACATTTGTCTGAAGAACGAAGGTCCCTGAGGAACAAATGCCCCTGGGAAGCAACTGTCATACAGCCGTAAAAATAAAACCAACCAGATTCTAGGTCATAAAGCTGGTTTTCCTGATCCATGAAGGATAAAAATGGTTTCGAAAAGCAACTCAATTGGCGCGGTGAAAACTGGCCAAATGGAAGATCAGATAAGCTTTTTGAGGACAAGTTTCAGCCAGGTTTTCCGGTTTCAGAATTAGGCGATGCCTGGAGGAGATAAAGTGCTTCAAGTTTGGATAATAAAAAGTGAAAAAAATATTTTTATAAAATTATTTTTAAAAAATTCAAATTTTTCGGAAAATTTTGAAAAATACAGTAAATTTTGGAAAATTCTGGAGAGCCTTCAGAAGTCCCTGGGAGACGATTCTGGAAGACTTCTGAAATTTCGAAGTAATTTTGAAAAAGTTGAGATTTTTAAAATATTTTCAATGGGAGATTCTGGGATTTTCCAGAAGTTGTAGGAAATTCCCAGAATCTCCCATCGACTTCTGACAGGATTCCGAAAATCCTTACTGTATTCTAGAGACCTTCAGAAATCTCCAGGAAGTTTTCAAAATTCCCAGAATCTCCTACAGTATTCTTGAAGACTTCTAAAAATGATTACAGTATTCCAGAAGGCTTCTAAAAATGATTACAGTATTCCAGAAGGCTTCCAAGTTCCTCCAAAATTACCCGTTTTCAAATCCGACATCGTATTCCGGAAAGTCACAAATTTGAAAAGATATTCGGATTTTCCAGGATCTTCTACAGTATTCCAGAACCTTCCGAACTTTACACTTCATACTGTATTTTAAAAATTTTCCAGTTTTTAGGATTTCTACAGTATCCCAGAATCCTAATTTTTTCTAAAAATATTCAAACTTTAAATATGATACTGTATTTTTGAAATTCCTACAGTATTCCAGAATCCTAATTTTTTCTTAAAATTGTTCAAACTTTAAACTTCATACTGTATTTCAAAAATTTTCCAGTTTTTAAAAATTAATTATTTTCGAATTTCCTAAAAACTTAAAAATTGAAACTTTTTTATCGAATTTCATATGCTTGAATGAAATTCCAATTTTTACATAAATTAAAAAACAGAAAAAATTGGCTTCAATCAATTACGTCATGCACGTTAAAAAATCACCGACATTAAATTACCGTAATTTCCACACTTTAAGAACACAAAGGTGACATAAACAATAATCCAAAAATACTTTTTTAAAAAGGGTAAATCTTATTTTAATTTAAAAAAATAAAAAAATAATTTTAATTTAAAAAAATAAAAAAATAATTTTAATTTAAAAAAAAATAAAAAAAATAATTTAATTTTAAAAAAAATAAAAAATATTTAAAATTTAAAAATATTTTTTTTTCCTCAAATTTTTAAATTATTTTTTTTTTACTTATAAAAAAAGTTATTTAAAAATTTAAATTATTTTTAAAAATAAAAATTTTAAATTATTTTTAAAAATAAAAAAAATTTTAAAATTATTTTAAAAATAAAAAATTTTGAATTATTTTAAAATTCTTCGATTCTGAAAACTTCCGATTTCAAAGAAAAATGGAAAAACCGACCACGGATCCCTGTGACTTCAAACTACAGATTTCGGGTTTTGTGGAAAAAATGATTGCTGATTTTAATTCATTTTTTCGAAAACATAAAAAATAAAGAATTAAGTATTTGGAACGAAATGAAATTTTTTTAAAATGATGCAAAATTTTAAGAAGTTTACTTTTTAATTTTTTCAGGATTCTGAAGGCTTTGGAAGATTTTACAGAGGATTTTGGAGACTTCTAAAAATTCACTAGAGGCTTTTGGAAATTTCTAGAGACTTCTAAAAATTCACCAGAATCCAGTAGAAGCTTCTAGAAGATTTCTAGAATCATCTAAAAGTTTCTAAAAATTCACTGGAGGCTTTTGGAAACTTCTGGAGATTTCTAAAAACCTCCAGAATCCAGTAGAAGCTTCTAGAAAATTTCTAGAATCTTCTAAAAATTTCTAAAAATTCACTAGACTTCTAAAAATCTCCAGAATCCAGTAGAAACTTCCGGAAATTTTTCGAAAATTCAATAGGAGATTCTGAAAACTCTAGAGAAGATTCTAAAAGTTTCTAAAAATTCACCAGAGGCTTTTGAAAACTTCTGGAGGCTTCTAAAAACCTCCAGAATCCAGTAGAAGCTTGTAGAAGATTTCTAGAATCATCTAAAAATCCATTAGAGATTTCTAAAAATCTCCAAAATCCAAAGTTTTCGGAAATTTTCTAAGTTCTTCTAAAAATTTCTAAAAAACTCACTAGATTCTGGAGACTTCTGAAAATGGAACAGAGGATTCTGAAATCTTCTAAAATTACTTCAAAATTTCAAAAAATCCAAAATTCTGATTTTTTTTTAAATTCCCAAAAATCCACGTCAAACTAATTCGATAAAAACTTTCATTTCTAATTTTTATAATTAGTTAAATTTATTCCAAAATTGCGAAATTAATCAAATAACCATTCCGAATCCCTAAAGGATAATTTTATCGAATAAAAATGTCCCGTAGTTTTTAACGAAAATTTTCCTAATCAATTTCCAATCAGGTCGATGTACAAACCATAAAAAAACAAAAAAATTAGATTTTTAAACTTTAAAAATAAAATTTCTCATTTTTTTTAATTTTAAAAATAAAATTTTTTACTTTTTTTTTAATTTTTAAAATAAAATTTCTCATTTTTTTTATTTTTAAAATAAAAAACAAAAATTTCCAATTTCGAAAACATTAAAATTTTTATTTTTTTTTAATTTAAAAAAAAATTTCTATTTTTTTAATTTTGAAAAAAACAAATTTCCTTAAATATTGAAAATTCTACTTTTTTTAAAATAATAAAAATCAAAAATTTCTCAATTTAAAAAAAATCCTACAATGTCCTCAATTCTTTAAAAACCTTTTAAATCTACAAAATTCTTTTTCAAAAAAAAATCTTAATCCAAACCAATGAACCAAAAACGGTCAAGTTATATCGATTGTTGTCGATCGATTAAATCCCTGCAGGCATTCAAAAATGTTCCAAATTTCCTCTAATGGGGTCAAATCCAGAAAAAAAACTTTTTAAAGCAAAAAATTCTAGTTTTACACAATAACCCTAAAAGTGTCAAATAGGATCCCGTTTGAACGTTTATGAAATAGGATTAACTTTTGTTCAGGAAAACAAGAATTTTCAGATGATGTGATCAAAAGTTGGTCTCTAACAGACGTGAGACAAGGCCGTCACCTTCTGAAAAATACGATCATGCGCAACTTCCCCAAACTCCAAATCACAAACTCAAAAACTTCATTACAAAAACGAATGCAACACTTCGAATTATAAACGCTGACAGTATCGAATAGAATTCGTCGATAACTTAAATCATGGAGATCAGGTAAACTCAAAATCAATAATACTAATGGATTGGATCAAATATGATCAAATTTAGCACCTCACGGATAATAGATAGGAAATTAAATGTCCATAACCGAAGAATTTAATCTACGCTTCTCGAACAATTCATCTGGAGTAATTAGGGCGGTACGAACTTTCGATGGATGTGAATTCATGTAAAGGCCGTCATCATGATCTTCATGTTTGTAGTACTTGCAAACAACGCACAAAATGACCAGCAAAATTACCTGAAACAGGAAAATCTAGTATTTCATGCAATTAGCCCACACAGAAATCCTCGCAAATTAGAAAATGAAACCAACCGCGTTTGCAATCACAGCAATGGCGATAGTCCAAAGAAGGGAATTACTGCATTCAGTCATCTAAAAGATATAAAGTAATTAAGTGTCAACGTAATTGGATTTAATAACAAACCGGTTGTGCATCATTTTCATGCTGCAAACATGTAGTTATGTTGGCATTTTCCCCATCACGGATCTTACAGTATTCCCAACCAGAGAGCACAAACATAAAATCTCTCTCTCGCACACCATAAAAATAACAACGAGATCCATGAACAAGACGTTGAAGGGAGCTGCAAACAATAATGGATTAAGTTCAAAATGAGATACTAACCCGATAAACCGGTATCTTCCGCTTTGACTGTAAATGAGACCATTAGTAACTTGGACAAATTCACGTTTCTTTTCACTTTCCAGTTCAAAATTCTTCTTCAACGCTCCTAATATTCCTCTTTTCAAGTTCGTCAACAACATATCGAAGGGGATTGCGTACACTCGACTAACCATATGTCCATAAGAAATATTAAACTCCTGCTTATGACAGTAGAATTCACCATAATAAGGATCAGTTGACCATTGAGTCCCAAGAAAAGTCTTATCAATTGCCATTCTCGTTAAGTGTTTGTGAGAAAGCTTTAGCGGATATTCCATTTCTTGGTACATGTAGAAAATGTCAACTCTAGCATCATTTCTCGTTTCATCAGTGTAAGATAGTATGTATAGAAAACTAGAGCGATGGTTGTATAATACTCCAAACTAAAAAAACAGTAAAAAATTACTATGCAACTGAACTCACAGTTAAATGAAAAGAGATCAATCGATCGTACTCCCCATGCAGGTTGAAGTAGTGAAATTGATTAAATTTAAGTTCAGTGTTGTTCTCCATTGAACCTCTTGGGAATGTGATATTTTCCAAGTTGTAAACGAGATGTTGATTAACTTCAAAGATTTTAAAAATCTTAGGTGGAGTAGTGGAGTTTGATTCTTGTGGAAGATACAAAAGCGAAAAATGTGGTGGGCATACTTGAGGTCTAAAAGTAGGATTATTATGAAGTTTCAGATTAAAGACCGTACTGCTTAGCTCCAATACTCATATGGTGGATGCAATTGTTGTCGTCAACTCCCACTTCAACACTGAGAAAGCACTCATTGACTCCGACGATGGCATAGTCGTCATCTCCAAGGATCATCCGAAACGGTATTGACTCTGTACTCGAAATAAGTGAGAACAGCGAAATAAAAAGAATCAACGGTATTTTAGCCTGCATCTGTGAGGATTAAAATCTGAAAACAAAGCTAAAAACTGTACAAAACATCAAACACGAGAATTACTTGATAAATTTACTTCCATTTATGACTCTACAATTGAGATTCATTTCATACACGATATTAACAATAAATCCATACACGATATTAACAGTAAATCAAAACAAAGACGTGAAAGAAGTGTCGTAAATACAAGCATCCGTCGAAAGCATGACCATGCCGTAAATCAAGCGATCGCAGCTGGCGCGTAGAAATATCACAAACAGTCGATACCGAAAACGGTCTGGCAAAGGGCATTCGCAGTTGTTGAGGAGGCGCTATTTCCAGAAGCTGGTGGTGGATCGAAACAAGCAAAATTATCGCGATTTGAAAGGGAATTAAAAACACGAGGCATTAGCTGGATCATTCTTTCTCTGTTTTCTCTTCTTAGGCTGATTTTGCGTTTGTTCCCGGCAATACACCAAAACGCGTAGAATTCACATAAATCAAAAGATTCGGATTCTGTACGGATAAGTTCTAAAAAGTCACGTCGGATCTTGTCAGCATTGTCACCAATCTCGCCTGGAAAAAATATATCAAAGTAGGGACATACGAGGGGAAGGGAGAGAAAGGACAAAGAGAACTCGAAAACAAACGTCTGCGAGAGACGCAAGTTTTCGTTGTGAGACTCAGTCCAAAGGACTACAATTTTTTGTCCTTTCTCTCGCCTTTTTTCTTGTGCTCATTAGCGAGGCAGTATGATAGTTGTTCTCCTTCGACTCGCGCTAATTTCGAAATTCTTAAATTTTATTTTTTTCTCACCTAACTGAAGTATTATGTTAATTTAACTATTGAGAAGATATAAAAACGAAAGAAATTATATGAAATTTATAGAATAAGAGGAGGAATTGTCTCATAACCGATTTTAGGCTATAGGACGGATGCTCCTTAGTGACAGTTCCCCTTCGACCCGCGCAAGTTTCGAAATTCTTTTTAAATTAATCTTTTTCTCACTTAACTAAGATATTATGTTAATTTAACTATCAAAAATATAAAAACAAAAGAAATTATAAATCTTACAGGATAGGAGAACAACTGCCATACAGCCATTAGCGAAACTACTACAGCGAAAATATCTACTTTGTTTTATATTTGTAATTGGTTTTTGTATTTGTAAATTCTTATATAGAAACAATTGTAATTGTGTAAAAGCAAGTAATGAGATCTCCATGAATCACGAAAACGTTGATTTTAATGAGCAGTAACTCCTGTTTAATGCGACTTCACTCTGTCATATGTGATGGAGAAAATTTAAATTCTTACTGAAGTTAGGGACATTAAAGAAATTACGGTAACTTTTTAAGGGGTATTTGTTGAGCAGTTCATCTCGAACGTTCTCCAATTCTACGGTAGCGAAATTCCACACGTTCCGAATGGCGTTCGAAAATCAGCAAAAACAAACATTAGCGGTGCAAAGTACGACTATTTTTGTATTTTTTGTATTTTGTAGAAAATTGTTCATTTTGTTCTAGTGGCTTTGCTGATGCTTACCTAAACTGTAGAAGTAGCAGAAGTCGTTGATGAGTTGGGCTCTGGATCGCGGAGTGAACAGATTCGGAGATTCCGTCATGGACGTCCGTATTCTGTTCCATGTCTGAGGGTCGTAATTAACGCGATAAAGATGGTTATAATCAAAGTTCGTCAAAGTGAGTATTTTTTTGTCAATTGGGGCCATTTCGAGTCCTTGAGAAACCATGAAAGTCACGGGAAGAGTCAAGTTCCTCATCGACAGCCTCAGGGGCCAGAGGGGCATGGCCGTCCAGAGGTGGTTCCCGACCCGGGCTTGTCTGTTCCTGTTGAGTTGCGTGAATCTAACTTTCTCTTCGATCTTCTCAACATGAACGCTCGGGATCCCGCCGTTCATCTGCCAGAATTCATACACTTGAGCCAAGTTGACGGAAGAGTCCATCAGATGCATCCGCAAATGCTCCAGAAGAGATTCCAGTCGATAAGTTCTAAATTTATGCTGAGTCACCAATGATCGGATCTTAGCCAAGATCAGCGGTTCTCCTAAAACCGTTTCCAGCGATTCCAACTGAACAACTCCCTTAAGCCCACAGTAGGCGTTTATCTGGGCTTCAGTAGCGTCACTAGGAAGAATCAGGGACTCTCCCGGAGCGAAGAAGGTCTCAGCCATCTGGACCTTGACGTATTCCGCCAAACGATAAGTCTCCCATTTCGATTGGTCTGATTTGTAGAACTTTTTGACAATCTTGTTGGCGAGATAATGAACAAGATCTTCCTGAAATTCCATTGTTACATAATTATACAAAAAATATAATTTTTGATTTCGTAAAAATTGCGAAATATAACATAATCGTCACATTTTTTGTGAATTTTTGACTTTTGTGACGAAAATTAAAAAGTAATAATGACTATTTGCATTTGTTAATGAATTAAAAGTTAGGCTTCTTTGTACAATACTAAAAATATCTCGTTAATATACGGTAATAAGAACATTTTGTCAATTCCTCATAAAAAATATAATTTTTGATTTTGTAAAAATTGCGAAATATAGCATAATCGTCACATTTTTTGTGAATTTTTGACTTTCGTGACGAAAATTAAAAAGTAATAATGACTATTTGTATTTGTTACTGAATTAAAAGTTAGGCTTCTTTGTACAGTAATAAAAATATCTTGTTAATATACGGTAATATACGGTAATAAGAACATTTCGCTAATTCCTCATAAAAAATATAATTTTTAATTTCCTAAAAATTGCGAAATGTGACACAATTGTAATATTTTTCACAAATTTTTGACTTTTGTGACGAAAATTAAAAAATAATAATGACTATTTGTATTTGTTACTGAATTAAAAGTTAGAGTTTTTTGAATAGAGATAATCTTACTTGGAAACAGATTTCTGTTCTGCTGGAAATAGTCGTCAATCCTCCGATCCATTGTCTGATCAAGGCTTTCGCGAGGATAGAGGTCTTGTAAGTGTCGTCAGCCGCGGTCCATTCTTCCAGACTCAGGAGAACTGTGCCAAAGGACTGAGTTCCGTTGAACTCGTCGAACATGACTATGTTTATCTGCTTCAAGGGGAGGTCCTCGGTGAAGAGTTCGGAGATTTGGTCGTAGATCCTTCCTGTCATGTTCGCCAAGTCCGCAGCAGCAGATTTTGAGAAATTTTTTTTGTTTGTCCAGATATAAATGGGAAATTTCGAACCAGCATATCCCCGGATGTATTCTGTCGGAAGAACGACCAAAGACAACATAAACAACGACAAATTCGGAGTTTTGGCAAATTTCGTCAATTGCCATGATTCACTCAGTTCTACTGTAGGTTCTACAGAATGCATCGACGACAAAGCTACCGTATTTTTCGGATGGATGATGTTCAACTGCAAAGCTGCCTTAGCCGCAGGATCGTCGAAACAAGGCATGATGGATCTGGCGTAATCAGGAAACAACCTGGTCCCCAAAACAGGGTGAACTCCAGCGTCCCTAAATACTCCCGTCAATAGAAAAATGGAAATCACTCGTTCTCAAGTGGACTCTTAAATTGACGCACACGTCCTTTCGGATTAGAACTCTTAGTTACGTTACTTTATCGATGTTAGGATAGAAAACAGAAGTACATTAATAATCTTTCCTAGAGCAAAAAAAAGAAATAATATTTTTAATATTTTTCCGACACAACTACAACCGAAAACCTCACTTGTGCCCTACAGTATCCCCTACTCCCTGATATTCAGGCTATCTTTTCAGGTTTTTCTCTCTAGTTCAACTCTTTGTCCTAGCAGTAACTTTGGCAGCTCGAATGAAGATCAAACACAGTGTCCATTTTCAGTCACTATTTTTGTTGAAACTGTTTTTTAGATAGTAACTGTTAAGATAGAAAACAGAAGTACAATGATGTTCTTTCCTAGAGCAAAAAAAAAGAAATAATAGTTTCAATATTTTTAATATTTTCTCGACACAACTACAACCGAAAACCTCATTCGTGCCCTGCAGTATCCCCCACTTCCTGATATTCAGGCTATCTCTTCAGGTTTTTTCTACTCTCCTTCTCTGTCCCAGCAATTGAAAGCCAACTAACCTGTAAAAAATGCCGTTGTCGTAAGTGATGATGCCGGTGTATCTGCCGATGTTCAAGAAGTATCGTCCTTGTGCCAGAGCTGCTTCAGTTACAGTAATCACAATTTCATCTTTATTTGTAGAGATATTGGAAATTTCGAAAGATCGACCATTTCCTTCTAAAGTGACATTCCGGAAGTCAGATAGCCTGAGGGCTTGAAGTCGGATTTCTGCTCCTCCAGGTTTTTGAACTTTTTGAGGATGATGAAAAAGTCCGAATTCTGGAGGAGACTGGTATCTGGCAAAGACCGGTCTCGACAGCTGGAAGTCGATTTTCACAGATCCGAAAAACGCGGGAATCAGGTCGTCTTCAGAAGCCGCGGTCGGAAGCTGCAGTTGGAGGTCGTACCTCAGCGGAATCAGCGTAGGCAAAGCTCCTGGAGGTATTCCAACAACTCCAGAAACAAATATAATAGCAAATAACCATATATTTAATTCCATTTTTTTTAAACAAAAAACAGTAACTGAACGAACCAGTCAAATTCGTCTACCTGAGAAAAGCGGTCAGTTTTACCTTTTTCGTGTCCACTCGCGCTCTCACGTCAGATTCGCGGCCAAACTTTTTGCAATACTTGTCCGACAAGCTCTTCTCCCGTGTTCGATTGGTCAAATCCGGGCTTTTTTGAAAGACTACCTGGTCAATTCAAAAGAGTCAAAAAACGGGCCATTCAATATATAAACAAACATGGCTTTTCGGATAAAAAAAACTGTTCTCACATAAAGTTTATAAAAATTTTAAAATTATTAAATGTTTAAAAAATCGATTTTTGTACAAGTTGCCAAATTTGTCGTTTTTTAAAAAACTCACAAAATTCAAAAATCGCAATTATAAAATTTAAGTGGAATTTTTTTGGAATTGTTCTGACACGATTTTTGTGAATTTCTTAAGTACTTTAGAATTGTTTCAAAAAAAATACAAAAAACGCGAAACAACTTCGGTAAATGATCGTCAAATTCGTCGATTTTTTTTATTTTTTTTACGTGAGAATCCAAAAGTTGTAATATTGTAAAAAATTTAAAAAATAAAAAGTTTTGAAACTGTTTGGACGCGGATTTTTTGAAATTTTCGAAATTTTAGGTAAAAAATAAGAAGAAAAAAAGCGAGAGAACGCGAGTCAATTTTGGCAGACAATTGCCAGTTTTACCACTTTTTACTCCTTTGCACTGCCACTCGCCCTTGCGCGGGAATTCAAAAACTTTAAAAAAATATTTATTAAAAAAATTTTTACAAAATTCTAGAATTTAAAAAAAAATTTAAAACTTAGGTAAAAAAGCGATTTGACTTTCATAGAAATTGCCAGATTTGCCATTTTTTATATTTTAATTTTTCGCGGGAATTTAAAAATTTAAAAAAAATGTTTAATTTCAAAAAAAAACTAAAAATTTAATTATATTTTTAATTTAGAAAATATTTAAATCAGTTTTCTTGAAAACTTGCACATTTTCAAGGATTTTTGTCCTGGAATATCCAAATTGACAAGGCCGTAAAAGGAAATCCAAAAAACTCACCCGGGATGTCGCAACAAGCTTGACAGTTTTTCTTTGTTTTGACCTTTGTTGCTCCAAACCGACAAAGTCAAATCTGTCCCCCGCGGCGAAGGATCTCAGAGTGTACAAAAGTGTAAGGAACGAATGACTGGCCAAACAGATTGACAAACAATGAAATCACGAGCCAAACCATGAATTCATGAACTACTTACTTTAATCGAAATTTCTGAAGAAATTTAAATTTTTCAAAAGCATCCAGAATCCAATAAAAGTTAAAAATCAAAATTTTCAATTTTGGAAAATTCAGAAAATGCGTGATGAAATCATTTTGTAAATAAATTCGTTCTTGGTTTTTATCTTTATCAAATTAGAAGACCAGAGAAGCCTCCAGAATCCAGGTACTGTACAATCGAGATCTAGGATTTCGAATTTTTGAAGTTTTTGGAAAATTCAGGGAATTCGTGGTGAGACAATTTCGTAATTGCTGGGACAAAGAAGGAGAGTAGAAAAAACCTGAAGAGATAGCCTGAATATCAGGGAGTGGGGGATACTGTAGGGCACAAGTGAGGTTTTCGGTTGTAGTTGTGTCAGAAAAATATTAAAAATATTATTTCTTTTTTTGCTCTAGTAAAGAACATCATTGTATTTCCACTTTCTATCTTAACAGTAACCAAATCTTTAATTTTCATATTTATTAAACTTGAATCTCATAAAATCTCCCCGAATCCATCAGAAGCTTCTAAAATAAAAACTTTCAAACATTCTGTGAATTCGTGTTGAAAAAATTAAAATAAGATTTGTTTTATTGAATTTCCTCGATTAATTAAGTCTAACCTAAACATTCTGAGATTACTGTAAGCTTCTCAAAGGAAACTAACAAAATTAATAAAAAAGTTTAAAAAATTTATTATTTTATAAATTTTAAAAATTCATTATTTTATAAAATATTTTAAATTTATTATTTTATAAAATATTTTAAATTTATTATTTTATAAAATTTTAAAAATTTATTATTTTGTAAATTTTAAAAGATTTATTATTTTATAAAATTTTCAACAAAACCTATTAATCAAAAACACCACAGAACTATGAATCCATAAAAATAATTTTCTTTTAACATCATCGAAAAAAATTTTTTAAGATCTTTCATTTTCTGTCGGATTAAAGTTCATCGGTCTGAATCCATCTGGATATCCTCCTCGTTTTTCCATAATTTTCTTTAAACTTTTTGGAAAAATTGAAAAACATTTAAAAGCCGATCCCATTCCGCCTTCTTCTGTCGACGTCATCAGAATCTTATAAGCATCAAATAACGATTGTCTGTCATTTTTCGACTTACATTGTCTCATCAAGTGCTGCATTCGTGTCAGGATCCCCAATTGGGCCAAAAATATTCTTTGTTCTGACGGTCCAAAAACTATTACTTCATTTTTAATTAATTCTTTTAAATATCCAAAATTAACATCTGCTGTTATGTCATATTTTCCTGGATTTTCAAGAGGATTAACTTGATCATGTTTATGGTAAGCCCTCAAGGACAAATCTTTTCTACTTCCATCATGACCGTAGTCAGTAAATAAAGCAAATCCTCCATTTTTCGTTATTCTAAAAATTTCTTTTTTAAAAAATTTAAAAATTAAACAACAAACAAGTTTGAAATTTGAGAAACAATGGTACACGCTTCAGGAGAAACTTCAAAATGGCTTCTGGATTCATCGTTTTTCACCGATTCAGGCAAAATCCCTCTGAAAATTAATTTCATTAAATACGAATAAAGTAGATTTTTTTCGACAATGCATTTGGGCGTTTTTTGATCTCCATATATGCTTTCATATATGAAAATTAATTCTAGAAAATAGATATAGGGTGGTGTATCCCATGTGACCCTAATTTGGAAGTTTTTAGATCCAAGTAAAATATACTTAAAAAATTGATTACAAAGTAACTTTTATACAAAATTATTTTTAATTATTTTAATTCTTAGAAATTCGCTTTAAAACAATTTTATATCTTGTTTTATAAATTAACAAAAATAAGTGTTGTTACGAAACCGTCTCAACATGGATATCAAAAATCTCAAAAAAACTACAGTAATCTGTGATTTGATTTTATGTAACAGTTATTTCGTAATTCTCATCACAAAGAACTCGTCGAAAAAAATCTATCACTCGTTTTAAAAAGTAAAAACTTTCAAATCTTATATCTTGTTTTATAAATTAACAAAAATAAGTGTTGTTACGAAATCGTCTCAACACGGATATCAAAAATCTCATAAGAATTACAGTAATCTGTGATTTCATTTTATGTAACAGTTATTTCGTAATTGTCATCACAAAGAACTCATAAAAAAAATTCCATTACCAATTTTACGAAAATTTGATTTTAATTTCCATAACATGACTGATTTCGAAATTCTGCAAAATTACGAAATAGTTATTTTTGAACTATTTTGATTTTTTTTTAAATAAAATTTTGAATTTTTTGAAAAATTATTCGTGATAAAATTATTAAAACTTACTTTGTGTGTAAATTTTCTCCTTTGGACAACATGAAACAGAATTTTCCTCCTTGATCGAGGTTGACGTAGACTTCGTGCCATCCAGTTTTCGACTTTGAAAATTGATGAATCGGCAAAGCATCTAGGAATTCATTCCCGACAAAAGCGGTAAACTAAAAAATAAAATTAATAACTGCATTTTTATAAAAATGAAATATTAACATTATTTCGAAGAGTTTTTAAATTAAAATAACTCAAAAGTGATTATTTCGTAATCAACAACATGTTATAAAAATGAATATTTTTACAAAGTGGTCCTAACGCGAAATTTAAAAAGTTTTTTAAATCAAAGTACTCTGAAAGTGAAAATTTTAGAGTTATTTCGTGATTTTACAGTGTTTTAGTCAATTTTGACAATATATCTTCCTGGAAGAGAATTGGAAAAAAATTAAACGAGAGTTATGAGTTACGTGGCCCTCAATCCTCAGGGTTAATGATTATACAGTCGAACTTGGATATAAGAGACTTTCTTGGGACAGGATAAAGCGTATGTTATGAGAAAGGATATATTATAGGGGGTAAATTTGAAGACAGACTAACCAAACTCACTCACTCATACTGTATGCTATAACAAGAGATATGTTATAACGAGGGTATCTGATATCTAAGTTCTATAGTATTATAGTTTATCTGTTTTTCTTTAAAATAATTACAAAATACTCAGTTCTATATACAGTAGAACTTGGATATGAAATACCTCCTTGGAACCGGCCAAAGCGTATCTTTTAAGAAAAAATATATCATAGCGGGGGTAAATTTGAAGACAGACTAACCAAACACACTCACTCATACTGTATGCTATAACAAGAGATACGTTATAGCAGGGGTATCTTATATCTAAGTTCTACTGAATATTTTTTATTATAAGATACGTTTTGGTTAATCCCAAGGGGGTATCTTATATCCAAATTCTACTGTATATGAAAATATCAAAAACATCTTAGGAATCATAAGTCGTGTGAAAATATCCCTAAAGATTTGTTAATTTTTAATTCGAACTTCCTACTTACGCCGTCGGGGATGTCGTTGATGTCCTTGTGCCAGTAGACGGTGACGCCATAGAGGGATCGACTTCTTCGGACGTAGGACTTCCTCTCGATGTTCTTAGACACTGAACCACAAAGGAGTTTCTCCTGGGCATCGATCAAGTTATCAGAAATCTCCACCAGATGAACGGTCAACTTGTCTTCTTGGAACCTCTGCAGCACCCTCAGAACGTCGGACATCAGAGCTCCGCTTCCCGGACCGAGTTCCACCAGCTGCCATTCGCCTTTGTGTCCTGTGTTGGCGAGTTCGTTGTAGATCCAGACGGCTACAAGTTCTCCGAAAACTTGGGTAAGTTCGGGACTCGTGATGAAGTCTCCTCCGACCCCGAAAATTCTGTCCTAAAAATTCCATTCATATATCAATTTCCACATTAAATGCCCTCTACCTCTTCTCCGACGTTTTTGCCGTAGTAATATCCGGCTCCAGATCCGGCAGCGAGCTGCATGTACTCGTGAACGGTGATCGGACCAGTGGACCTAATTTTGTCCTTGATGAAATGGAACAATGCTTCTTCTCTTTTTGAAGTTTCTGGAACGGACAGACATCGGACGAACTTCAATCTCGATGAAGAACATGTCCGAAAAAACGTCGGTGAAGACAGTAATTTACGAGCAATCATCTAAGTTTAATAACCGTCAGCGTCAGATTTGCCAGTTAACAAAGCGCAGTTCTTGACGCGAAAGCCAAAACGCGCGATTGTCAAGTTTCAATATATTGGTTAATATGGTTTGTTTAGAGACCTGAAACCACAACAGTGTAATTGTCTAGTTTTCAATTTCCTGGTAAATATGGTCTGGTTTCCGACACGAAAATATAAAAACACGATTGTTATGTTTTCAATTTTATGATAAATATGGTCTACTTCCTGACAAGAAAACCTAAACTTGTAATTGTCTTTCTTCAATTTTTTGATAAATATGACTTAATTCTTGGGAACAAAAATGTAAAAACGTGATTGTTTGGTTTCAATACCAATATCCTGATTGATATCACGTGGTTCTCGACACGAAAACGAAAACGCGCGATTGTCGGGTTTTCAATTTGCAAATTTCACTTCCGTGCTTCAGTTTCCTCCTCGTTTTCCGTCTTCATCGAATGAAGCTCATCCTCCGGCGATGAGTCTCGTCGGTCGATGTGCTGTCTGTTTCTCGACGCTGTTTTCCAGTAGTGTTGTGGCTTTAACCAGATGCGGCCATACATTTCACGACAACTGTGTTCGGCCATGGCTTTCTGTGAGTTTTTTTTCACTTTATTGCTTTTATATATCAATTTTTAAAATCACTCTAATATATCGAATTTTACATTATTTCTATATATCAATTTTTAAAATCACTCTAATATATCGAATTTTACATTATTTCTATATATCAATTTCTAAAATTGTTTTTATATATCAATTTTCCTAATTAGATATATCGAATTTTAACATTATTCCCATGTATCTATTTTCCAGACGGGGAAGGCTTGTCCAACTTGCAGGACAAGGACGACATCTAACGACATTGTTAAGTTGTATTTTGACGCCCCAGGACCTGATGATTCTTTTTTTCCTGTTACTCAAGAAGACAATTCTGCAAAAATTGCCCAGCTGCATTCCAGGATTGAAGAACTCGAGAAAGAAAAAGATGTTGAATATCGGAAAAGCCGGGAATTTGAGGAAAAAATAAAGTCTCAATCCCGAACGATCGTCAATCTTGAGAAAAACGCTAAAAAAGCGGAAAGATTGTCCATTATGATTTCGCAACTCGAAGGAAGTCTTCAAAACCAGAATGCTCTGCAGAAAAAACTGGAAGAAACTGAGCGAAAATTAAAAGCTTCAGAATTGTAAGTCTAATTTTAATTTTTAACATTTTAATTTTATTTTTTAAATTTTAACACTGTTTTTGTTTTGATTTTTAAATTTTGATTTTTTGGAATTTGTTTCAGTTACCGTTTGATCAAGGCTGGAGATGGAAATGACGCCATTTGGGAAAACTACCTTGGACCCAAGGGCTCTGTGAATCCTGCTGGATTTGAAGCACTGTTCCATACTCAGTATAAGCAACTAAGGAGGAAATATGACGAACAACAAGCGGAACTAGCCAGCACGGCGAAATTACTGGCAGAGGAAAAAAGAAAAAAAGAAGCGAATCAGAAGGTTATTCTGGATTTACGGGATCAACTGAAAAAAGCAGAACAAAGGTTAGCTGAAAGGAACGTGATTCTGACACCAAGAGAGGCTTTGAGGGATATTCTGGCTTACAGTCCGCCAAAGGACAGAAGGTCATTAGGATTCAGCCTCGATGACAGTGCCGATGTGGTTCCTCATTCTAAGGAAATCATCGTATCGGCCATGAAGAAAAGAGGAATGGAAATCAGGAAGAACGACGAAAGCCGACCGCCATTGGTGAAAAAGAGCAAAAGAATCGAGACCGAAAAAAACAGATTCACCTTCGACGATAGGTATGGTTTGGAATTTTCTAGAAATTTGTAGAATTTCATAGAAGTTTTGTAGATTTCTAGAATCTCGTGAAGAATTCTAAAGTCTAAAAGTTCCTAGGATTTCATAGAAACCTAAATTTTTGGAAAATTTCCCTCGAAATAATTTTATAACGCTTTTTTTGGTTTTTAAAATAATGTCGTTTTTTCAGTGATGATGATTTTGAAAATATTATTGGACATTTCGATGTTCCGACTCCGATTTCTCGTTTTGGAGGAAATCAGAAGATCAAACCTTTCAGTACAGCAGTCGAGGACAAGTTCCCCAGCATCAAGAAAGGGAAACTCGATGAAACTCTTGCTAGTGGACCGAAGCCTAAAAGTTTCCTGCCACTGACGAAAACTAAGTCAATGTCGACGTATACGAAGAAAACAAATACAAATAAACCTCCGACATCAACCACTAAGGATGATTCTGTGATTTGCCTTTCGTAACTTTGTCGCCGATGGATACTGTACCAGCAGTTACGTGTGATTTACTGCTATTGTATTTACAGGAGGATTCAATGTAAAAACGGGTTAGAAATGAATATTTTACTTTGTCTTTTACAAGTTTATTACATGTAAAACCCGTGAAATTAAAATCAGACCCTTTTTAAGAGACCGGGACTACCACTTGAAGACGGCGACAATAGGGTCCTTGGGGTACTTTCTGATGAAATATTTCCGAATTTCGCTAAAAACGAGTAAAATAATGCCGACGGCGATGGGATAGAGCCATATGTACCACTGAGGGGGTTTGACTGTTAGTAAATCCTGGATTCCTGGAGTAAAAATAACGAAAAATAAAAATAATAATTCAAAAATGACAGCAATTAATAATGTCCAATTTTTGATTCCATGATTTAATAAGCTGATCCTTCTTGTTGTACATGTCCATAAATGTAACGATTGCGATATAACTAATGTTATGTGCCATGCAGCGGATGATTCACGATAATATTGGACTTGTTCGGATGATGTGAGATTTCTTCCAGAAGATAAAATAAGATTTGGAGAAGAATATTTCCAATAAACATGATTAGTATTTAATAAATCAGATATGTTTATTCCATGAGACCAGAATACTGTAAAATATGATAAAATACAGCCTCCTGAAATAATTGATCCAGCTAAACAATAAGAATAAAAAAGTAGGGATTTCGTAACTAGGGTACTTGAGCGCTTCCTGGGGGGCCGGGACATGAGGTCCTTTTCGGCGGGCTCGAACACTAGGGCTATCGAAGGCGGGAGTTCACTTAGTAAATCTATAGTCAGAATCTGGAGACTGCTCATCCCGAGCGGAAATCCAAGGATAAACGTGATCCAGACCGGCAAAATTACAGGAACCAAATGTGAAAGAGAATATGCAATTGTTTTTTTTAAATTATCAAATAATAATCTTCCTTTTGATATTGAATTTATTAAATTTTGTAATTGTGGTTTAATAATAACAATATCTGCCGCTTCTTTGGCAAATATGGAACCGACCGCGTCCATCGCTATTCCTACGTCGGCTTGCTTCAAAGAGGGCGCGTCCATCACTCCGTCGCCAGTCACTGCTACGACTGCTCCTGTTAATTGACAGTTTCTAACTATTTTCATTTTTTGTTTTGGGGTAGTTCTGGCAAACACCACTCGTTTTCTGGAAAGAACCCTCGCCCAGTCGGCTTTGCTCAGTTCCTGGACCGTTTCGCCTCGGATAACTTCCAAATTGCTCATAGGATCGATTCTGATGGAATCCAGACTTAAAACAGACGGACTTATGCTTTTATTTTCTAGATCAATATCCTGGAAATCTCCTCGAAGAACTTCAGCGCCGTGATCCAGATTTCCACTTTTGACACTTGCCGTGGACAAATCCGATTGATCCACATTATAATCTCCAAAATCAAATTCCATTTTCCTCGCTAAAGCTTCTGAAGTAACAGGATGATCTCCACTAACCATAAAAATCCGAATATCCGCTTTTTCAGCCGCTTTCACAGCAGCCGGGATCTCAGGAAGAACAGGATCATAAAGAGCAGCCATCCCGAGGAAGCACCATCCGTCATCAGGAAAATTCGATCCCAAAGGGTCCATATAAAACATAGTATCTGCGTAATCCTCAAATTCATACATGGCGAATCCGATGCAGGATTTCCCGTCATTACAGAATCGGAGAAAAGATTTCTAAAAAGTACAATTTACAAAAGACAAAAAACTCATGGGAAAATCACATAAGGCTTCATATATTGAAAAATTGATGTATGAAAAAAGTTATATATGGAAGAATTTACATATTGAGAAATTGATATATGAAGAGGATTTTATACATAACAAAGTTGATATATGAAAAAACCATGTAAGAATTCATATATGGAAAAAAATCATATATGAAAGAATATGTAAGAAAATTGATAAAAAAACAAACTTTACATGTAAGATTTCATATATGAAAGAATATATTAAAAATTAACAGATAAGCAAATTCTACAAGTAAAATTTCATATATGAAAAAATATATAAAACATTGATAAAAAAAACAAACTTTACATGTAAGATTTCATATATGAAAAAATATATTAAAAATTGATAAAAAAAACAAACTTTACATGTAAGATTTCATATATGAAAAAATATATTAAAAATTAACAGATAAACAAACCTCGAATTCAATCATTCTGTCGTCATCTAGTTTCTCTTCGCCGTTGGCAGTTGCGATTGTGGAACAGCTAAGGATCAGTTCTTCTGGAGCTCCTTTGACCATTACAGTATACCTAATTAATGTGTCTCCAGAACTGCTGCCAATTGTTGAAGAAGATCTACTAGATTTATCACAAACAATAATTAGATGAAATCTACGTTGACTGCTGAATGGAACTTCATAAACAACTTCAAATTCATTTCTTATTTTTTCAACAGAAATTAATTGTTCGGCAAATTTAATTAAAGCAACATCGAGATTTTTTCCAATAACACTTTTTTCTTTTAAATCTTTGTGTTTTAATGAAAATTGAGAATCAATCGGAATTATTTTCTGAATATTCGCCGTCAACAGACCCTCAGGGTCCAATCGGGCCAGTTTCCTCCTGAAAGAGGGCGTTCTTCGGAGTAAACTTATCGAATGCGAAGAGGCCTGGATCTGGGCCCTGTCACAGAGACACATGACGGTCAACATCACGGCCAGAACGTCGTCGATTCCGTTGATTAAATTATAATTATTTAATTTCAATGTTTCTTGAGGAGATTCATTCATTGAATTTTTTTTATAAATTTCGATCAATTCAGAAGTCGAAATCGAAGTTTTATAATTCCATAAATCCGTCAATTTTAAATCATTTTGAGTTAAAACTGTTGTTTTATCCACCATTAAAATCGAAGTTAATCCAAGAGTATCTGCCAAATCCAATCTTTTCAAATATAATCCATTTTTTGACAATTTTCTCGCAACAATTAATAATTGAGCCATCAATGTCACAGGTAATCCTTGAGGAACACAAGCCACCAAAACAATCAGGAATCCATTCACGAAAGTAGAAATAATATGATCAAATCCGTTTAAAAAAAGTCCTAATCCAAACGTCAATGAAGATACGATAATTGCCATTCCGGTGATTAAGAAGACAAATCGTCTATGTTCGACTTCCAGAGGGGATTTGTGAAGTTTCTCTTTCGAAGTTATCTCCACCAAGTTCCCCAGAACCTAAAAAAATAAAAAAAAATAAAAAAAAAACAAAAAAATTAAAAAAAACTAAAAAAAATTCAAATTTTCTCAGGTTTCGAAACGAAAATTTGCTTCCTGATTGCCCGCTTTTTTGAATTTTGTTTTTCATTCGGAATTTGATAGTGGTCATTTCGTAACCAAAGGATTACAAAACGATTTTAAAAATGTAAATTTTTTTTTCGAAATCGGATTGATTTATGATTTTTTGCAATCAATTATCTTAGGAAATTTAAAAAAGATGAAAATTGACCAAATACTTAAAATTGTGTCATCGAAGAAAACCAAGCGATCAGAAGGATATGGATCCAGACGACCTCGTCAATTCAGATAAATCATTAACTCCATTCAGGAAATTTTATGTATTCCAGTTCCAAAATCGTGTTTGGAGTTTTTTAAAGAACAAAAAAATGGAAAAAATCCGATTACGAAAGAACTAAGAACACGGATTCAGAAGTCATCGATCCAGAGGAATCAGTTACTAATTCGAAAAATTCATATATCAAAACCGAAAAAAACTGTTTATATTCCTCCAAAAAGTAATCATTTTCAGATATAATTCAATTACGAAAGAATCTTATAAAATTTGAGAAGTTTTAGAATATATCAAATTTAAAATTCAGTTATATATGAAAATTAAACTTTCATATGTATTTTGAAATCCTTAAAAGTTTTGGATTATATAAGATTTAAAAATATATGTAGGATTTAAAGATTTCGAAATGTATATGAAATTAAAAATTTCGAAATATATAAGTTAAAAATTTAGAAATATATATGTTTAAATTTTGGATTATATATGAAAGTTGGAAATTTAGAAATATATACAAAAGTTGAAAATTTCGAAATATATACGAAATTTAAAAATTTAGAAATATATATAAAAGTTAAAATTTCGAAATATACAAGTTAAAAATTTAAAATTATATATGAAATTAAAAAATTCAGAATTATATATAAATGTTGAAAATTTCGAAATATATATAAAGGTTAGAAATTTCGAAATATATATAAAGGTTAGAAATTTTGAAATATACAAGTTAAAAATTTAGAAATATATATGAAAGTTTAAATTTTGGATTATATATGGAAGTTGGAAATTTAGAAATATATACAAAAGTTGAAAATTTCGAAATATATACGAAATTAAAAAATTTAGAAATATATATAAAAGTTTAAATTTCGAAATATATAAGTTAAAAATTTAAAATTATATATGAAATTAAAAAATTCAGAATTATATATAAATGTTGAAAATTTCGAAATATATATAAAGGTTAGAAATTTCGAAATATATATGAAATTAAAAAATTTAGAAATATATAAGTTAAAAATTTCGAAATATATATAAAGGTTAGAAATTTCGAAATATACAAGTTAAAAATTTAAAATTATATATGAAATTAAAAAATTCAAAATTATATATAAAGGTTAAAAATTTAGAAATATATATAAAAGTTAAAAAACGACTTACGGTAGAGTTCCCGATTCTGATGACGATTCCAAGACCTCTTCCAGAAGTGACAGAACACCCACTGAAGACGACATTCTGAGATTCAAAGACTCCCATTCCTTCCGGAGCCGATTCATGAGTATACGACAAAGGTTCTACTTCTCCACTTAACCAACTTGTTTCAAGTTGAAGTTCTTCAGTATGTATCAATCTCAAATCAGCTGGAACTCTATCTCCCATTTTAATCCAAACCAGATCTCCAATGACGAGATTAGCAGCGTTAACTTTGATTTTTCTGCCTGATCTTACGACAGTTGTTTCCATGGGAATAACCGACTGAAATCCAGCAATTTGCTTGATGGTTTTGATTTCTTCCAAATAACTAATAACACACATCAAAACAAGCACGAGAAACATCGCAATCGACATGACCAATTCGTCCAGCATCGTCGTGTCAAGAACGAAAATCAAAAAACAGGATACTGTAGCTAAAAGAAGAAAAAGTCTAAAAGTATTTAAAAATTGCGAAAAAAATATATTCCATTTTCCTCCTTTTTTCGCAGTTGGACAAATAATATTTTTTTCTTTAGATCCACTAAGTCTGATTTCAGCTTCATCGTCGTTAAGTCCGAGGGATTTGGTTATTTTAGATGAATTAATCCTCGAAAGTGGATAAATATCCGTCAATTGGTCTATCGTCATGTGCTGTTCTCTGAATGGAGCGTGGATCTCCACATCCTGAAGTCGTTTCCTGATTAGTCATACTGTTACAAAAAAGTTTAAAAAAATTTAAAAAATTAAAAAATTCTAAAAAGTTCAAAAAAAATTAAAAATTAAAGAATTCTAAAAATTATTAAGAAATTTAAAAATTAAAGAATTCTAAAAAGTTTAAAAAAATTTAAAAAAATTAAAGAATTCTAAAAATTATTAAAAAAATTAAAAATTAAAGAATTCTAAAAATTATTAAAAAAATTAAAAATTAAAGAATTCTAAAAAGTTTGAAAAAGTTTAAAATTAAAGAATTTTTAAAATTATTAAGAAATTTTTTCAATTTTCTGAAATTTTACAAAATTTTTTGGATTTTTTAAATTTTATAAGATTTTTTGATATTTTAAAAAAAATTAAAAACATGCCCTGAGGAGATTTTGTTGAAAAACGTCAGAAATATCTTTGATCTGCTGTTCTCCGACGCTGAATTTATGTTTCTTTTTTGATTTCGGCATGATTAAATCCTGGAGGATATCCCAAGCTGTATATGACTGTTCCTTTAACTTTTCTATCGACTTATCGAAAAATCGTCGCAAATCTGAAAAAAATAAAAAAAATAAAAAAAAATAAAAAAAAATAAAAAAAATAAAAAAATTTTTTCACGAAGACATTTTAAAACTTACTTTTGCGATTCAGGAACTACAAAAAATATTTTTAAAAAAATTATTTTTATTAAAAAATAAATTTTTTTTTTGAATATGATCGAAAAATAAAAAATTTCGAAAAACGATGGATTTACATAATTTTCGAAATCGCGATAATCAGTTTTTGATTTTTGCACAAAAATAAAAAATTTAAAATTGATTTTTATTTAAAATTATAATTTTTTGTAGTTTGAAAAGAAAAAAAATCAGAGATCGAACACGAGAAAAACCGGCGTGTAAAAAGCGAGAGAGCTCTCGCTTCGTCGATCGAACAAAAGAAATTTTTTCGCTTAAAGGGAAAACGAGGTTTCTACAAGAGGATTTTCGAAAAAAATTTCAACCATATTATAGTAAAAGTAAAAAAGTAGCCATTGTACTAAAAATTAAAAACTAAATATAAAAAACTAGATTTTTATTTAAAAAAATAAAAAATAAATAAAATTTTTATTTAAAAAATTAAAAAAATAAATAAAATTTTTATAAAAAAAATAAAAAATTTAAAAAAACAAATAAAATTCTTATTAAAAAAATTTTGAAAAAACTAGATTTTTATTTAAAAATTAAAAAAATAAATAAAAGTTTTATAAAAAAAATAAAAAAATAAATAAAATTTTTATAAAAAAAATTAAAAATTAAAAAAAATTAATAAAATTTTCATTAAAAAAAAATAAATAAAATTCTTATTAAAAAAATTTTGAAAAAACTAGATTTTTATTTAAAAAATTAAAAAAATAAAACTTTTATAAAAAAAATTAAAAAAATAAACAAAATTTTTATAAAAAAAATTAAAAAATTAATAAAACTTTTATAAAAAAAATTTAAAAAATAAATAAAACTTTTATAAAAAAAATAAATAAATAAAATTCTTATTAAAAAAATTTTTTTTTAAATTAGATTTTTATAAAAAAATTAAAAAAATAAAATTTTTATAAAAAATTAAAAAATAAATAAAATTCCATAAGATTAGAAAAATTAAATTTTATAAAAAATAAAAATCAAACTTTTATTAAAAATTTTAAAAAGTTTAAGAAATAAAAAAATATAAATTTTTGATAATTTCGAAAATCTAAAAATTTTTAAATACGAAATTTTTTAAAATATTTAAAATTTTAAAAATTTTTAGGATTTTTAAAATTTTTGAAATATTTAGAATTTTTAGAACTTTCGAAATATTTAGGATTTTTTAAATTTTTAGAATTTTTTAGATTTTTAGAATTTTTTAAATATTTAGAATTTTTTTAATTTTTAGAATTTTTCAATAGATTCAGATTCCAGAAGACAGAAAAATTGTTTTTTATTCAAAAATCGACAGAGCGTGAACAACTCTGGGAGATCATTCCAAAACCAATGATTTTTCACAAAATTGTCGATCAATGCCGGATAAATTTCCCGATGACGCAAACTGAACTACATAAAAAAATCCGCTTTGAGGGATCTGATAGTTGGGGATTTTCTGACCGATTATTGAATCCGATATTGCCTAATTTAATCTGGATAAGTTTGGTCCTCTCAAAAAAGTATTAAACGTTTTTTTTCATCAAAAAATAGTAATAATTCTAAAAAAAATTTAAAAATTCAGAAAATTAAACAAAAAATAAAAAAATAAATCTTCAAAACAAATTTTTAAAATTAAAAAAATTTCTAAAAAAAGTAAATTTTTAAAATTAAAAAAATTTCTAAAAAAAGTAAATTTTTAAAATTAAAAAAATTTCTAAAAAAAGTAAATTTCCAAAATTTAAAAAATTTCTAAAAAAAATAAATTTTTAAAATTTAAAAAAAAAATAAATTTCCAAAATTTTAAAAAAAAATAAATTTTCTAAATTTTTTAGAATTTTCGAAAATTTCAAAACTAAAAAATTTTAAACTTTTTCAAAAAAATTAAAAATACTTTTTTATTTAAATTTTAAAAAATTTAAAATACTTTTTTTTAATTTTTAAATATTTTTTATTTAAAAAATTAAAAATACTTTTTTAATTTTGGAAGATTTTAAAGAATTTAAAACTTTTTTTGCAAAAAAATAAAAAAATTTGAAAATTTCACGTAGTTCTGGTTTTTTAACAATAAAATCGATTGGACAAAGATTCCCATTCTGCCAAAGTGAAAACTGATGAAACTGGTGATTAGAAAAAACCCGACCAAACAAGTTTCATTTTGGAAAATAAGTCGCGCACAAGTCCTTTCTTAAGTGGACATTTCAATATTTATTATTTTTCTAATTTATCACTTTCATTGTTTTCTTCAATCAGTGCCGAAGTTTGTAAAGATGTCAACATCAAAATAAAATTAAAATAAAAATAAAAATAAAATTAAAATTAAATCAAAATTTGCAGTTTGCGCGCAAGGTTTAGCCAGACAGGTACATATTTGCATTCATAAAAATTTCAAAACCATAAATCTGCAGATTGCCCGCAACATTCTGGCAGCTTGGTTGGTTTTTATATTTTTTATAGAAATTTTAAAATCAAAATTAAGATTTGCAGGTTGCTCGCAACATTCTGGCAGCTCGGGCGGCATCAACCTAGAAATCAACTCTGCAGGTTGCCCGCAATATTGTGGCAGCTTGGTTGGTTTTTATATTTTTTATAAAAACTTTAAAATCAAAATTAAGATTTGCAGGTTGCTCGCAACATTCCGGCAAACCGAATTATTAAATTGTTGTTTGAAAATTAAATTCAACTTTGATCTTGAGGTCGACTTCGACACAGATCTATTATTTTTAAAAACTCTCAAAATTACGGTAATGATGTCGAAAAATCAGAGAACTTTTAAATTAAATTGTTTGCTGAGATAACTTTCTGAAACTAATTGAGTCTGCTCAAAATGAACAAGAAGACAAACAACCAATCGCAAAAGAAGAAAAGTTCAACTGGATTTTTTCAGTTATTTTTAGATAAATCTGTGATATATGAATTCACAATTCATAAAAAATACTGAAATTAATATATAAAAATAAATCATTAGATTCATATATGAAAATGCAAATTTTTATGGATTTTTATAAACAATTAAATTAAAATTTCGATATATGAATCCATATATAAAAAACTTGAATTTATATAATTATGTCAATTCATATATGAAAACACAAATTAATACATAAACAATTAAATTAAAATTTCGATATATGAATCCAAATATAAAAAACTTGAATTTATGTAATTATGTCAATTCATATATGAAAACAAATTAATACATAAATTAATATATAAATAATTAAATTAAAATTTTGATATATGAATCCATATACAAAAATGTAAGTTTGTATATAATTATGTTGTCTGTATATAAACAAAAATTAATACATGAATTTTTATATAAAAATATAAGTTCCAAATTTATATAAAATTTTTTAGTTTTCAAAATTTATACAATTTTTTAAATTCATATATAAATTTTGAAATTTATTAATTTTTAAAATTCATATATAAATTTCGAAATTTACAAAATTTTAGATTGATATATGGATTTCTAAACTTATATAAAAAGTAAAAACCCACCATAATTAACATTTGGTTTTTCTTGGAACATAGTCGTTTTGATTTCTTGTTCTTTGGCCAGGTAAAAAGTGATGAAATTGACGTTTCAAATTCACATCAGTTCCAGATAAACGAAGAAGGCGGTAATCTGCGAACTATTGCCTTCGGGTTTGGAACCTAAAGAGGAAGGTGGTCCGAAAATAAAAACGAACCGCGTTCTTGAGAATTTTCGTTTTTGCAGAGTTCGGATCAGTCAAAAGAAATCTGAGTTTTTGGTTGAGAGGCTTTTCCGGTCAGATTCGAAAACAAATAAAAACTCGCTGTCCACGAAAGACTGGAAAAACTGATCGTTTTTGTTCCAGAGCATTATCAGAACGGAAATAAGGACTTTTAAAACAGTGTCTCGACAAGAATTTTTTAAATTTAAATTTTAAAAATTTTTACTTCTTTAAAAATTTTTACTTTTTTTTAAAATTTAAATTTTTCTAATTTTTAAATTTTTTTTAAATTCAAATTTTTTAAATATTTTTACTTTTTTTTAAATTTAAATTTTTCTAATTTTTTAATTTTTTTTTAAATTTTACTTTTTTAAAAATTTTTGCTTTTTTTTTAAAATTCATATTTTTTAAATATTTTACTTTTTTTAAATTAAAAATTTTCTCGATATGAATTTATAGAAAATTTCGGAATTTTCAGAAATTTTTGAATCGTTCTGGAAATTTCTACAGTATGGTAGGAAATTTTAGAAACTTGAACAAGATTCTGAAAAAGTCCCCGGGAGGATTTAGAGGCTTCTACAGTACTCTAGAAATTTTTTAAATTTCAACAAAATCCTTAAAAAGATTCTAGAAGTTTCCAGAAGGTCTTAAAAAGTCTTAGAAGCTTCTACAGTATTCTAAAAAACCTTCAAAAGATTTTAGAAGACTCTAGAAGCTTCTATAGTATCTTAGGAAATTTTTGAGAAGACTCTAGAAGCTTCTACAGTATCCTAGAAATTTTTAAGAAGACTCTAGAAGCTTCTACAGTATCCTAGAAATTTTTAAAACTCCAATAAAATCCTTAAAAAAATCTCAAAAGTCTCCAAAAAATCCTAAAAAGATTCTAGAAGCTTCCACAGTATTCTAAAAAACCTTTAAAAATTCCGCAAGATTTTTGAAGATTTTACAACCTCTCACATGATTCTTAAAGTTCCTGATTCCTATAAAAAATGCAATAAAAATTTGTAAAAACTTCAAAGATGATCATTTTTTTCGAAAATATTTTGTAGCAAAAGTTGAGTAAAAAAAAAACAAAAATTTAATTCTCAAAAATACAAGAGACGTACTTAGGCCGGTATTTACATTTGTGATCCGGCAACGACCGTCGAAAAATCAACCAGAGACCGGAATAAAATTATTTCCAATTTCGATAATAAAGAAATCAAGGATCAATTTTGTTTTCCAATTTTCGTATTTATTGTATAATTTTTGACTTTTGAAAGTAGACACAAAGTTTCATATTCCACGTGACCCTAATTTAAGAGTTTGAAGATTTATTTAGACACAACATTTTTTGAAACACCAAGGACGAAAGTTTCAAATTACGAAACGATTATCGTCAAAAAAGTGGAATTTAAATTTTATTTAAAAACTTAGGAAATTCGTGTCGGGACCATTTAGTAAAAATATTTATGATTTTTATTATAATATAAAATTACGAAACGATTATCGTCAAAAAAGTGGAATTTAAAATTTATTTTAAAATTTAGAAAATTCGTGTCGGGACCATTTAGTAAACATATTTATGATTTTTATTATATATGATAAACCATGAAATCATCACGTAAAAAATCAAAATTGGAAATTACTGATTTCGTAATAATTACCACAATTTTTATAAAGTGATTGATTTTAATTTTTGAATTTTTGTTCAGTGCTGAGATTTATAAAGAAGTCGACATCAAAATCAAAATCAAACTTGCAATATGCTCGCAATATTCTAGCAGCTCGGTCGACATCAAAGTCAAAGCCAAAATCAAACTTGCAGGTTGCTTGCAATATTCTAGCAGCTCGGTCGACATCAAAGTCAAAATTAAACTTGCAATATGCTCGCAATATTCCAACAGAAAGTTTTATTCAGTTGCACGAAAACTCAGTTTAATTTTGATGTTGATGACTATGCAGATCTCGGTTCAGAACGAATGATAACAGAAAAGCGGCGAAACTGTCGAGTCGTTACTGAAATAACTCGCACTGTCCTCGATTGCGCTCCTTTTTACAATTTCAAAGGTTCTTGAGAAATTCCAGAATTTTATACCAAAACAACTTTGAAAACTTTCGTTTTTAATCCTTTATAATACTATAATTTTTCGGAATTTTTGAATTCGCGCAAAAGCGAGTCAAAACAGAAAAAAGGAAAATCTGGCAATTTACAAAAATCGACTTTCTTTTTGTCTAAATTCTAAAATTTTAAATTTTCTTTAAAATTGTAATTTTTATAATACTGTGATTTTTATGATTTTTTGAATTCGCGCGTAAGAGCGAGTGAAAACAGAAAAAAGGAAAATCTGGCAATTTATTACGAAATGGACCCTCATTTCATTTGCTCTTTTTTACCTAAAATCCTAAAAAACCAAAACTCGCTTCAAAGTGATTTTAAAAATCTTTATTTATTTTGTAATAATACTGTAATTTTTTGAATTCGCGCGTAAGAGCGAGTCAAAACAGAAAAAAGGAAAATCTGGCAATTTATTACGAAATGGACTCTCGTTCCATTTGCTCTTTTTTTACCTAAAATCCTAAAAAACCAAAACTCGCTTCAAAGTGATTTTAAAAATCTTTATTTTGTAATAATACTGTAATTTTTTGAATTCGCGCGTAAGAGCGAGTCAAAACAGAAAAAAGGAAAATTTGGCAATTACGAAATGGACCCTCGTTCCATTTGCTCTTTTTTACCTAAAATCCTAAAGAAACTCGTATCAAAACAATTTCAAAAACCTTTATTTTTTATTTTTTTAGTACTATGATGTTTTTTGCACTTTTTAAAACCCACACAAAGAATCAAAATAGAAAAACAGTGAATTTAGCAATTATTTACCGAAGTCGGTTCGCCCCGCTCTTGCACTTTTTGCAACAATCTTAAAGGTACCTAAAAATTGATGCTAAAAAACAAAAAATTAATTTTCAAAACAATAATGTGGTTTTTTAAATTTTTGAATTCCCGCGCAAAGATTAATAAAAGTGAAAAAATAGTAAAACTGACAATTTATTACGAAATTGACTTTTTTACCTAAATCCTACAAGTTTTTAAAAATTCTAGAATTTCACGAAATTTTTTGAATTTTTACTTTTTTTGAAATTTTTGAATTCCCGCGCAAAGGCGAATAAAAGTAAAAAATGATAAAACTGGCAAGTTGTAAAAACCGACTCGCATTTTTTCGTTCTTTTTTTCTTACCTAAAATCTAAAAAACTTCGTATCAAAACACTTTTAAAAACAACTTTTTATATCAGAATGGTTTGTCAAACTTTCCAATGTTAGGGACGAAAAAAAATCGAAAATTTGATTTATTTTTTTTTATTAAAATTTTTATTTTTTATTAAAATTAAAATTTTATTTTTTTATTAAAATTTTTACTTTTTATCAAAATTAAAATTTTATTTTTTTATTAAAATTTTTATTTTTTATCAAAATTAAAATTTTATTTTTTTATTAAAATTTTTACTTTTTTATCAAAATTTAAATTTTATTTTTTTATTAAAATTTTTACTTTTCATCAAATTTAAATTTTATTTTTTTAATTTAAATTTTTACTTTTTATCAAAATTTAAATTTTTATTTACCACAACCAAAATTACACCCGTTTTAATACAAAAATTGCTTCAATGAAGCTAATAATTCAAACAAAATCTGAAAATTTTTCTAAAGCAGCATTAAATTTTAATTGTTGTTCTTCAGTTAGACGTTCTATTATGAAATGACTATTGACGTATACTTCAGTTAAGCATTCCTTACATTTAATCGACCACAATTGTCGTTGTTCTGCCGCGACATCCACACCTATGGATTGGGCGTTTGAGGCCGTGCCTTGTTTGATCAACGGCACGAGATAAGATCCGATTTCGTGCACCAAGGATATAGCTACATCCACCACATCCGGATTAGGATTAGATAATAAACTTCTGATTTCTGGAAGAACTCTTGCGGCAAATTTTAATGATTTATTTTTCGAATGTTTTTTTAACAAATGTGCAAGGACAGTTTTATCCGGAAGTTGGGCGGCTTCATCGAGAACTTCATCTAAAAAATCATCATTTTTAAAAATACTTTTTAATTTTACGTTGTCAAAAATCCAAAAATCAAGTCGTCAAGAACATCGTCGATTCATCGAAAATTTTTTTAATTGAGCAATCAATCAACAAAAACGAGGAAATCGTTCATTCGTAGAAAATTTAAAAGTTCATCACCAGGTGGTCCAGACATTCATTGACAGAATAATTTAGGGACTCATTACAAGTGGGATTTATTATTACAGAATTCAAGATTCTTTTATAGCGTATTCAGAGGGTTCAGAAATTTCTACAGTATTCGAAATCTTATTTTTAAAAAGTTTAGAGATTCATTAATAAAGTAATTTAGAAATTTTACAAATGGAATTTATTACCACAGAATTCAGGGTTCTTTTATAGCGTATTCAGAGGATTCAGAAATTTCTACAGTATTTGGAATCTTATTTTTAAAAAGTTCAAAGTTCATTATCAGAGAGTTCAGAAATTCCTACAGTATTTGGAATCTTATTTTTAAAAAGTTCAAAGTTCATTATCGGAGGATTCAGAAATCCATTCCTACAGTATTCGAAATCTTATTTTAAAAAAGTTTAAAAATTCATTAATAGAGTAATTTAGGAGTTCATTTTCTGAGAGTTTAGAAGTTAATCCATAAAAAGTCCAGATATCAATTTTTATAGGATTCGGATATCCATTTTCCAGGATTTCAGGGAGTTTAGAAAGTCACTCAAATTGGATCTAAAGATCTACAATCACAAAAAACTAATTAATCTATCTGAATTCATTTTCTACGTTTCCGAAAAATTCAAAACAATAAAAACTTTAAAAAATCAAAAACGATCAAAATACAAAATCGTCGAAAATCCTCAAATTTAAAAAATTTCAATTTAAAAATAAAACTTAAATCTATTTAATATTTATTTCCAAAAACAGGTCAAAGTGGAAAATCCGCCTTCGCCATATCCAGCAGTTTGCCAGAACTTCCAGATATCTGCGGATTTGGAAAATTCCATCAAGCTCAATTACTGAACTCCTATTTTTATTATTATTATTATTATCTATTATTATTATTATTATTTTTATCTCTATTTTTATTTTTATTACTATTATTATTATCTCTATTTTTATTTTTATTATTATTATTATTATCTCTATTTTTATTTTTATTTTTTTTTATTTTTATTTTTTTTATTTTTCAAAAATGACTCACCTTCGGAACAGTTTCTTGTTTTCATTGTTGCTTTGACTCTTTTGATTCCTGTTTTTCTTTTGTTCATGACTTCCATCGTTGCTTTATGGGAATTCAAAAATCCATCAATATCCATCGTTGGATTTTGTTTTTTCGGCTTTTTATCCAGATTGTTCTTCAACGGACCGTTTGGAGGTTTCACAGCATTTTTCGAATTAATTGCCTGAGGCTGTTTTGGAGGAATGTTACTTATGGAATTTCTTGCTTTAACAGGACTAGGTTCGATTTTGGTTTTCGTATCGCCGCTGCTGATCCTCTTGACCGTTGAATGAAGAGAATGCGTACTTGAGGATCTAGTTCTGTTTTGAATTGGTTCTTTAATCGACGTAGAATTTATCTTCTTTTGCATCTGGGATGGATTCTTGAGACTTCTGGAGGTAGATGTACTTCTTGGAATCTTCTTCAACGAAAAAGTAATATCAGGAGAATCACCAAGGATCGGGGGTCCATGGGACAACATGGGAGACACATCGGCAGACCCTAGGGACTCCACATCCACGGAATTTGAGGACAACCTCGAAGGAGACGAAAATTGCCCAAAATCAGGACTAGAATTGACGGGCAGGTTCGTCGGTCTAGACGGAGTTAGCAATTCCTGAAAAAAATTAAATTAAAAAAATTATAAAATTCAATGATTTTTAAAAATTTCTAAAATTTAATAATTTCTAAAATTCGACAATTTTTAAAATTTAATAATTTTTAAAAATTTCTAAAATTCAATGATTTTTAATGATTTCTAAAATTCAATGATTTTTAAAATTATATAATTTTTAAAAATTTCTAAAATTCAATGATTTTTAATAATTTCTAAAATTCAATAATTTTTAAAAATTTCTAAAATTTAATAATTTCTAAAATTCGACAATTTTTAAAATTTTATAATTTTTAAAAATTTCTAAAATTCAATAATTTTTAAAAATTAATTAATGTTCATCAATACAGTATGAATCTGTGATTTTCGAACATAATTTTAGTTTACAGTATCTAAAAAGTACTTTTGTTTGGATAATTAAAAAAGTTTTAAAATTGTCAAAAATCCGGAAATTGGATTCTGGACAAATCTACAGTAAAATTTATCCCTAAAAACCCCAGTTTGGAAATTATAGATTCCTACTGTAGTACTAGGGATTAATTATCTTATTTCTAATCTACAGTAATTTTAAAAATCAAGGAAATTTGAAAGTTGATTTACGACCAGGATTTGGATAAAGATTATTCAAATTTATTTTTGGATTTTTTGGCCACAGGTCAACTGAGGGTAGTCTTCTAGACGAATTCAGCCTAGTTTTTGTCTACAATGCCTACGGCTTCCTCGAAGTTGGCCGTTGTCATAGGATACGAAATATGAGGTCAAAAACGGTCAAAAGAAAATTGCTGTCTACCTCGACGGACACGGTCCTCAATTCCAATGAATTTCTTCCTGGCAAATATCCAAAATGTAGTAAAGTATTATTTTCAAAAATGGCATCTAACGTAAGCACATCCGCAGGACCCGGACTGGGGGCTTGTCCCGGGGCATAGATGTCTTCTCCGTCCATGATTATGAAATTGTTCGACGGTTTTGCTGTAGACCATGGGATTTGAGAAATAACACCGAATGGATCGAATTCTACTGAATACAGTTGACGAAGAGTACAGGCAATGAGAGCTTTCCCGGATGGCTCAAATAAAACTTTTTTTGGTTGACTTTCAAGCGGAAAACTTTGACAAACGCATTCATGAGTGTCGATATCCCAAACTTTCACCATTTTGTCGTCCGTACATCCGAGGATTAAGCAGTCCTCCGGATGACACTCCAAATCTAGCACTTGGCTCTCGGTTCTGATGACGGCGACTTCCCTCATGATCCGGAGGTCGAAAAGACAAATATTATCTCCTCCGCAAAATATTATTTCTGAATTAGGAGCATAACAGATAGCTTGATATCTGCAATCAAATCTTCTGCAGAGAGTTTGTCCAGGGTGCTTTCTGGAATCCAGAATCCGGAGAGTTTTGTCGGCTCCAACAGTGGCCCATATGTGACACGAATTTTGAGGACTTGTAATTCCGGTAATATTGTTTGTATGATCCGTAAACTGCCTTAATAACCGACCACGTTCCACATCCATCAAATCAACAATATCAGAAGCCAAAGCGAGGAACCGCCCGTCGACAGAAAGCCGCATCAATGACGTCGATTGTCGCGGTTGTTGGAGGCTCTAAAAACCACATAAAAATCCACATCGATATATCAATTCCCACCTTAGGAGATCCAAAAGGATCATAGGAAAAATGTTGTAATGGATTTGCTACAAATAACGATCTGCTGTCTGGGAGAATCACACCTGCATTTACCATACTTGAATTTGTTTGTAACGAAATATTCTGGGTCCCTGGACAAAATTTCATATATCAATTTTAAATAAAATATAAAACTTACATTGTAGTTGCATTATTAATAAAAATTTTCATAAAATCTTTAAAATTCAGCACTTAATTTAAATAAATAAAAAAACAACCGTAAATTGGACCCAACAGAAAAAGTAAAGCCCTTCTTTCCACTGAATGACAGCTCCCCGCCGCGCGATCGATGAGGAAAATCTGTCCGTTCGTGTGCAAACGAGAAAAACTAGACCCTTTTTCCTTTTCGGCAGAATATAATCCCGCGAGACTTGCTGCTCTTCCTCAAGAAAACCAAACTACAATTTTCATCATTTATTCAGTTTTAATTTTTCTTTCAAAATTAACAAACTAAAATTACAGTTTTTTGTACCAAAATCTTGCTTTACAATCATCAGAACATGTAATGAACGCTGGAGCCGTTTTGGAATGGATAAAATCCCTGATCGGAGCCGCATGCCCAAGGGCAAGTAGTCGTTTCCTGTCTCCCGTCCGTGAATTCCAGGTGCAGAGGCTTCCCGATTTGTCATCCGGCAACATAACTAAAATTTCGAAATTTAATAACCATAAACGTTAAAATTTTCTATAAAATGGTCTCGCGAAGAATTTCCAAAATTTCAGGTCTAAAAATAAATTTCAAATATTGAATTCTGGAATATTTAAAATTTGAGAACTTTATACAAGATTAAATTTTATAAATTTTTACCAGATTCTAAAATATTCAAAAATTTCTATAAAATTTAAAAAACTCCAAAAACTTCCACAAAATTTTCTATTAAATTCCAGAAATTTCTATCGATTCCTAAAGTTTTCAAAAAACTTTCAAAATTTTTAAAATCTATTCTAAAACTTTCGGAATTTTCAAATCTATTTTAAAAATTCAAAAATCTTTTAAATCTATTCTAAAATTTTTAAATCTATTCCAAAATTTCTTAAATTCATTCTAAATCTTTCAAAATTTCCAAATCCATTCTTAATCTTTCAAAATTTTCAAATCTATTCTAAAACTTTCGAAATTTTCAAATCTATTTTAAAAATTCAAAAATCATTTAAATCTATTCAAAAATTTCTTAAATCTATTCTAAAATTTCTAAATCTATTCTAAAATTTCTTAAATCTATTTTAAATCTTTCAAAATTTTCAAATCTACTTTAAAAATTCCAAAACTTACCGTAATCTTCAGTGTGATTAAAACAAGCAGGAGCTGAGAATTCGCCAAAGCCACTTGTTCCAGCTCCAGTGTACGAAATAATGCATCTATTCGTCGACAATTCCCACAATTTGGCACTGCAATCTACACCAGTTGTCAGGACATATTTTCCATTTCGTGTAAATTTAACACTTCTAACAGGTGCACCATCATGAGCTCTTGTAAAAGTTTGAACACATCTGTTGGATATCCCATCCCAAATCTTCACATCTCCATCCAGGGATCCCGAAGCGAGTAATCTGGCGTTGTCCGCATAGCATACATCAAGGACCGGACGCACGTGCTGATCTACCGGGTTGCTTGAAACAAAACATTGTTGAGTTTCTATGTTGTAGAGTCTCAAGGTCGGATGGTCCACGGCAACTTGCAGAAATTCACCTCCAGGATGAACAGCAAAAGCCCGGATAAATTCCGATTCTCTGATGGATTTCATCGAACGTTTAATTGACATTTTTGAATAATCAAAAAACTTGATTGTTTTGTCGTGACTTCCCGATATCAGGATAGCTTCACGAGGATGGAAAGCCAGACAACTGACTTCTCCTTCATGGTCGTAGAGACACCGGATAACAGGATGGATCTGGTCGTTTTCGTTCATCGGAACAGCGTCTCCTCTAAGTTCCCTTGCGATGATTTTCTCGAGGTCGTAGATCTTTATTGAACAATCAGCCGATCCGACAGCTGCGAGAGATCCTAGAAAATTAATTTAAAAACCATAAAAATTATGTTTTTACAAAGTAATTTTGGGAAAAATTTTGGGAATCTTCCAAAAACTAAAATAACTTGTACTTTCAGTTTAAAGTAACGATTCTGTAGCGATGTTATTATAAAAATTAAAAAAATATCTTGACGAAATGATCCCAACATAAATTTTCAGAAATTATTAAAAACGAAAGTAGCCTAAAAGTGATAATTTTGATTTTACATGATTGTTTCGTAATTTCACACTAATTTATGATAATTTTAGGAGTATGTTTCATAAATAGCTTTTGAAAATTCCCAAATTAAGGCTACATTAGATGCACAGCCCCCTATCTGCTTTTAGGATTAATGGTTATATATGGAAACCTTAATAAACATCCTAGAAATCACAACTAATATAAAAATAAAGTAGAACTTGGATATCAGATACCCCTGCCATAACATATTTCAGATTATAGCATACGGTGTGAGTGAGTTTGGTTAATCTATCTTCAAATTTACCCCCTATGATATATCCTTTCTTATAAGACACGCTTTGCCCGATCCTGATGGGGTATCTTATATCCAAGTTCGACTGTATCTCCGAGAAAAAACTTTAAATTATTAGTGAAAATCCAAACCATCAGTGTTGAAAGTCGCGGACCGGCACGGGGCCTTGTGGGTGGACATGAAAACAGGTTCATATGTGGCCGGTTCGTGACCAGTCGGAGGTACATCGGCATCATACTCGAGATCCAATCCCATAGACTCAATATTGTACTAAAATAAACGTTTTTCATATATCAAATTTTAAAAAATTTTACTTTTATAAATTTGTCATTGTTTTCTTGTGTTGGTTCATCCGAAAATTGCTTTGCCATAGATACCATTCTAAATAATTTATCCGATGGAGCAGGATGATCATGAACAATTCCAACTTCTTCCGCCAAATTAGCAGCCACTTGACGATATCCATCGTAAAAAAGTTGCCTAAAATTCCATACAAAAATTTATCCATATATCAACCACCTACCCGATGATGAGCTTGTAGAGGTACTCACGTTCTCTGATTTCGATGTTACTCATTTCGGAAAATCAACGACAAAAACGAAAATAAAAAATTCGCAAAAAAAAGAAACGCGCACTTTTTCAACCGGAACATTTCGCCAAAGAAGACTGATAAACTTCAAATTCGAATTTTACGTCACTTTATTTCCATATCAACAACGATCTTTAACCTCTGAATAATCAGATTAAACAAATGTTTCTGGCCTATTCTTTAGATAATTCTGAAGTTGTGGCAAATTGTGGATTTGATGAGAATGATGAATCAGCTCCGGGTACTTGCTCACCAGAGCCGGGAACAACTTCGACGCGGTGTCTGTGAATTCGGCAACGAAGAAGTCCACCCATGTCAGTCCGCTATCTACGAAGAACTTGGATTTCGAAGCTCGAAGGATTTCAGCGAGTTTAGGCCAACATTTGCTGACGTTTTCCCTGAGGGCACTTTTTGTTTCTTCCTGAAAAAGTAAAGTGATTTTTATTGATAATCTGAATCTTACCACATTGTTTGTTCCTGTCAAAACAGCACGAATATACGGTACAGTCACATTCAGCAAATCGTTTTGAAAATCGGCAATGGCGTTGACTCGAGCAATTTCGAACTCGTCTTTCCCGGCCAGAGAGTATCGTTTGGCTAAAAACTGACAAATCGGGATACTCTGGCTTAACTGGGTTCCATCGACGGTCAAGACAGGAAGAACTCCGAAAGGAGTGCTCGCTTTCTTCTTGGGCCATTCCGTCATGATATCCAATCTGACATCCTCGAATTCTTGGCCTTTGTAATGCAGAATCAGTCTGATTGCCTCGGCCCGGAATCGCGATTGGAAATACTCTAACTTGTAGCTGTGCATCCTCAAACAATATCAATGTCCTCTAATGGAAGACATTTATATTCAACCCGAATGATAAAATAAAACCTTAATGGGCGCAGCACATAAAGTACAAATCATTAGCAGAGAGAGATTATCATCACTGTTAGCATAGTAGAGCTATCAGTGGATTTTTTTAGGTTCTTGTGTGACTTGATAAACCATTTTCCCGCATGTCTGATCTAAAGGTTTTTGCAGTTCTTCATAATAACTATATTCGTCGTCATCAATGTCGTCTTCTTCAGGATTAAACGCTAGAGGAGCAACGTCGGGACTGCAGTCAACATCTTGTTGGAAACGATGCCCAAAAGAAAATTCTGAATCCGATTTATCCTCGACATCAAAGGGTTCAATCATTAGATTGGAAAATTCGACTAAACGGATTCAATAAGTAAATAAATAAGGGTTTCAAAAAACTTACATTTCCGTCGTTCGTTTTCATTCAATTTGGCCAGTAACGCGGCGGCGGTGAGCGGTGCTCTGTCGACATATAGCTTCTTTGGAGGCATCGGATCTTCTTCAAATTCATCGATTCTTCGTTTTGTGCCATCGGCAGCAGATCTGTCTGACATTGTCATTGTCGAAAAAATGAAAAAACAGAATTTTAGAAAAACAATAGAAATTTAAAGAAAAATAATAGAGAAAATTAACCAAATTTCGGGAAAAATAATAGAATTTTAGAAAAAAAATAATACAACTCTAAAAAGAATAAAATTCTAGCAAAAATGATTAGGTAAAAAAACGAAAAAAAGAAATCCGAAATTTTTCATTGTAATTACGAATTTTCGTTCAAGGACCCAGCCAAGGATACGACAGCAGTTTGCGCGGGTCTCCGGCGTCACGATGGCGGAGATTCGGTCGATTTTTTAGACTGCTTTCATCACTATTCCAATTTCTGCTGTATTCCATGCCACGATACAATCGTCCATCTCCTATAATAGGAGAAGATGGATCAGAACAGTATATTGTGGAGAAAATTATGGATGAAAGATTTTCCAACGGTGTTTTGCAATACAAGATCCGTTGGAAGGGATATCCGCCTTCTGACGACATATGGAAAGATGCTGAGGAGATAAAGGTAAGGATTTTTATATGAAATTTATTTTTTGGGGTTTTTATATGAAGTTTAGTTTTTTAGGATAATTGTGCCAGTGTTATTAGAAAATTCGAGGAGTCCAGGAAACGGTCGAAATCTAGATCTCTGTCTGAACATAGTCAGGATGATACGGCGGAATCTGCACAGTCGTCCAGTACAAGTGTCTCGAAACGATTGTCTGCCAGACCCGAGTCCCCGGGAACTATTGCGAAATCCGGGCGCGGTCCTCACTCGGCCTCGGAACGAGAGATAATTTCCTGGTTTGTATCTATGATTTTCAAAATTCATATATGAATCTTAGTTCCGTCGTTAAAATCGAATCAGGTATATCCGATATCGATGCAGATTTGGAGGGTAATTCCGTTCCCATCGTCCTCAATTCCCCGCCATCCAAGAAAGCTGTTCGTCCGCTGATTGATCGAGATAAACTGACTATTTTGGATGAAAAATTAAGTGATGAAACAGCTAGAAGTTCTTGCGCAAGTTCCGAAAGGTCCTTCGTCGACATGACTCCTCCACCAGACGCCAGAACCCTCAAGAAGATGGTCGAAGACAAAGAAGTCGAGGTCTGTTTCTGCGACATCGGAAAGCAGCTCAGGTTCGGATTCCCTAAGGGAGGAGCTGTTGTATATGTGTATCCAGATACGAAGTTTCCCTTGGAAGATCTACAAGTAAGTTTTTTAATATTTTACATTTCACTAATTTCAAGGGATTTTTAAGCGAAATTTTCCTTAAGAACCTTCATGGAAATTTCTATAGATTCGATATTATGTTACGTTAGGTGTACTTTAGGGGTACTGTTGCCCTATAAGGTTTTTAAGAATATGTAGAACGAAGTTAAATAGCTTGGGCAGTTTTTTGTGAGCACAAATCTCTGAAGTCATTAGGAGTGAACCCCTAGATCCCCTTTGAATGAATCTTTGAACTTTTTGAACCTCCTAGGAATGAATTTCTGAATTCTCAATCTTAGTTGTAAATGAATTTCCTTGAGAATGAACTCTTAAACCCCTTGCCGTTTCCCCGATTGCCTGTTGAGTTGGAATGAACAATTTAGAAAATCTAAAGTTAGCTCTTCCACGTGTTTTTGAATATTTTACAACACTTAGTCGAACTTGGAAACAATGATAACTTCTTACTTTAGCTAGAATCAATCAGTTTTCCGTACGCTGTCATCAAGAGGCTGGATAATAAAGAGTTACGAATTCTTGTAAAACTGAAAAAACAAAACAGACATACCGTCGTTGATTATTCGTTGAGGAAATTTTTTACCAAATTTGAAAATGTAAGTTTTGATATATGGATTGAGTGTGCATTTCGTAATTTCAGCTTTCTATGGGATTTTTGGAAGTCATCAACCACTATCGTCGGACCCAGACTGAAATTTCCAGAAGGATAGATGAATTTGAAAACCTCGTCAAGACCGGGAAAGACATCTGGAAAAATCACGCCTACGATGAAGCCGGTGAACTTCTTTCTGATGAAGAAATCATTCCATATCTTCCTGCAGAATATAGATCTCCGAATGATCCCCCGACGAAAATTGTAGAAGATTTCCTAAACGACTTGATGGACAATAATGAAAGACTATACTTCTTTAAACTTGCGAAAGAATTCGGGAAAAGCATGTCCCAATCGTCCGAAGCATGTGCCGCAATTAAGGACATAACTGATCTGTTCGAGAAACGGGAGAAGCAGTTCAAAGTAATCAAGCAGAATTGTATCGGTCAATGGTGCGAACAATGGACTGCTCTATTCACGGTCCCTAGTCAGTAGATCTGAGTACTTGAGAATTTATCACTGTTTTTATGGATAAAAATCACAGTATTGTAAAAATTAAAATTGTTACGAAATGCTTTCACATGAAAGTTGGATTTTCTAAAAATTCATGTTTTAGGTCTTAATTTTAAGTTTTTACTGAATTTTAGAAGAGTATGAAAATGGCCAGGAAATTTCGGAATTTAATTAAATCCTAAAATTAAAAAATGTCCTGAAACGAATTTCCGAAAATTTCAAACATTTTAAATTCTAGATATTTTTGATTTTTTTTAGATTCCAAAATGTTATGAAAATATTTGGGAAATTTTAGAATTTAATAAATTGCTGAAAATAAAAAAGTTCATCCAAGCCGGGTCTCGACGCGAAAAAATACGCGCATTCGACTCTCGTTTTTTTCAATTTTCTTCGTTTTCAGCTCCAGAATTCAAAGATGTACCATGTCTGAACGGTACATGCCTAGTATTTTTCCAGAGTGTGACGAACTCAAACAGGTTAATTAATTTTTTATTTTTATGAAATATTTCGGATTTTGCAGGTTTACGACAAGTGCTTCACGAATTTCTTCCAAAAGTTTATTTCTCCGGACTACAGACACAAACACGCTTATAATCCTTGTGAAAGACTCCACGAAGCTTACAGAGACTGTGTGGAACGAGTAAGTGGTTTTTTATATATGAAATTCAAAATAAAAATAACTGATTTCATCATCACTATTTAGGGACTCGAAAAGCACCGTCCTTTCGATATTGACATAGAGGAATTGAGGAAGGAGATCCTCAACACGGAAAACGATCGTTTCGAAAAGGAAAGTAAGAAATAATGGCACCAGGAGATCCTCAATCGCCGTCCACAAACGAGGAGCAGAAATTCAACATGTTAGAGCAGACTTTGGAACAGTTCCAGGTTGGTTTCTAAAATACCATCATCAGAGGACTTTTGACGACAATTCCCCCAGAGAATCCAATATAAATTTTTGTAAATTTCATATTTTTGCAATTCTTGGTGTACCTGAGAGTCACTATTCTTCTATAAGGTTTTTCAAAAGTATTTAAAGTACATTCAAATTGCCTGGATAGCTTTTTGTAAGCATAATCTTTTAAACTTCCTAAGAATGAACTACCTTTTTCATTGATCGCTCATTTAGAATGACCTGTCCAGAAAATCTTCATTTTCCGTGACATCTCTCCTCTCTTGACTTGAATTTTCCCCGTAGTCAATCTAAGTTAGAATGATTTAAGTTTAAACTGTTCTTTTCAGGAAAATGCACGTCATATGGGTGTCATAGCTTCGGAGTTCACTTCGCGGTCTCAAGAACCTTTAAATCAGAAAATCCATACGATGATCCATGGTCTTCGACAACTGGATCAAATGAAAGACGAGTTTCGTGATGTCAAGGTTCCGGCAGAGTTGCTGGATTATGTAGATCAGGGCAAGAACCCGCAACTATATACTAAGGAGATCCTGGAGAGAACTCTGACTAAGAACAAGGAAGTCAACGGCAAGATTGAACTCTACAAAAAGTTCCGAGCCAAGCTGATCCAAGAACTCGGCAAAGATTTACCTCAAGACATGGCGAACTACACCACTTTCAGACCTTATAATCATTCTTGATCCTTGTTTTGTTGCTCAACCTTTGTTGAAAATCTGTTTTTGTTATCTGAAAATGGAAAACCGGTCATTGACCGATGATTATTTTTGTTTATTTGAGTCTTGTTCAATTTTTAAATTTAGATGACTCACGTGCATCGTTATTTGATGGCCCCCCAGAATGGGTATGTGGCCAAAACGTTGAAATTTTGTCCTAATTTTAAAATGCTTCGACTGAGTTGGACTGCATTTTCTCCAAAAAGCGAAGGAATGGAGCAATTTGTAGAAGAATATTTGCCACATATTAGGGAAAATAATCCGCAAATTAAGTATTTTTTACAAAGGTCGTACGTTGAATGGGATCCGTGGACTGTTGGAGAGTGAGTTTTTAGTTTTTTATATTTTAATGAAGGTTGTTTTGTAGATTTGAATGGAATAGGATGAGGAAAAGAAGAGCGACGTGGAAAACGAAGGATCAGATTTTGTCTGTTATTGAAGAAATGGCGATTGGTGGAGATTTTCGATCAGGTAGAAAACGAAGAGTTCAAACAAGACTGCCACGTGGTCAAGAACTGTGGAATACCGAAAATATGGGACATAATGTTTATAAAATTGTAAGCAAATGGAAGGATGATCCACCGAATTCGGAAGAAGTTACAGTTGAAACTCATCCTCATTTTATTCACAGGAAATTTTAGTTTTGTCGTTTATTTTTTAGGAGATGAAGCTGGTACGAGAAAACCTGCTTTGGATAGTGATAAAATTGTTGTTGTTATGAATGGAAAACATGATCACTAGTCAGTTGATGTTGATTCTGTTTAGTTTGATCTTTTTATGGAGTCGGAATATTAATGAGATTGAACGGAATTCATATTTTTTAAGTGTAAATATCGAAAACAGGAATTAATAATTTTTTTTAATACCTGCGCAGAATTGAAGGAAAAAATGGTAAATTTGGTAACATTACGGAATCTAGTAATGTTTTTTAAATTTTTCTACCTAAATTTTAGAACTTTAAGAAATATAATAAATTTGTCTTGGGAGAATTTTGTAGTTTTTTATTTTTACAATAATGTAATTTTTTTGAAATTTTTAAATTCGCGCGCAAAAGCGAGTGGAAACAAAAAAAAAAGAAAATTTGGCAACTTATTACGAAATCGATTAGCGCCGTTTTCATTTGTTCTTTTTTCTTTTAAATTACAAAATTTTTAAAAATCCATAAAAATTTGAACTTTTAATTTTCACAATTTTCTACAATAATAGTGATTTTGCACTTTTTGAATTCCCGCACAAGGGCGAGTGGAAATACAAAAGTGACAAATTTGGTGTCATTGACCGGTATCGACTCGTTTTGTTTCACCTAAATCCTAAAAACTTCATAAACAATTTTATGAGGATATTTTTTGTACTTTTTAAAGCTTTGTATATGTAGTTCGAATTTTATATATATTTTTTAATTTTACATGTATTTTTTGAAGGTTTTATATATATTTTTTAGAATTTTATGTATTTTTTAGAATTTTATATATATTTTTTAGAATTTTATGTATTTTTTAAGTTATAAATTCTTAATTTTTTACTTTTCAAATGTGATGTCCTAGTGTTCCTTACGAGTGCCGTTTTTTGTGAAAACGGACTGCTGGAAAAGCACACAGACAATCCGACTTGTTGCTCATTCTGTGCTTTCCCTGGCTCTGTTAGCTCTCGCACTTGGAAAGTTTATTTTAAAAATCAAATACGTGTTTCGTAACTAATCCAGGTTTAATTTCTCTTTTGAAAACTCGGTCTTGGCTGGAATGTTTCAGGTGAAATTCACGTAATTTCCGCGAAATTCAATTTTTGAAAATTTTTATATAAATTCCGGATTTTTTAGGATTGATTTGGAATCTTGGGTATATAAACCACGTTAAGATGAAGTGGAAAACGATGAAGAAGAGATTACTAAAATCCGGTCCTCTGGAAGAAGAAGTTCGAATCGATCTGACCTCTGTCCACGAGAACGGGAAGTCGGAAGAACATGAATTTTTTTCGACGAAGACAGCAGAAGCAAAGCCGGCAAGTTACCGCGAAATGGTGAGGATTCGTTTAACACTTACTATTTCGAAACTTTAGAATTCCAAAACCTTCCAGAATCCACTTGAAAACTAAAACCAATATCTTGTACCTAAAATTCTCAGAAATTTTTAATTCTTTTCAGAACAATTTCATATTCTTGTTTGATTTTCACAATATTATGACATCAAATTTTCAGCTTCGATACGCCGAATTTCCGGATTATTTGCTTTTGTTCTTCGGTCTCTTCTTTAGCGTCCTCGACGGGGCTTGTGCACCTTTAGGCTCGGTCATATTCAGAGGGATCACGGATGTCTTGATGACAGGTCAAGCTGCATATCTATCTGGTGAATTTAACTATGACGACTTTGCTCAAAGAATCATATACTACTGTATCCTTTATTTCCTACAAGGTCTCAACATGTTTGTGCTTACAGTATTGGCCGTAAGTTCTTTAAAAAATAATCTTAAAATTGTTTGTTTTGTGGGCAGAAGCAGGAGCAATAACCTAGATTTTTAATGAGTAAGAATAGTACAAACAATAGTAATAATATAACAAATATTGACAATCTCTTTAATTACCCCAACTGACACAACTGTTTTCGCTACAGTAACTGATTTATACGTGGGGTTTTTCGTTTCGAAATCTTATGAAAAGTGGGGAAATGTAACTATTTAGTATATAAACAAATACATGCAGAAAATATAATTAAAAAACAGAAAATGATGAAAAATTAACACAATTGATAGTTTTTTGCGTTACAGTAGTTACTGATACCGGGGTTTTTCGTTCTAGGACTCTGTAGAAAGTAGGGAAATAGAACTTTTCAGTAAATAAACGATAACACATGAAAATTCAAAAAAAGTAATAAACAGAAATGATAAAAAATTAACACAATTGATATTTTTTGCGTTACAGTAGTTACTGATACTAGGGTTTTTCGTCCTAGGACTCTGTAGAAAGTAGGGAAATAGAACTCTTCTGTAAATAAACGATAACACGTAAAAATTCAAAAAAAGTAATAAACAGAAATGATAAAAAATTGACACAATTGATAGTTTTTTGCGTTACAGTAGTTACTGATACCAGGGTTTTTCGCTTTAGGACCGACTCTTTGAGGTGATTGTGCTTCAATAAGACTGATTTTTTACATTATTAATTTTTGTAAGTAATTTTGGGGTTTTTAGATTGGGTGCTTCTACACACTTTCGGAACGAATGTCACACAAAATTAAAAAACACTTTTTTGAAGCCGTTTTGAAACAAGATCAAGAATGGTTCGACAAAAACGACGTCGGAGCTCTTACACAATTGATGTCCAGTGGAATTGAGAAAATTCGTCAAGGAACATCGGATAAAATGGTGATTATGATAAAAGCAACAGCGAATCTCATAAGTGGAATTGCAATTGCTTTTTATTTTTCACCAAAATTGACGTTTGTTATGTTAATTCTGGCGCCATTTATGATTTTTTCACTTTATTTATGTCACAAAACTCTCATATCTCAAACGAAAAAAGAATCAACAGCGTACTCTGTCTGTGGCAGTATTGCAGAAGAAGTACTCTCGACGATCAAGACGGTTATGTCGTTTAATGCTCAAAATTTCGAAATTAAAAGATATTCAAAATCGTTGAAAAAAGCCGAAAAAGTCGGATTTCAAAAAGCTCTAATAGTGTCCATTTGTACCGGCATACATGCAAGCATAGATTTCGTTACTGTAGGAATTGGATTTTATTATGGATCAACTTTGGTTTTTGGGAAAGAAATAACAGCAGGTACTGTATTTGGAGTTTTTTGGTGTATTTTCATCGGATCTCTGAGATTCGGAATGGCTGTGCCTCAATTTTCGACTTTGATCAAGGCCAAAGTGGCTGCAGGAGAAATCTTCCAAGTGATAGATACAGTAAGTTTGATTTTAAATTTTAAAGAAATTTTAATAATTTCAGAAACCAAAACTTAAAAGAATTGGTGGATTGAGTCCAAAAGCAATCGAAGGAAGGATTGAGTTCAAAGATATTCATTTTCGTTATCCTAGTCGGCCTACTATAAAAGTCCTAGAAGATATTTCTTTCACGGTGGAGCCAGGGCAGAATGTGGCTCTGGTGGGGCATTCAGGTAGGGATATTCAACCACAGCGTTAGGAAATTCTGAAATAACTCCAAAATTGTCTCGAAAAGAACTTCTAGAAACCTGGATTTCTCGAGTTCATATATCAATATTTGAAATTCTTGATGAATTTTAATTTTTCTGAATACAAAAATTAAAAAGTTGTTTTCAGGATCAGGGAAGTCGACGGTGATTGGGCTTCTGATGAGGTATTATGAACAGGAAAGTGGTTCTGTGACGATAGACGGGATTCCTCTGGAGGATTTGAATGTTGAGTGGCTCCGATCTACTATCGGAATTGTTTCCCAGGAGCCGGTGCTCTTCCAAGCAACGGTGGCAGAGAATCTGAGACTGGGGAAGGACGACGTGACGAGAGAGGAGATGGAGGAGGTGTGTAGGATGGCCAACGCCCATGAGTTCATCGTCAAGCTGCAGAACGGCTACGACACCCGGATCGGGGATGGAGGGATCAGGCTCTCCGGAGGACAGAAACAACGACTGGCGATCGCTCGAGCCCTCATCCGTCGTCCGAGGATTCTGCTGCTAGATGAGGCCACGTCTGCTCTGGACACGGAGTCGGAGAGATTGGTGCAGACTGCCTTGGACAGAGCGAGTTCGGGAAGAACGACGATCACAGTGGCCCATCGACTGTCTACCGTGAGGAATGCCGACAAGATCATCGTTTTCGACCACGGACAGATAGTCGAATCCGGGACTCACGATGAACTCTTCGCCAAAGAAGACGGTTTCTACAGACAATTAGTTCTAGCCCAGCAGATTGATAAGAGTAATGAGAAAGAAGCTGATTCTGAATCCGTCGTAGAGAAGAAGCCTATCAGAAGACGAACCTTGTCTTCTGACAGTTACACTGCTGATGATAGTCTGTTGTCGCTTGAAGAAGCGCAAGAAACAACGGAAATGGAAGAACTTTTGAAAAAGTCTGGAGCTGAACCCGCTTCTGCGTCGCAGATTCTGAAGTATGCTAAACCAGAGATGAAGTTGTTTATCACTGGACTTCTGTTATCCCTTATTCGAGGGTGTGCTTGGCCAGTTTTTGCTGTTTTATACGGTATATTTTTCAAAATTCTCTCGAATCCGGACGATTCCTCGACTAGTAAACTCCTATATATTGGTACTTTTGGATTTTTGATCCTTGGAGTAATGTCTGGATTTACTACTTGGTTATCAGGGTACATCATGGGATTAGTCGGTGAGAAGCTCAATGTGAGGCTCAGGATGGATGTTTACAAGGTTCGTGATTTTTCGTTTTTAATTAATATTGTCGTGTAGGACGAGAAAGTAAAAGAACGGTTTAATATAGTAGCAATAATATGTGGAAATAAGAGTCACATTGTTTTAAAAAGTAAAAATGTACTTTGTTAAAAATTGTCTTGACGCGAATTTTCAGGATTTATTGAAGTTTGAAATATCCAAAATTTAGTTTCAAAATGTCGCGAAATTGTAATACTGTAAAATAATCATCGTGTAAAACTAAAATTTCCATTTTTAGGATAAGTTTAGGAGCTTTTGGATTAGGGCCACAAGATGTGGAAAGTTTTGTTTCCTTCGCACGTTAAGGATTATATATCGAAATTAATGAAACCACTATAATGAAAATTTCTATTTTTGTATTTGTAATTCGTTTTTGTTTTTTAATCAAAAAACAATTGTATGTCATGTCATAGTTAGGGATAGGATTCGCTCGTAAATACGAATATACAAAAGACCACGACACTAGTCACAAAACACTGAAACATAACTAGTAAAACGACACAGTTAATTCCGTAGTTTGTCATTTGTTAAATGTTTTGTGGGTAGAGTGTTTCTTTTCGGAGCCTAGGATTCTGAATTAGAGATTATTACAGCTGACAGAATTATACAATAGTACGTTTTTACGAAAGTACTCGTGGTGGGACCTCGCCATAAACAAGGGTGAAAATAAAATACAAAGTAACACATGAAATACAATTACGAAACATTTGTATTTTGTATTGTAAAACACGAATACAAAGTACAATTGTTTATTTTATTTTAGTGGTGTCACTAATCAAAACACTAATAGGTGTTCAAAAAACCATAAACAACTTTGAAACGATTCCTTTAAGGCAGATTAATTCATAATAATAATATTAATAATAATAATAATAATAATAATAATAATAATAGTAATAATAATAATAATAATAGTAATAATAATAGTAATAATATTGACGATGCAACTAATAATCTATGCACTTCCAATCTACAGTAAACCGACTAGTTTACTTGTAAGGGCTTTCGTTCTGGGACCTTAGCCTCTCGTTGCTTGTGCTCTGCTTTCCAATTGTGTAAAATAGGCTAGTGTTTTTCGTTTTTAAGCTACACTTTTTGTTCCTAAATTATCCTAAAATGCTACTTAAATAACTGGAAAAACTGATTTAGAGAAAAGTTTTAAACTAGCCTGAGTCGAAGGGGAACGACTGTTACGAAATTTGATATATGACTTTTATAATTTAATAAGATTAATTTCAGAATTTGATATATGACTTTTATAATTTAATAAAAGTAATTTCAGAATTTGATGAGACAAGATGCAAGTTACTATGATAACCCAAATCACTCTGTAGGAAAATTGACAGCAAGGTTGGCGACGGATTCGAACAATATTCAAGCAGCTGTGGATCAGCGGTTAGCGGATGTTTTGAAAGGATTTACGTCGTTTTTTGTTGGACTTGGAGTTGCATTCTACTTTGGATATCAAATGGCACTGTTTTGTATCTTGGCTTCTGGGATATTTATTATTATCCAATATGGTATTTCGAAATCGGTGAAAAAAAGGGCTTTGGCAGACACGCATCTGGAGGACGGTGTTTCGACGCTTACTTCTGAATCCATTACTCAAGTCAAAACAATCCAAAGTTTAGTTCAAGAAAGAAAAATGTGTGAAAAATTCAATGAATTTTCAAAGAACCCACTGAAGAGGGCAATTGTAAGAGGATGGCTGATGTCTTGTACAATCGCCATAGGGGCTTGTTTTGTTTCGATGAATTTTGCCTCTAGTTATTTAGTAGGACTTTTGATGATTAAATTGGAATATTGTTCGCCGTTTACAGTATTTCAAGTTATTGAATCGCTAAATGTGGCAACAATGATGGTTATGGCTACTGTATCGTATTTTCCAGAATACACAAGAGCGAAATTGTCTGCTGGATTGATTTTTCACATGTTGAAGGAAAAACCGAAAATTGATAATCTTTCTGAAGGTGGTTTGAAATCTGAAATTAAAGGAAATGTGGAATTGAAGGATATAGATTTTTCGTATCCTAATGGATGCATACTTTGACGTTGAACAAAATGAACATCAAAGCTAACTTTGGACAGACTGTAGCTATTGTTGGACCTTCTGGATGCGGGAAAAGTACGGTAATTCAACTTATTGAGAGGTTCTATGATGTTCTGGGAGGAGTTCTGAGGGTTGATGGACAGGACATTAGACAGATGAATGTGAGACATCTTAGGTCATCGATGGCTCTTGTTGACAGGAACCGACGTTGTTCAACTTGTCCATCGGAGAGAACATCAGTTATGGGTTGGAGAACGTGTCCTTGGAGAAGGTCAAGGCGGCGGCGAGACTGGCGAACATGGATGAGTTCATCGACTCGCTTCCGGACAAGTACGACACCTGTGTGGGAGGGAGAGGAACGCAGCTCTCCGGAGGACAGAGACAGAGAATCGCGATAGCTAGGGCGATTCTGCGGGAACCGAAGATCCTGCTGCTGGACGAAGCCACTGCCGCTCTGGATGGGGAGTCGGAGAAACTGGTGCAAGAGGCGCTGGACAGAGCGAAGAGAGGAAGGACGTGTCTGGTGGTGGCCCACAGACTGAGCACGATCCAGAACGCTGATCTCATATACGTCCTCGACAATGGAAAAGTCATCGAAACCGGAAATCATCAACAACTTTTAGCAAAGAATGGACTTTATGCAAAACTGGTCGAAAAACAAACAATTTAACTTTATAAAAATGCTGGTAGATTTAGTAACTATAAAGTACGGAATAAATTTTACTCGAAAAAGTAATTTTTCACAAACTCTATTCCAAAAATCACAGACTTTGGTTTTTCTAACGGACATAAAACGGGGATTATGGAGGTATTTTTCGAATTTTATCAGTTTTGTGAATCCGACATGGACGGCAGACAGGACCATCTGAAGAAGTTTAAAATTTCCAATTTGTTCAAGGTTCCAAATGAAAAACGAATTTTTAAACAAGTTTCATATAAAAATATGGTAAATTTTAATTTTTATAAAATTTATATAATGTTTTTTTTCAGCTAAGATATGCAGAAAAATATGATTATTTTTTGCTTTTTTTAGGATTAATTTGTTCGTTTATAAATGGAGCTTTTGTGCCGATAAACAGCATAGCTTTTCAAGGAATGGTTAATGTACTGTCTGTGGGACAATCGGAATATGAAATGGGGAATTTAAACAAGGAAAAATTGGCCGATGGAATGCAACTTTATTCTTGGCTTTATTTTGCTGTTGGTGTTACTGTTTTTGTTTTGACTTTTTTAGGAGTAAGTTTTCAGGATTGTTTTCTGAATAACGGTGGATTCTAGATGGGCTCGATGTACACTCTGTGCGAGAGACAGGTGCATCTGATGCGGAAGTACGTCCTGGAGTCGATACTGAACCAGGACATGGAGTGGTTCGACAGAAACGAAATCGGGGCCTTGACTCACAAAATGAGCTCGTAAGTGGTGTAATTTTAATTACAAAAGTTGAGTAACACTATAGTACCGGTCAAGCCCTCGAGAAAGTCACTTGTTGAACTTTTTTATTCTGAAAACGATATATCGAACTCCCAAAAAGAACAACAATGACAAAAGTCGCGGGAAATCCGAGAACAACGCGTCGTCTCCTACCGTGTCTTTCAGGGGCTTTCGTGGTAGGACCTAGTTCGCGTCCTGCCTCAAGTAGCAAATCCCAAAATAAAGCTGTACGGCATTTACTCTCCTCTATTTCGCAAGATTTATCTCGTTTATTTCGTTTTTGTATTAATTTTTTGTAATTAAATCAACTTAATATTTCAGTTAAGTAAGAAAAATTAATTTAAAAAAATTTCGAAATCAATGAAAATCAAAAAAGGAAGAAATGGAGAGCAAATGTCGCTGGGGAGCAACTGTCGTACAGCCCAAAATAAGTACTGAGGTTTCCAAATAGGTCGACGTCGAAGGAAAGTCCGCAGTTTGCTCGCAACGTTTAGGCAAATCAGTTGACTTTTTATATTTACTTTTACAAAAATTTCGAAATCAAAGTAAAATCCACATTTTGCTTACAATATTCGGTCGATTTGTCTAATTGTTGTGCAAAAATTTGATTTTGATGTTGGTTGTTTTATGGGTCTCAATACAAGTAGAAATTTTTAGAATCCCAGAAATTTCTAGAATCTTATAGAAGATTCCAGAGGCCTTCAGAGTATCGTAGTCATTTTAGGGACAGTTTAGAATTCAAGCATTTCGAAAATTGATATATGAAATCAAAAATTTTAAATTTCTAAAAATTTCTTTTTGAGATAATTTTTGATTTTTGTTTTTTGATTTTTATAGTAATGTGATTTTTTTCAGAAATATAGAAAAAATCAAGGACGGAGCGTCGGATAAGCCAGCGGTGGTGCTCCAGGCCCTGGGGTCGCTGATTGCCGGGATCGGGATTGCCTTTTACCTCAACTGGAAGCTGGCCTTGATCGCCATAGTCATCGTGCCTTTCATAATCCTCTCCCTCTACGGATCGGCGAAGGCCCTTTCTGCGGCGATATATCACGAGATGACGGTGTACTCCGCGGCAGGAGCGATTGCGGAAGAAGTCTTGAACGGAATCAAGACGGTGACTGCCTTTAACGCTCAGTTTTTCGAGATCAACAGATACAGATACCAATTGAAAAAAGGAAAAACTGTCGGAATAAGGAAAGCGGCTGTAACAGGGTTTTTCTCCGGATTGTACATGGTGATAATGTTCGTTGCCATGGGGATCTGCTTCTACGTCGGAACGAACATGGTCATCAACAACGAGGTCGATCCAGGGACCGTTTTTTCCGTTTTTTGGGCCGTATTGATCGGGGCAATGAGGATGGGCCAGGCCGTCCCTCAATTGAGCGTTATAGTCGGGGCCAAAACTGCCGCAGGGGAAATCTTCGAAATCATCGACAGAAAACCGAAACTTAACTGTTCAAGTCCCACCGGACAAACCATATCCGACTTGAAAGGGAAATTGGAGTTCACGAATATCCACTTCCGGTACCCCACTCGACCCAAAGTCAAGATAATCAACGACGTCTCCTTCACGGTGGAGCCAGGGCAGAATGTGGCTCTGGTGGGGCATTCAGGTGGGTATATTCAACCACAGCGTTAGGGAATTCTGAAATAACTCCAAAATTGTCTCGAAAAGAACTTCTAGAAACCTCAATTTCTCGAGTTCATATGTCAATATTTGAAATTCTTGATGAATTTTAATTTTTCTGAATGCAAAAATTAAAAAGTTGTTTTCAGGATCAGGGAAGTCGACGGTGATTGGGCTTCTGATGAGGTATTATGAACAGGAGAGTGGTTCTGTGACGATAGACGGGATTCCTCTGGAGGATTTGAATGTTGAGTGGCTCCGATCTACTATCGGCATTGTTTCCCAGGAGCCGGTGCTCTTCCAAGCAACGGTGGCAGAGAATCTGAGGCTGGGGAAAGACGACGTGACAAGAGAAGAGATGGAGGAGGTGTGTAGGATGGCCAACGCCCACGAGTTCATCGTCAAGCTGCAGAACGGCTACGACACCCGGATCGGGGATGGAGGGATCAGGCTCTCTGGAGGACAGAAACAACGACTGGCGATCGCCCGAGCCCTCATCCGTCGTCCGAGGATTCTGCTTCTAGACGAGGCCACATCCGCTCTGGACACGGAGTCGGAGAGATTGGTGCAGACTGCCTTGGACAGAGCGAGTTCGGGAAGAACGACGATCACAGTGGCCCATCGACTGTCTACTGTGAGGAATGCCGACAAGATCATCGTTTTCGACCACGGACAGATAGTCGAATCCGGGACTCACGATGAACTCTTCGCCAAAGAAGACGGCTTCTACAGACAATTAGTTCTAGCCCAGCAGATAGCAGGAAAGAAAGAACCGATATATGAATCCGAAATGGACGACCAACCGCTGCTGATGAAAAGTCAAGCGAGCGACAGATTGAGGAAATCCATCGCGAGTGTCCGAGAGGCTTCTGACGTCGGAATCTATTTAGAAGATGCACAAGATGAATTAGAAGTCGAAGGAACATGCCAAGCTTCCATGCTGGATATCCTAAAATTCGCCAAGCCCGAGTTGAAGCTGGCCGTGGCTGGATTCGTTTTGTCGCTGATTCGAGGATTTTCCTGGCCTGTGTTTTCCCTAATATACGGTCGGCTTTTTCTTGTAAGTTTTATTCTTTCCTAGAATCTTCCAAAATCTGAAAAATCATAAAATTTTTAGGATTTTATCAATCCTAAATTCTTGTTGAAAATTTTAGAATCCAACCGAAGGATTCTGAAACCTTTGAAAATTCTAGATTTTAAGTTTCAAAATCTTCTAGAATCCAGTCAGGGATTCTAAAACGAATATTTTAAGAATTTTCGTGATATTATTTCGTAGTAATTTTTGAATCAAACAGAGCAACTTGTTTTCGGCAGGCTGTACGGGTGTTGATTAATTTTAGGATTTTTTTTAACAACTTCATATATAGAACTTAACCATAAAAGATGGGCAGAGGGTTCTGTACCACATATAGCTCTAATTTAGAAGTTTTTGAATACATTTAATCAGAATATAATTCCAAAACGTTGATTACGAAATCCTTTATTTATTCCTTTATTCCACCTGTATATCAAAGCAAAATTGCCAAGGACTAAGCACTATTACTACATATATTTAATGTACGTGGAGGCTTTTTGGTCCTTTCTCTCCCTCACTATATAAGGACAGCTTGGGTACTGCTTGCAGGTGCCAACGTCTTCCATCGTGCGCGATCCTGGGCTAGATGTGGCCAAGCTGTTTTCGCCTCTGGATTTTTCGTGTTATGTTTATCTGTCATCTTGTTCATCGGATCCGTCCTCGATCTCTTTTAAAGCCTAGAGCTTCCCATATCTTGTAGATGGTCAGCCAATGCGTCACAAGTCGCATCCATCGTTGATCCTTCATCCTCGCAATATGGCCAGCCCATTGGTGACGTAAGTTTCCAATCATAAGTCCTGCACCTTCTGCATTGATTCGCTGCCTGAGGTCTTCATTACTGATTTTTTCCCATTGTGACAGCTTCAGAATTCTTCTTTCTATTGCCCTCTGCGTCACCTCTATTTTCGAAATGGTCGTCTTCGTGGTTGCCCACGTTTCACTTGCATATAACAAGGCTGGCAAGATGGTAGTTCGATAGAGATTTCGCTTAGTCTGGAAGTCGTCTGTGCTCTTCAAAGCTTCCTTCATGTGCTTGTGGCTGAACCACGCAGCCTTCCTTCTTCTTTGATTACGAAATCACCATTGTAAAAAAATCGAAAATAGCATTCGTTTTGGTTTCTGGGAATTCTTCAGATTGTTTTGTAGTAATTTCTGTTTTTGCAGTAATGTAAAGAGGATAATTAATTTTCAGGCCCTTTCGAGTCGCAATTACGAAGGAGCTGCGGAAACGGCGATCACGAATGCAGTCTCGTTCGCGGCCATCGGCATCATTGGAGGAATTGCGACTTTTTCTTCTGGTTTCCTTCTGGGAATGACAGGAGAGAAAGTTGCCATGAGACTTCGGTTGGCTGTTTATAAGAATCTTCTGAAGCAGGATTCTACTTATTTTGATTCGCCTTCTCATTCGGTCGGAGTTCTGACTTCGAGATTGGCACAAGACGCAAGTAATGTCCAAGCCGCGATAGATCAAAGATTAGCAGAAGTCCTCCAGGGATTGACGGCTTTGGTCGCTGGAATAGCCATCGCTTTCACCTTCGGATGGAACATGGCTCCTTTCTGTCTCGCTCTGGCCGTGATTTTGGTTATTCTTCAGACATCTATATCCAGTTACTTGAAGAAGCGAGGAACCGAAGATGCTGAAATCGCCAGAGATGCTTCGAAAGTAAGTTTTTTACAATAAGCATTATAAACGAAGAAAATTGATATATGGATTTTGGGAAATTTTTGAATTCCCGCGCAAGAGCGAGTAGAAGTGCAAAAGTGGTAAATCTGGCAATTTGTTGAAATCAACTCGCACTGTCTTGACTCGCATTCTTTTCTTATTCTTTTTACCTAAATTTTATAACTTCCCGAAATCTTGTGTTTTATTTTTAAATTTCAAAAATTCTTCTCGAGACAAGTTCGTACGAAATTTGGGTTTTTATAGTAATATTAATATTTCCAAATCTCGAATTCTTGCGCGTAAATGGGTAGAAATAAAAACGATAAATATGGAAATTACTTTTGAAACCGACTTGCTCTTTTCATTTTCCGCCTAAATTCTAAAGCTTCTTAGAAAAATGTAGAAATGCATATTAAGACAAGTTCAAAAAATCTACTTTTGAATTTTGCAATAATATAACTCTGGTGATGTTTTCAGATCGTGACAGAATCGATCGAGAATGTACGGACTGTTCAAGCATTGACACGTCAGAAGCACCTTCTCGAAGAATTCAGATTGACGTCAATTCTGCCCCATCGCCGGTCGATCATTCGCGGACTGTTCCAATCCCTCAGTTATGCCGTGTCGATGAGTTACGTTTGTTTTAATTTTTTCGCTTCATATATGTTCGGACTTTGGCTTTGTGTCAACGATTACTCCAGTCCTTTCATCGTATTCCAGTAAGTTCTTTGTTCAAAATTATTCTAATTTACTTTCAGAGTTATCGAGGCATTGAATATGGCTGCAATGATAATCAGCGCCTCTGCGTCGTATTTCCCGGAATATATCAAAGCCAGGATTTCTGCTGGTCTCATGTTCAGAATGATGAGGGAAAATCCGAGAATCGACAATCTCTCGCAATCTGGAGTTTTGGCTCCTATTACCGGCAAGATTCAGCTCCAGAATGTCAGATTCGCCTACCCTAATGGGATGAAGTACATGACTTTGAATGGACTCAATTTGGAAGCCAATTATGGTAAAACGATAGCCATTGTTGGAGCTTCTGGATGTGGGAAAAGTACGGTAATCCAACTTATTGAGAGGTTCTATGATGTTCTGGGAGGAGTTCTGAGGGTTGATGAACATTAGACAGATGAATGTGAGACATCTTAGGTCATCGATGGCTCTTGTTGGACAGGAACCGACGTTGTTCAACTTGTCCATAGGAGAGAACATCAGTTATGGGTTGGAGAACGTATCCTTGGAGAAGGTCAAGGCGGCGGCGAGACTGGCGAACATGGATGAGTTCATCGAGTCGCTCCCGGACAAGTACGACACCTGTGTGGGAGGGAGAGGAACGCAGCTCTCCGGAGGACAGAGACAGAGAATCGCGATAGCTAGGGCGATTCTGCGGGAACCGAAGATCCTGCTGCTGGACGAAGCCACTGCCGCTCTGGATGGGGAGTCGGAGAAACTGGTGCAAGAGGCGCTGGACAGAGCGAGAGACGGAAGGACGTGTCTGGTGGTGGCCCACAGACTGAGCACGATCCAGAACGCTGATCTGATCTCATATACGTCCTCGACAACGGAAAAGTCATCGAAACCGGAAATCATCAACAGTTACTTGAGCGAAAGGGTCTCTACTACAGATTAGTCAAATCACAAACTATGAGTTGAATCAAAAAATAAAAATCATATTGTTGTAAAAAACTATATAGACGTTTCGGAGTTTTCTAAAATGCAATGTTTTTCATTATTGTAAAGATTTCTCTAAAATTGTAGAAGCTTCTGTGGGATTTTCAAAAGCTTGAGAAGTTGGATTCTGAAGGTTTCTATAGAATTGTAGAAAGTTTCAGAAGTTTCCAGATGACGTTGGAGAAATTCGAAGTCTTATTTGATTTTAGAAAATTTGGAATTTTTCAGAATCTTTAAATAATAAATATTTTTTTATTACTGTATTACAGTGTTACAGTATTAGAATATTACTGTATTACAGTGTTACAGTATTAGAATATTACTGTGTTACAGTATTACAGTATTAGAATATTACTGTATTACAGTATTAAAATATTACTGTATTACAGTATCCTAGACTAGATTGTAAACTTCTTTTCCTGATTCTTGGCTGATGTCATCGTAACTGGGACTGGATGAGGCTCGACTGCAATTCCGGCTGCTTTGGGTCGACTCCTGGGGCTGTGGCTGATGACTGGTCGTGACCACGATTTCGGGGAGAAACTGGTAGCTTGAGGCTCTTTGAGCTATTGGTTTTATTTGTCTTGATGGAATTGGATTTGATTGTAATGAAAGTTTTTCTTTATTTACAGTATCAGAATCAGATGTTGATCGATTTCTAAAACTTCCAGAAAATGAAAGTTTTTTTACTGATTTAGCTTTAGCTTCTGAGAGCCATTTTTGGGCTTTTCTTTTGGCTTCTCGAAGTTTCTTTTTTTGTCTGGCGTTGTTCTCGAATTCACATCTTACTCTCATAGAATTCAACAAAATTGTTACCTAAATTTATTAATTAAACAATATTCATTTTTTGGAAAATTTTCGAAATTAAAAAAATTAAAAAAATTTAATGGAAATTTTCGAAATTAAAAAAATTTAATAAAAATTTCTGAATTTTTCTAGTTTTCTGGGATTTTTTGGAATCTTTCAGAATTAAAGTCAAGGTTCCTAATCTTCTAGAATTCAATGAAAATTCTGAAACCTTCCAGAATCTAAATCAAGATTCAGAAACCTTCCAGAATTCAAGGTTCCTAATCTTCCAGAATTCAATGAAAAATTCAGAGTTCTTCCAGAATCTAAATCAAGATGCAGAATCTTTTTCGAATCTTCCAGAATTTAGAAAAATTCAGAAATTTGTATTAGTCTTCTGGGATTTTTTGTAATCTTTCAGAATCCAAAGTAAGATTCTGAAACCTTTTAAAATTTAAATTCCGAATTTTCCAGAATCCAAAGTGATTCTGAAACCTTCCAGAATTCCTTAAAAATTTCCAAAATTGAAAATTATTATTTAAAATAAAAAATTCCAAAAAGTCTCTAAAATTCTGAAAATTCGTGTCGAGACTATTTCGTAAAAAATAAATTGTTAAATAGAAAATAAATTTTAAAAATAGAAAATTATTTTAAGATAAAAAATAAATCTTAAAAATTAAAAAATAAATTTTAAAAATAGAAAATTATTTTTTTTTATTTTTAAACAATTACTGACTTGGTCGTCGACGGATTCGCTGGGTTTGATGGCTCTGATCATCAGAAGCAAAATAATCGTGGCGAAAATGCACAACATAACTACAGTATACAGATCGCCAGAAATCTGTCTGTAAAAATCGTTTTCTGTAGCGTTCCAAATTTGTTTGTTGATGTGATAAACGACTGCTTTGAGCTGTTTGGTGCAATCGGGACATTCTTGTCTGCAGTTCCGACTCGCGGTCATCAGGATTTGCGAAATCTGGGGGTAAGCCGAAGAGGACATTCTTCTGCAATTACTGTAATAATTATGGTGAAAATCTGGAAAGTACTTTTTCGGAAATATCCCGAGGAGAATTTCTAGAAGTTGTTAGAAAAGTCTAAAATTCGAAGTTTTAAATTTTCGTTCGAAAATTATAGATTTATAAAATTAAAAATTTTTCAAGTTATCTTAAGGGGAATTTTTAGAGTACTGTAGAAGACTTCAAAATCTTGGTTTTTAGGTTATTCTTAAAGTCTTCACTGGATTCTGGAAGATTCCACAAAATTTTAATTTTTTATTTTAAAAATTAAATTTTTTTGTAATTATCTCAACGGGAATTTTTAGAGTACTGTAGAAAATCCCAGAATCTTGGTTTTTAGGTAAGTGTAAGAATCTACTAAATTCTGGAAAATTCCACAAAATTTTTACTTTTATTTTTAAAATTAAATTTTTAAAAATTGTCTCAACGGGAATTTTTAGAGTACTGTAGAAGACTTCAGAATCTTGGTTTTTAGATTATTCTTAAAGTCTTCACTGGATTCTGAAAAATTCCACAAAATTTTTACTTTTATTTTTAAAATTAAAAATTTTTAAATTGTCTCAACGGGAATTTTCAGAAACTTGTTAGAAACTACAGTAAGCTACAGTAATTTCGAATTTGCACTATTACGCAATTTTTCATCGATTCATTTCTTTAAAAACGCGAAATTTCTAAATTGAGGCACTCTAAGGTACTTGACTTCCTGTGTGCCCTCAGGGCATGAATGGGTATATTTCGAAATTCTCACAAGTAATCGAAAAATCACAAATTTATTCAACCTGAATTGATTTTAAAATTTTTAATTTAAATTTAAAAAAAATGAAAATTATTTACAAAGACAAAAAAACAAAAATTTTCGTGGGAGGAAGCTCGGTTGCAGGCCAGTCGAAGGAAAAACGGGCCTCCACTGACGAGCATCCCGTTGCCGTGGTGAACGGCAGGAACGCCTTCATTTTCCCATAAAAAAATTATAAAATTTAAAAAAATTATTTTTAAAATTAAAAAAAAATTATAAAATTTTAAAAAAGTTATAAAATTAAAAAAAAAGTTATTTTTAAAATTAAAAAAAAATTATTTTTAAAATTAAAAAATTACCTCAACACGAATTTTCTAAAAACTTAAAAATTCAAAAATTTTCAAATTTCTAAATTTTAAACTTTTTAAAAACAGAAATTTAGAAAATTTAAAAAAAATTTAAATTAAATTTTAAAAATTTTAAATTATTGGATTTTTCGGAATTTTCATTGAATTCTGAACTTTTTTAAGAATTAGGAAATTTGAGAAGGTTGAAGAAAATTTTGGCATATTCCAGAAAAATTCAGAATCCTCCACTGGATTTTAGAATTTTTCAAAAATTTCTAAAATCTTTCAGAAGGCTTCAGAATCGTCTACAGAATTTCAAAAATTTCTGATAAATTTTCGAAATTTTCAGAAATTTCCATAGGATTTCAGAATTCTTTAGTAACTTTTAAGAAATTCCAGAAAGCTTCAGAAATCTTCTAGAAGATCCTAGAAGGCTTCAGAAATTTCCACAAGATTTCAGAATTCTTTAGTAACTTTTAGGAGATCCCAGAAAGCTTCAGAAATTTCCATAGGATTTCAGAATTTTTTAGTAACTTTTAGGAAATTCCAGAAAGCTTCAGAATCTTCTAGAAGATTCCAGAAGGCCTCAGAAATTTTCTCAGGATTTCAGAATTCTTTAGTAACTTTTAGGAAATTCCAGAAAGCTTCAGAAATTTCTAGAAGATCCCAGAAGGCTTCAGAAATTTCCACTGGATTTCAGAATTCTTTAGTAACTTTTAGGAAATTCCAGAAAACTTCAGAAATTTTCTCAGGATTTCAGAATTCTTTAACAACTTTTAGGAGATTCCAGAAAGCTTCAGAATCTTCTAGAAGATCCCAGAAGGCTTCAGAAATTTCCACTGGATTTCAGAATTCTTTAATAACTTTTAGGAGATTCCAGAAAGCTTCAGAATCCTCCACTGAGTTCTGAAAATTCCCACGATTCTATAAAACTCATAAAAATTTTAAAAATTTCAGAATCCTCCACTGAATTCTGAAAATTTTCAATGATTTCAGAATTGTGAACTAAATTTGCAAAAATTCCAGATGTCAAAAACCAAAGAAATTCTGATTAAAAGGTCAAAAATTAATGTACTTTAAAATTATCTGGACACGAGTTTTGAGAACTTTTTAAAGATTCAAAAACTTTTAATTTTGGATGTTGATTCAAAAAAGTTTCCACAAAATTTGGATTTTTTATTTTGGAAATAAAAAATTTAAAAAAAATTGTCTTGAAGGGAATTTTTAGAGTACTGTAGAAGACTTCAGAATCTTGTTTTTTAGGTTATTTTTAATTCCTTCCACTGGATTCTAGATGATTCCACAAAATTTCAATTTTTTATTTTAAAAATTAAAAATTTTTAAATTGTCTTGAAGGGAATTTTTAGGGTACTGTAGAAAATCCCAGAATCTTGGTTTTTAAGTGAGTATAAGAATCCTCACTGGATTCTAGATGATTCCACAAAATTTTAATTTTTTATTTTAAAAATTAAAAATTTTTAAATTGTCTTGAAGGGAATTTTTAGGGTATTGTAGAAGATTTCAGAATCTTGTTTTTTAGGTTATTTTTAATGTCTTCACTGGATTCTAGATGATTCGACAAAATTTAAATTTTTTATTCTAAAAATTAAAAAATGAAATTTAAAAAAAATTGTCTTGAAGGGAATTTTTAGGGTACTGTAGAAAATCCCAGAATCTTGGTTTTTAAGTGAGTATAAGAATCCTCACAGGATTCTAGATGATTCCACAAAATTTCATTTTTTTATTTTAAAATTAAAATCTTCAAAATTTTATGCAAATTTTCACAATTTTTTAAATATCAAAAATTAATTTAAAAAATTCGTCTTCAATAAAATTTTTAGTTTTATTTTTAAAAATAAAATTTTTCAAAACTTTATGCAAATTTTCAGAATTTTTTAAAAATCAAAATTTAATCTAAAAAATTTGTTTTCAATAAAATTTTTACTTTTATTTTCCAAAATTTTATGCAAATTTTCAGAATTTAATCTAAAAAATTTGTTTTCAATAAAATTTTTAGTTTTATTTTTAAAAATAAAATCTTCAAAAAATAATACAAACTGCTTCATCCGATGTCGATGTTTTTTTCGTGAACAAGATGATGACGATTCGTTCCTGGAGACAACGATGATGTAGAAGAATGCCTGAGCGGAAGTTTACTTTTTTCTTTTACATTTTCAATTGCATAAAGTGCCGCAGGGGGAGCACTGGCGGAGCTTTCTCCCGTGTCAGCTCTGCTGGCGGATCGCTGTCTTGCGGCCTTGTATTCGGCTTCAATTTCGAAATTTTCTCCAATTTGAAAAAAATCCGAATTTCCAGAAATATCACTAAAAGTTGAATTTTTTCTACTTTGATCAAAATCATATATAAGACTAAGTGAAGGTGTGTAAGAATTCTGTCTTCTGGGACCGGATTCTTCGGTATTCGAAATTATAATTTCCGGAATAAAAGATCCAGAAGATTGGACAGAATTCTGACGATTCGACGGTAGAATTATTTGAGGACTACTGGACCAAAGTTTGCCGTTGTTCTTCGTCAACCAAGCCGTCACTTTGTTCTTCGCCTTCTGAAGGCGTCTTTTCTGACGTTGCTGAAGATCCAGTTCTTCGCGGAACCTCATAGCGTCAAGTAAAGCTTCGACTTCGATGGTGGACTTTGATCTTTTGATGGATCTGACCATCAGAAGAACTATGATCCCGGCGAACATGGCCAAGATCGAAATCGTGTAAGTCAGCCTTCCGAGTTCAGAATCGTGTCTCAATGAATCAATCTGCGGTGGACTGCAATACTTAACTAGTTACGAAATAATAATATAAATATCAAAAACAAAATTTTTGCAAAATTGTTTGGCACGAATTTTTGAAATTTTTTAATAACTTTGGTTTGAAAAAAGTAGGAAAAAACGCGAGCGAAACGAGAGTCGATTTCGAAACCAAATTTGCCAGATTTACCACTTTTGTACTTCCACTCGCTCTTGCGCGCGAATTCAAAAACTACTAACATCTATATCGTTGTAAAAATTTAAATTTCTAAAATTTTTAAAATTCAAGTAAGGGAAGAAGTCGATTTCGAAACCAAATTTGCCAGATTTACCACTTTTGTACTTCCACTCGCTCTCGCACGGGAGTTCAAAAATCCCAAAAGTAAGTTATAAAAACTTTCTGTGAAATTGTCTTAACATCAATTTCTAACATTTTCTAAAAAGTTAAAAAAGAAATTTTAGGATTTTCTAGAAAGTTAAAAATTTAGGTAAAAACGCGTGGAAACAGCGAGTCGGTTTCAAACCGAATTTGCCAGATTTTCCACTTTTCTGCTTCCACTCGCTCTTGCGCGCGAATTCGAAAATTGCAAATAATTATTTCTTAGGGATAATACTTTTAAATTAAAAAAATTACCTGTCTAATCTCGCAGTAAATCCCAAACAATGATGTTCAATCGCCGTCAAACAACCACAAAAATTCGAAGGAGTCGAAGAATATTGTTTCATAATTCTACCGTAATATTTAAAAAAATTAAAAATTTTTCAAAACGAAAAAAATATATCTGATAATCGATTTCTTCATCAATGACTAGTTTCCTTGAGGGCAACTCCTACACTTGGCTCTGGCCGCTTTCCTGACGGAATTGTCTCTTCCCATGGCAACGACGCCCGCAAAAATATTTTTTATCAATTATATCCAACTCAAAGCTCATGTATTATTCATCCGGTATAAAGTAGTAATTGCATAATTACAAAATTACAAACATTAAAGTTTATACAAATTTATTTTTAAAAAAATCGAAAATTTCTTAAATAAAAAAAATAAAAATTTCAAATTTCTTAAAATTTAAAAAAAGTAAAATTTTTAAGTTTATCTAAATTTTTAAAAAATAAAATCTTTAATTTTATCTAAATCAAAAAAAGTAAAATTTTTAAGTTTATCTAAATTTTTAAAAAATAAAATCTTTAATTTTATATAAATTTAAAAAAAATAAAATTTTCAAATTTCTTAAAATTAAAAAAAAGTAAAATTTTTAATTTTATCTAAATTTTAAAAAAATAAAACCTTTAATTTTATATAAATTTTAAAAAAGTTAGAAAATTCTAAATTTTTTTAATTTATTAAATTTTCAAAATACTATGAAATCATAAGTAAGAACATGTTAAAAATTACAAAAGAATTATTCATTGATGATTAATCCGAGGATAATGGTAGATTATTTTTTCTTTTCTCCACAACATTCAGATTTTTCTTGACATGACTGATTTCCTGAAAACTGCTTATTAGAAATTTAAAAATCCAATGTTTTCTTTCATTAAATTTGATGGTTAAAGTTGGAAGTCAAAATTGAGAGTCAAAGTTCGATATCAAAGTTGGGTCAAAGTTCAACACCGAAGTTAGAAGTCAAACTTTAGCATCAAAGTTAGAAGTCAAAGTTCAACATTGAAGTTCGACGTCAAAGTTCGACTTCAAAGTTGGGTCAAAGTTCAATATCGAAGTTCGACTTCAAAGTTCAACATCGAAGTTGAAAGTCAAAGTTCAACATCAAAATTCGACGTCAAAGTTCAGCATCAAAGTTCGACTTTAAAGTTCGACTTCAAAGTTCAACATCGAAGTTAGAAGTCAAACTTCAGCATCAAAGTTCGACTTCAAAGTTGGAATTTAGAATTTTAACTTTTCGTGGTAAGACAGCATTTTTGGATTCTTTCTTTTCAAAAACCTACCTTAGTCAACTTGGTATTTTAAAGATATTTAAATTTTTCGAATTCAAATTAATTCAAAAGTGATGTCTTAGCACGAAAAATCTAACTTTGATTTCGAACTTTGACTATCAACTTTGATGACATGTAGCAGAGTTCAATTTTGGAATTTTCGGCCCAAGATAGAACTTTCCGGTCGTGTTTCTATTTGGAAAATCCAGATATCAAATTCTGTCAATTTGAGCGAGAGAGCTTTTTAAAATAGGAAAATTCATGAATGTTGTCTCAACACGAAAAGTTCAAATTTCGAGTTTGAACTTTGATCGTCAACTTTGGCGAGTCTGGATTCAGATGACTTACCTTTCTGATCACAAGGCGTAGTCTGGCATCCACTGTCGTCCTTGCCACAGGGACATTTGGATTTTTGCTGTTGATCCATTTTTAATAAATTTTTCAAAATCGAATTTTTTTGGAAATAAAAAATCCAAAAATGTTTTATATAAACAAAACTTGGGAAATTCAGGTTTGCTTTTCTTCAACGATTTCGTAATGTTTTCTTTTTGGCCAGTTTTTACTGAAAAAACGAAAAACAAGCAGAAAATTGGAAACTTGAATCCGTTATTATAAAAAATCAAAAATAAATTTTATTACGAATTTTTAAAAGTTTCAGAATTTAGGTAAAAATAAAAAATAAACTTTAAAAAAACTTGCCAGATTTATTATTTTTTAATTTTAAAAATATTATAAAAACTTAAATTTCGTACGAGCTTGTCTCGAGAAGAATTTTTGGATTTTCTTAAAAATAAAACGCAAGATTTTGGGAAGTTTTAAAATTTAGGTAAAAAGAATAAGAAAAGAATGCGAGTCAAGACAGTGCGAGTTGATTTCAACAAATTGCCAGATTTACCACTTTTGTACTTCCACTCGCTCTTGCGCGGGAGTTCAAAAATTCCAAAAGTAAATTATAAAAACTTTCTGTGAAATTGTCTTAACATCAATTTCTAACATTTTCTAAAAAGTTAAAAAAGAAATTTTAGGATTTTCTAGAAAGTTAAAAATTTAGGTAAAAAGTGCGCGTGGAAACAGCGAATCAGTTTCGAACCGAATTTGCCAGATTTTCCACTTTTCTGCTTCCACTCGCCCCTGCGCGCGAATTCAAAAATCTCTAATAAAATACACAATTTATTTCTTAAATTTCCAGAATTATCAATTCACATTATTTTGAAAAAATTTATTATTTTATAATTCGAAATTTTTCCACATCATAAATAATATATTTTTAATTCAATCAACAAGATTTTTTAAAATTTTTTAAATTAAAAAAATTTTTAAATATTTTTTTTTAAATTTACATATTTGGAGATCAATCATCAAACCAGTGAATTCCAAGGGATGTTGGATTAATTTTTTTCATGTTCAAAATTCCAAAACATAACTGATTAGGAAAATTTTTTTCTATTAAAAATAAATCGTTTAAACTTAATTCTAAATTTTTTTTCGAATTAAAAATTAAAATTTTTTTTAATTCTTCTGTTGAAAAATAAATATTTTTCGCCGAAAAACAAAATTTAAAATTTTCTAATGTTTTTAATCTGAGATGTCCGAAATGGGTCCAGAGAGCCGATCTGAAAAAAATTCAAAAATTACAAATTTAAAAAAATAAAAAATTACTTTTGAAAATCTTTTTCGATTTTTTTGTAAGTTTCAAAAATTCGAAAATGATTCAAATTAAAAAAGTCAATACATGTCGCGATCAACTCAGAAGTCAGATTCGTGCATCCAAAGGTCTCCAGAATCTCCGACGGTGTTCCGTTTTTGTCCAGATAGAAGTAAACATAGGCTTTCGTAATCTAAAAATTAAAAATTTGAAATTTCTCAAAACGAATTTTTAAAATAAAAAATTTCGAAAGTCATTGAATCATAAAAATTTTCAAATATTTCTGAATTTTAAAAGATTCTACAAAATTCCGATCTCTTTTTCATCAAATTTGAAGGTCAAAATTCGGAGTTAAAATTTTGGTTTTCGTGTCAAGACAACATTTGTGAATTTCTCCATTTCAAAAATCTGTCTTATCAAAATCGATAAAACTTGATTTTTAAATTCAAAATGATTCAAAGTAGTATCTCAACACGAAAAACCCAACTTTGATTTCGAACTTCAACTTCGAACTCTGATTTCGAACTTCAATTTCAAAATTTGACTTTGAACTTCGAACTCTGATTTCAAAATTTGACTTCGAACCTCAACCTTAAAATTTGATTTCAAAATTTGATTTCAAAATTTGATTTCAAACTTCGATCTCAAACTTCAACCTTAAAATTTGATTTCGAACTCTGATTTCGAACTTCGATTTCAAAATTTGACTTCGAACTTCAACCTTAAAATTCGATTTCAAACTTTGATCGTTAATTTTGACAAAACTAAGTACTGATAACTTTAAACTCACATCAGGATCAACTTCGGCTCCTTGATTTGCTGCACATATCCACCTGGAGAAACATTCGTCCAATTCAGAATTATGAAGTTTCTTGTCGTATGCAGATGTGTTTAATTTTTCGCATTTCTTTTTTGCTTTCAAATAAAACGGAATCATTGGTTCAAGTAATTTGACGATTTCGCGAGGACTCAGTTGTTGAACAATCAGGTCCTGTCTGATGGCCCGGAATCTGTCAGAAACGAAGGAATAAACATGAAGCCATTGAGAATCATCTTGGTGATTATCATATATACTGTAATCAGGTTAATAATTACAATATTAAACAAATCAAAATTTAAAAATTTCCATAAATTTCTTTCGAAACGGATTTTCGGAAATAACTTTTTTAAAAAGTCGGTGAATTTCGTAATACATTGCCGTTTTTTCCATTCTCGCACATCTCGCTCTTTGCGCGGGAAATTCAAAAAAATATAAAAACAAAATTTATAAAACAGTCTTAAGATTAATTTCTAAAGTTCAAAAAAATATAAAATTTGAATTTAAAAAATTAATTTCGTAATTGCCATTTTTTCCATTTTCGCACATCTCGCTTCCTTTGCGCGGGAAATTCAAAAAAATATAAAATTTGAATTAAAAAAATTAATTTCGTAATACATTGCCGTTTTTTCCATTTTCGCACATCTCGCTTCCTTTGCGCGGGAAATTCAAAAATTTTGGATTATTATATTTTTTTTAATTATGATATTTTTAAATAAAAATAAAACAACGAACCTGAGAAGGTAGTCTACAGTATCCATTAACGTCGGAAAAGTCCGAACGTTTTTCAAATTGAGTTTTTTGTTCGCAGCTGGCCGGGAATATTCTTTGACCATTTTCTGGATAACCGCTTTCCTCTCGGATCTCCTCATCTGGATGAAGGGATTGCTGGTCTCCATCGGATGAATCAAGTGATTTCTGATTCTGAAGTCGATTTCTTCCTTCGGACACATGTCCACACACGTCCCAAGTGGTTTTTTGGATTCTTTTTTTTTGTTTTTTTCTGATTTCAGAAGGTCCTCAAATACAGGTCTTATTAGGAAATCCGTCATTCTAGAATCCAAATACAAAAATTAATTTTAAAATTTTGCAAATATTAAAATGAATAAAAACAATTTGTAAAGTTTTCAATTTTTTTTAATTTTTATTTTCAAACACCAAAGTCAACAAAAAAATCGACACCAAAATAAAATTAAAAACTGCAGTTTACCCGCAAAACTATGGCAGATCGGTGGAGATTTTCGTATCTACGTTTATGGAAATTTCGAAATCAAAGTAAAACCTGCAGTTTGCTTGCAAAATTTAGACAGGTCGGTTAACATCGAAATCAACATCAAAGTGAAATCTGCAGGTAGCACGCAAAATCATGGCAGTTCGACCGACATCAAAGTAGAACTCGCAGGTTGCACACAATATCAGGGCAGTTCGACCAACATCAAAATAAAATCTGCAGGTTGCGTGGGACATTGTATCAGTTTGACCGACTTCAAAGTAGAACTCGCAGGTTGCACGCAAAATCAAGGCAGTTCGATCAACATCAAAATAAAATCTGCAGGTTGCGTGCGATATTGTATCAGTTCGACCGACATCAAAATAAAATCTGCAAGTTGCACGCAAAATCAAGGCAGTTCGACCAACATCAAAATAAAATCTGCAGGTTGCGTGCAATATTGTATCAGTTCGACCGACATTATAACCATAATCAAAATAAAATCTGCAGTTTCCTTGCAAAATTTGACCACTTTTTCCAGTTGTGTAAAAAATTGATTTTGATGTAGATTGTTTCATAGATTTCAAGAAGTTTTTTAAAACAGCAAATCATCGAGAAATTTGTCCATTTCTTCGTCGGGATTCTGTCGTTGTTCTTCTGGTTCCTTTCTCCAGACGTTCGAAGCTTCAGATTCCAATTTTTCTTCTTCTACTTTCCGTTTTTGTTCTGGATCTTCAGAAAGTCCTTCTTTTGCATCTTCTTCGCTGGATTCAGAAGACTCATCAGAACTGGATCTTTCTTTTTTTCTTTTTTTATGACGTTTTTTGGATTTTTCTGATTTCCTTTTATTTTTCGATATCCGTTTCTTCATAGAATGGAAATTCAGCTTGGCAGAACATCCAGGACACAATCTAAGCTTCACAAGAGCGTGTTTTTTCGTTTTTTCCTCCACATAAGCAAAGTTGACTTCCCAGCTTTCGAGTCCTTTTTCTTTTTCGCATTTTTTTTCTCCACAAATAAACTGTCCTTTGCCAGTTTTGACTTCAGATTCCGTTCTCCATCTCATAGCAACTCTGTTTTTCTCATATTGACTCAAATCAGCAATACAGTATTCCTTGAATAATTTGTCGTAATATTTCTTAGCTAGCATTTTATCCCAGGATTTTTCTGCTTCTGAAGAGTCTTCTGAAGTCCATAAAAACTTGTGGTTTTCCTATACAAAAAAAACATAAATTTCATATATGAAATTTTAAAAAAACCTTACTCTAATAATATCGTAATCGTTTTTATCCTTCGAATCGTCTCGTTTAAACTTTTCTCCCAAAGATGATCCTTTGTAATACAAACAATAATTATTAATCAATTGTTTATGTCTAGAATACGCATCCATAGATTGATATTTCAATTTTAATCTGAAAAAAATTTTCTTTCAAATTTAAAAATTAAAACTTACTTATTCAAAGGATTAGAGGACATCCTAGATGGACCAATTTTCGACGGTCTTCCTTCTGCCATTATTACCTATTCAAAAAATAAAAATATTCGAAAAATAAAAGTATTCAAAAAATAAAAATACTCGAAAAATAAAAATATTCAAAACGAAAAACACCAACGATGTCTACTGGCAACCAGATCAAAACGCCAAAATTAAACTTCCTTTAAAAATATAAAATTTATTATAATATTATTTAATTATATCCTACAAAATATTCCATATAATCTGCACCAACATTATGGCAAGACAATATCCTATCGAATTCTTTCAAGAACAATGGCAACTCTAGGAGGAACATAGACAGCCAAATGATACCGACGACCATTATGTCCAGGATCCATTGTGCGATAAACCTGCTTTGGATTCAATCTATTATGTCCTCCAAATTCAGTAGCATCACTATTCAATCCAAGTCTATATTCTCCAGAAACATCAACAGCAATCCAGTAATCAGTAAAAGCCTTACTAGCATGAAAATTGAAAACAAAAACCAATCCAGCTCTTTCAAAAGCAATCACTTTGTCTTCTCCATGTTTCGTCGTCACAAACGCCTAAAACAATTTTTAATTTAAAAAACAAAATTAAAACCATACCGGTCCTCTGATTAAAAATTTATGTCTATCCTCAAGGACATTCATAGCTCTGTCAAATCTGTTCATATATTTATATCTCAGCAACTCATCATCAGCCAAGTTAAACTGTCGACGACAATAATGATAACTTTGATTATTCCCTTCTCTTGGAAAATCAAGCCATTCAGGATGTCCAAACTCATTACCAATAAAGTTTAACCAAGCTTCTCCTCCCAATCCATAAGTCAAAAGCCTAATCATCTTATGGAGCGCAATCCCACGTTCAATAATCGGAGTACACGGAGTCGTTTCAGACATGAAATCATACATTTCCTTGTCCATCAACCAAAACGCTAATGTTTTATCCCCAACCAACGCTTGATCATGAGATTCAGAGTAGGCAACATTCTTTTCCATATAACTAAAAACAAAAATAATATTATTGAAAAATTTAAAACTATTCTAACTTTTCAAAATTTAACAATTTAAAATTGATTAATTTCGTAAAAAATAAATAATATTATTTAAAAATTATTTTAATAAAAACTTTTCAAAATTTAACAATTTAAAACTGATTAATTTCGTAAAAAATAATATTATTTAAAAATTATTTTAATGAAAACTTTTCAAAATTTAACAATTTAAAACTGATTAGTTTCGTAAAAAATAATATTATTTAAAAATTATTTTAATGAAAACTTTTCAAAATTTAACAATTTAAAAATTATTTTAGTGAAAATTTTAAAAATTTAACAATTTAAAACTGATTAGTTTCGTAAAAAATAAATAATATTATTTAAAAATTATTTTAGTGAAAATTTTTCAAAATTTAACAATTTAAAACTGATTAATTTCGTAAAAAATAATATTATTTAAAAATTATTTTAATAAAAATTTTCAAAATTTAACAATTTAAGTAAAAACTGCTAATTAATTTCATAATATTTTACAATTTTCTCCATAACTCGTTTTTTTACTCAAGAATTTAAAAAATTCCCAATTATAATTATTTTTAAATTATAATTTTTAACAATAAAAATTTAACAATACTTACCGTCTATTTTCCAAAGTATGAACAATATCACCAACTTTCCAATTTTCATCTTGTTCATGTTTCAAAATTTTAATCCACATATCAGGAAGTCCCATTGCCAATCTATAATCAAAACCTTGTCCTCCTTCTTCTATTGGACGACATAATCCTGGCATTCCACTAAATTCCTCTGCAATTGTAATTGATCCAGGATGAAATTTCTCAATAACAAAGTTGGCCAATGTCAAATAACACAACGAATCCGTGTCTGTATTCAATCCAAAATAATGATCATAATTCCCAAATTCGTCACCAAGTCCATGAGAATGATACAACATTGAAGTAACACCATCAAATCTAAAACCATCAAAACCAAATTCTTCTTGCCAATATCGTAGATTCGAGAGCAAAAATCTTTGAACTTCAACTTGAGTGTAGTCAAAGAGTCTAGAATCCCATTGGGAATGAAAACCTCTAGCGTTATCATGGAAGTACCCCCCATCCGTCCCATTCCATCGATTAAGTCCATCTTCAACGTTCTTGGAAGCATGAGAATGCACCACATCCAGCAGAACAATTATTCCTTCTCCGTGAGCTTTGTCGACCAGATATTTAAGTTCGTTCGGCTTTCCAAAACGACTAGAAGGAGCAAAAAAAGACGTAACTTGGTATCCAAAGGATCCATAATACGCATGTTCCATAATGGCCATAAGCTGGATACAGTTATACTCTTGCTTCTTGATTCTAGGGATGACGTCATCGGCAAAAGCACGATAAGTGTTAATTTTGCCTTCAGGACTTGAAATTCCCACATGAGCTTCATAAATCCGAAGATCTTCCGGGGCTTTAGGACGTTGGTTCTTGAATTGATAGTGTTCAGGAGGATTGTAGAAAACCTAAAAATAAAACCATGTTGTCCAAACCATAAACAAACTGTTAAAATTGTCTCTTAGGGAATTTTTAAAGGTAATTTAGAAACCAAAGTAGTCCAAAAAAGGTAATTTCGATCTTTTGTCGTTTTAAAATAGTTCGATATCGGTGTTTTCGAACTGTATTTTATTCAAATAAACCTAAAACATTTTAAATTAAAGTTACATGAGATATGAAATCCTCTATCCATCTTTTGGAGTTAGAAACTATATTCAAAAGTACTTACAACTACCCTAAAAATTACAATATTTAAATACTCTTCCAAAAATGGGTAAATTTGCTTATTGAAAAATTAAAAATCAACAAACCATTTCATATATGTTGGATTTGGATGGCTCGACATAGTTAGCCCAAGGAGACAGTTTGTAGCTGAATTGGCCGTTTTTTTTGACCGCTACTTTGAAGATAACTCCGTCCTCAATGACCGGTTTTCCATCTGGTCTTGGAGGAATCCGAATCCGCCAATGACCGTGTTCTAGTTGCTCGTATGGATAAGCATTAGTGTCCCAGTTGTCTGAAGAGAGATTATGTAAATATCGCTAGTGATTCTCCGTAATTTTGATTGTGCATTGTCAAGTATTCAAAAATCACACAAGACGTCGAAAAGTTGTCCAATGGCTGGAGTACTGTCTCATCGAACAGACAATTAACAAAGTCAGAAGAAAATTCCTGGTCATGTAAGTAATTTGAATTCATTCCTTACATCCGGAAAAATACATAACAAAACAGAGGGCTACAGGTATACCCCAGGAGGATGTCAAATCCGATTGTTTATGGAAATTTTTGGGGGAATTCTGATAAAAACGCAGCTAAAGACCGTATGATACTGGCATTGATTTGAGTACGTAAGTATAAACGAAAACTCACTGAAATCGCCGACGAGAGAGATGCCCTCGACCCCGGGACACCACTCGAGTCCGACGATGGAGTTGTCTTCTTGCAAATGGATACCGTATTCCTTGTATGCCTGGGTAAGTTTGTCAATACCACCAGGAAGCTGAAAATTAAGAAATTAAGCGGAATTTTTATATGAAAAGTCACCTGTTCGAGGCGTTTGAGATTTTCGGAAAAAACGTTGTATCTTCTTTTCAGTTCCCCTGTATACGGGCTCAGATACGGATCTCGTTGGATTAACTCGTTCAACTTCGGAGGTTCAACCATTCTGATTAATATGTCGGAAAAAGAAAAAAATCAAGTGTTGATTAAAAACGAAAAAATTAACGAAGAACCTCTCGCAAAAAGGAGCAATAAAAAGAGCGTTTCTCTGGCGTCGCGCTCCTCTTGCAAGAGATAAACTGGCCGCCGGACGGACGATTCTCGCCAGTGGCGGTGAAAATTTGTCAAGACACGTAAGTTTTTTGTCATTTCTGTCCTGACTTACGTGATCAATCAAGACCGCCATGGGGTATGGAAGTCTGGCCTTCCAACTGGTTGCCGTGTTCTGTGGGACATTTTTTCTCCTTCACAGATACGGCAATTGGAGAAAGCAACACGTCTTCGTTACCGTTTCCACCTTCATAGGATGGTATTTCAGTTTCCTGATAGTATTATTGTTGCCTTTGGATATTGCCATTGTAAGTTTTGTAAAAAGTAAAAAATTGATATATGAATTTAAATTTTCAGACATTCTATAAAAAATGCCGACTCGAAGAAGAAAAAATGAACGTCACGCTCTTCTGCGAGGAACCCCAGGGACACGTACCCGACAGTACTCTCCAAGGATTCTGGAGGGTTCTCTACTGGACAGCCCAGATCCTAACTTGGTAAGTAAAAAATAAAAATTTACCTTTTTGTTAAATTTTAGGATTTTGAAAATTTTTTACTTCCAAAGTTTTTTACTTTTTAGGATTCTTTAAAATTTCTTTAATTTTAAAATTTTTACACTTTTTGTTAAATTTTAGGATTTTGAAAATTTCTTTAATTTTAAAATTCTTACACTTTTTGTTAAATTTTAGGATTTTAAAAATCTCTTTACTTTCAAAGTTTTTTACTTTTTAGGATTTCTTATTTTTGAAATTTTTGTTTTCTTTATTTTTAGTATTTCCTTTTTAACTATAGAATTCTTTGTTTTTTTTAATTTTAGAGGATTTTACTTTTTTATTTTAGGATAATCCTGCCGATGATGCAGAGTTACTCGAATGCGGGCGAGTTTGATGCAGTTGGAAGAGTCAAATCGGCCTTTTATAATAACGCTGTTTATTATTTTTCTTATGCAGTAATATTCTTTTTCCTTCTGGCCTACGCTGTATCTAAAGGGATCTCTCTAAATCCGTAAGTTGATTTTTTAAACTTTTTGTTGCAATATAATTCCGGGTGCATTTTGATTATAGTTGTGGTTTTTCATATATGAATAATTCCATATATAATTTCCAACCCCAAAAGATAAATCGGAAATTATTGATTATCATATATGAAACAATAATTCTCTAAATCTGTTTAAATAAAATATTTCGAAATAATTATAGAATGCTATAATATTTCGAAATCACCTAACAAGCCCAAAGATTCGTGTCAAGATGACTTTGAAACAAATTTATTTGGGATTTTTATAATACCGTGATTTTCAGAGAACATTTAAAAGTCTTAATTGTGTCGGCTTCGAACACCTGGGGTTTGTTCTTGCTGACCGTACTCCTCGGATATGGCCTCGTCGAAGTCCCGAGGCAGCTGTGGCACATTGGAAGCAAAGGAAACCGGCTTCTGAAGGCCTACTTCGACGTGGATAAACTTTCTGGAGATAAAAACGACGCAGAAGAAACGTTGAAAGAAGTCTACAGAGAAGCCAGAGAAGTACTAAACGTCCTCCAAAACCACCGCGGAGGAGCGAGGTCTAAAGCCCAGCAAATAATTGCAAAAATCCCAAATGATATATCCAATGAAATCAATTCTTCTACATCTAGACCTAATTTCGGCGCTGCTTCCAATATCCGAGAAACCGACATTGCCATCATCAGCAGTGACCGTTATTTGGTAGGTTTATTGAACTATTGTATTTTTCACAATACTCCATATATAGTCGGAATTTTCTTATTAATAACTTAATTTTTTTTATTTTTAGGTATAGTTATTTAATTTTGTGTTATATTTTCGATAATACTTCATATATAGTCAGAATTTTCTTATTAATAACTTAGTTTTTTTTATTTTTAGGTATAGTTATTTGATTTTGTGCTATATTTTCGATAATACTTCATATATAGTCGGAATTTTCTTATTAATAACTTAGTTTTTTTATTTTTAGGTATAGTTGTTTAATTTTGTGTTATATTTGTGACAATACTCCGTATGTAGTTAGATTTCCTTATTTATTTAGAATTTAATCCTATAGATTTTAGGTTTTTTACTTAGTTATCTAATATATTTTTGACAATATCCCATACGTGGGCAAATTTCCCCTCCCATCCGAGATTATTCAGGTTTTCTGGATTTCTGTGATCGTAATTGTCGACTTGGTGGAAGTTGGGATGATCAGCCCAAACTTGGCCGTATTTTTCGTTGATTTCTTCTGCTTCTTCGAAAGTTTCCCGACGTTGACGATTGTCTTCAATTGTATAGTATTCTTTTGGAGCAGTGAATAATTGGATAACTGTTTCGTAACGATTTAGGATTTTAGATTCATCGAGTCCTAAATCCGAAAGCATGTTGTCCCATTGTTGTTTTTTTTCTGTGAAAACTTTGGGATCCATTCCTCCTCGATCACAGATGATTATTGTGTTACGTTTTTGTTCTAAAATAGCAATATTTTCGAAAACTTGCTCAAATTGGAAAATAGTAGTTAACATTCCCCTTTGCCATTGGACGATCTGGTCGGGATCTAGGGCTTGTCGTTGGACTCCTCCTTTGTAAAGAATACTAGCTGCTTCTAATACGATAAATGCTTGCCATTTTTCGGAATAGTTTTTGGAAATGAGGTCTTGCAATTGTTGTTGGGCTTTTGTTTTTCCTAAATTTTTAATTTAAAAAAAATTAAATTTTATAAAAAATCAAAAATTTTACAGATTTTAAAGTTAATTTTAAATTTTTTGGTTTTTTTAAATTTAATAAAAAATCAGAAATTTAAAAAAAATTTTGGAATTTCTCAGAAATTTTAAAAGTTAATTTAAAATTCGAATTTTCAAAGATTTTTAAATATTTATTTTTTTTTGAAATAATTAATTTTTAGAAAATTTTAAAAAATAATAAAAAATAATTAATTTCTAGGAAATTTTAAAAAATAATTAATTTTTAAAATTTCAGATGTTTGTAGAATTTTTCTGACTTTTTTCATGATGTCAGTAGTTCCTAGAAATTTTAGAATTTGCCAAAAATTTTAAAAATTAATTTAAAATTTGAATTTTTTATAATTTTTATAATAATTTATTTTTTAAACTTACCTGCACAAGGACCTCCTGTTAGAACAATTTTACAATATTTTTTCCCGAATGAGTTTGTCTGCATTTCTAGGGAAAAATCAATGACGATAATCACTAACCAGTTGATATTTTTCAATGTCCAAAAAAAATAGAAAATTTGGTTTCGAATTTGTTGATAAGGGTCGTTTTTAGATTCGTCTTCACAAGCGGGTCATTGACGCTGTTCAAAATTATCAAAGAACCCAAGCACAATGGAAAACTTCGACAAATTTGGCAATGTATTTAGAAGATTGTGAACAATCTGAAATAACAGGAAAATTAACACATTCGTTATTATTTAATTATGGTTTTGAAATTCCAGAAAAAATTCAATTTTTTTGGCATGTTGTTGCTAAAAGAAAAATTTGTCAAGGTTTGGGTTGTATATTTGCTGGAATGACGATTTTAATCATGTGGTCTGAATGCACTTTTTTCATTGTTCATCCTCAATTATCCTTGGCAGCTAGAATTCTCAGATGGGCAGCTCTCGGATATCACTACAAGTACATTCAAGTAGGTTTTTTTTAATTACAATTAATTAAATTTTATAAAAAATTCTTAAAATTCAATAGAAAGTTAAAAATTTTGCAAAAGAAAGTTTCGAAAATTCAATAAAAAATAAAAAATTTTCAAAATTCTATGAAAATTTAAAAGTTAAAAATTTTGCAGAAAAAAGTTTCGAAAATTCAACAAAAAATAAAAAATTTTATAAAAAATTTTCAAAATTCTATGAAAATTCAATAAAAGGTTAAAAATTTCGATAATTTTATAGAAAAATTTAATAGACTATTTTAGAATTTTGAAAATTTTACAAATTAAATATTTTTAGAATTTAATGGAGGTTTTTTAAAAGTTTTTGAAGACTTCTGGAACTTTGAAATTTTGCGAAAGTGGCTGGAATTTATTAAGAAATCTCGTAAATTTTATAAAAGTTTCTAAAATTTATAAAATGTTTTTAGAACTATTTGGAATTTCAAAAAATCCCAAAAATTTAATGCAATTTTTATTTTTAATACTGTAATTTCAGTTTATTGCCATTGGTCTTGTTTCGTATTTGAGCATCTGTGCTTACTATACGGTATTCAAGTTGAGGATTTACCGATATTATCATCTTGATCCAAATCACTTGACCGACGAAAACAGTTTATTGTTTTCGGCAATGTGAGTAATTTTATATTATTTAAAAATAAAAAATAATTTAGGTTGCTTTGTCGATTGACTCCTCCGATTTGTCTGAATTTCCTCGGGATGATTCATCTTGATTCTCACGTTACTGTAGATGCTAATTTTGGAGTTGAAACCCAATTTACTACTTTAATGGGCCATTTGGATGTTATTCCTTTAATTGCCAGAGGAATTAATATTTATCTTCCGATTTTGATAGTTTTATTATGTTTGGGAACTTGGTTTAAATTAGGAACGAGATTTTTACATAATCTTGGAATCGATCAATTTATGGACGAAGATGACATGACTTCTGAAATGATCCAAGGAGGAAAAAGGCTAGTGACGATTGAAAGGAATCGGACAGCGAGACAGAAAGGAAAAGAAGAAAGAAATACGGCGTTTTTTAGGAGATTTAATGGAGGTTAGTGGTTAATTTTATGTTTTTTTATTATTTAATAATTAAAATGACTAATTTTTAGATGGATAAAGTAGTGATTTTTGGGGTAGTTATAAATATTTTTATATATAATTATTAGTTTTAGGAATTTTTACGTAAATTTATTTTTTTTTTAAATTTTATTTGAAAAATTTAAAGTTTTATTTTGTTTTTTTTTTTAAATTTATGTTTGAAAAATTTGAATTTTTTGTAAATTTATTTTGTTTTTAAATTATATTAAAAATTTAATGTTTTATTTTGTTTTTTTAATTTTTATTATTAAAAAATTGGAATTTTTACGTAAATTTATTTTGTTTTTTTTTAAATTTTTATTTAAAAATTTGGAATTTACGATTTTTGTATTTATTTGATGGTGAATTTTTAGGTTCTTCGAATACTGATGGAGGAAGAGGATTGTCGCTTCCAAGATTTGGAAATGATGAAGATAGAATTCCAATTATGGAACAATCGGAAGATGTTGAACGAGGCTTATTATTAGAAGATAATGCTCCTCCGACTTTGGCATTGTTGGAAACTCCAGGACAAGAAGAACTTGATTTTAGTTTTGCAACTGATGGCGGTTTTTTACCATCGCAATTGACGTTAGCTGGAGCTCAGAGAGCAGCAGAAGCTCAAAGAAAAGGCCAATCTCATCCGAAATCTAATAGCTTTTTTGATGATTTATGATCTCAAGTGATTTTGCCATTGATGGTTTTGATTATGTGCTAATTTCACATTCTAGTCAATTTTTGTTTACATTCCAAAAAATAATTATTTGATTTTTTTTGTGATTATTTGATGGAGTATTTTAAAACTCTAAAATATTTTTAATTTTTAATGATTTTTGTGAAATTTTTAATTAATTTTTATATTATTTATTTATATTTTTAGTTTTTTAATGATTTTTTGTGATTTTTAATTAATTTTTATATTATTTATTTATATTTTTATTTTTTTAATGATTTTTTGAATTTTTAAATATTTTTAAAAATGATTTTTTTAATGTTTTTTTTTAAATTTTTTGTTTTTTTTTATAATTTTTGATAATTATTTTTTTAGGAAAAATGCTCGGTACTTTGGCTTTCTATCCGTCGCTCGCTTATAATCTTATGAGGAATTACATCCAACCTCAATCTTGGCAATGGTACAGTAGGGTTGATGAAGGACTTGTTTTGGGTGCTTTGCCTTTTAAGTCTATGCTGCAAGATTTGAAAGAGGTTTGATGTGTAATTTTCTATTTTTTTAAAACATGATTTTAGAAGGAAAATGTAGGTGGTGTTGTTTGTTGTACAGAAGAATTTGAAACTAAAGCTGCTTATCAGTCAATGGATGAAAATGAATGGAAAAAAGAAGGAATTAAATTTCATCATGTTCCTATGCAAGATTTCACAGGATCAACGTCAAGGAATAATATTCAAAATGCTATTGAATTCATAGATGAAGTTAACAAAGAAGGAAAATCGGTCTATGTTCACTGTAAAGCAGGAAGAACCCGATCAGCAACAATTGCATGTTGTTATTTGATGAAAAAATATGATTATCTTCCGAATGTTGCTATGAATATTTTGAAGACTCATAGACCTCAGGTTATCCTCAGACAAGCTCATTGGAGAAGTGTCAATGAATACAGAAGATATTTGGACAATTTGAAAAGTAATTAAGTCTTCTAAATCATGACATTATCACAATTATTACTGGTTAGAGTATGTTTCTGGCTTTAGTTAATTCATAAATTTAAAATTTGAACATATTTGGAGAGAAAATTCCGTTAAATCGGTGTTGTAATACCTTTGTTTTTTTAATTTTTGTGTTTTTTTAAATTTTTGTATTTTTTTTAAAACTTTTTTGTGTTTTTTTAAAACTTTTTGACCTTTTGTGATTTCTAGAATCCGTTAAGTGCCTTGTCCATGTGAATCTGTCCTCCCTGTATTTCAATGTCAAAAAAGAAAATTCAAAAAATGAACAGTAATGAAAAGGTTTGTTTTTTTTACATGAATTTCTTTAAAAAAATTGATAAATGTCCCAAGAGAATTTATTTTTATGTGTTGAAAAGCTGTCAATAGCTTTTTTTAAAAGAATGGCAAATCGTCTTTCGTATTGGGTTTAAATTTCATTCTTAAAGTCTTTGTTTAGTTTGTTCCTTAAAAACGACCATTTTTGGCCCTGTAAACAGCTGAACAAGACTTGGAGATGAATTTTGGGACTTGTTCTGGTCAAAGACCCATCGCATTGTAAATGCACGCAATTTTGTCGTTGGAACTGAGCTCCTTGTGACGTTTAAAACAGTCTATTGCTAGTTTATCCTTTTGAAAAGTCGAAAATTATATAAAATCTTCAAACTTTTGATATTATTAATTTTTTTAGAAATAAAAAATTGTAAAAAATTCTTAAATTTAAAACTTGATATTATTTATTTTTTTTAGAAATAAAAAATTGTAAAAAATCCTTAAATTTAAAACTTTTGATATTATTTATTTTTTTAGAAATAAAAAATTGTAAAAAATCCTTAAATTTAAAACTTTTAATATTATTAATTTTTTTAGAAATCAAAAATTGTAGAAAATTCTTTAAATTTGAAACTTTTAATATTATTAATTTTTTTAGAAATAAAAAATTGTAAAAAATCTTTAAATTTGAAACTTTCGATATTATTTATTTTTTTTAGAAATAAAAAATTATCGAAAACTCTTAAATTTAAAACTTTTGATATTATTAATTTTTTTTAGAAATCAAAAATTGTAGAAAATTCTTTAATTTTTTTCGATAATGTTTATTTTTGAAAATCAGAAATTTCAAACTTTAATGATATTTAGGTTTTTTATCGTTAGGAATTTTAAAAGATGTAAAATATGTTTAACTTTTATAGTATTTAGTTTAAAAAGTCGAAAATTTGGAATATTCTTGATTTTAATAATATTTTTTTCTTTAAAAAGTCGAAAAATTGTGGAAAATTTAAAATATTTCTTTTGATGATGTTTTTTCTTTTAAAAAACCTCAAAATTTAAATTTTCGGCGGTATTTAATCTTTTAAAAAAGTTGAAAAATTGTGGGAAATTTGAAATATGCCTATTTTTGACGATATTTGGATTTTTAAAAATGAAAAATTGCACAAGATTTGAAATATCCCAAGTTTTGATGATATTTATCTTTTTTTTTTTAAAATGAAAAATTGCACAAGATTTGAAATACGCCTAGTTTTTATGATAGTTATTTTTTTAAAAAATCAAAGATTGCAAAAGATCTAAAATGTATCAAATTTCAACGGCATTTTTTAAATAAAAAATTTCAGGAAATTGTATTATTTATAATGTTTGTATTTTTTTAAATCAAAAATTATTTAAAAAATTAAAAAATTAAAATTTTTAGAATGTTTATGTTTAAAAAATTAAAAATTTCAAAAGAAATTAAAATTTTTAAGATGTTTATATTTAAGAAATTAAAATTTTTAGGATGTTTATCTTTTTTAAAAATCCCGATTTTTGATTATGTGTATTTTTTTTAGAATTCTAGATCTGAAACACTCCAAGTTTTTACGGCACTGTTGAAATAAAAGTAGTTTTTAGCGAAATGTTTGTCTTTATATTTTTCTCTAATGGAAAGTAGCTTTTTCCGTTTTTGTTTAAAAAAGTACCAAAAGTTTTAAAATGTACATAATTGCCAAATTTTAAGTACAATTGAAATTTTTTTATTAAATAATCTATTGATGAACGGTTCAACTCTTTTCTCATTTGCATGACAGCTGGGGAAATTCATTTGAATAACCCTAGCTGAGAAGGAAAGCCAAAAATGGGGAAGAAACGATAACCTAATTGGGAAGAAATGGAAAAGAAGGCCGGCCCGTTTTCTGGAGTGCCGTTTTCGAAAGATGTTTCGAGTCTGACAAGTTTTTAAAATAGATGTTTATGAACTAAAAATTTGAAAAATATAAATCTGTAATAATTAAGAATTTTTCATGATTGAAAAATTTTAAAAATCTTTAATAATGAAGAATTTTAGAAATCTATAATTAGAATTTTTTAAAATATCTTTAATAATTAAGAAATTAAAAATATTCGGTGATTGAAAAATTTTAAAATCTTTAATAATGAAAAAGTTTAAAAATCTATAATTAGAATTTTTAAATATCTTTAATAATGAAAAAATTAAGACATTTTCTATGATTGAAAAATTTTTAAAATCTTTAATAATTAAAAAGTTTAAAAATCTATAATTAGAATTTTTTAAAATATCTTTAATAATTAAGAATTTTTAAAATCTTTGATAAATTTTGAAATTATTTTTTGAAATATTTAGATATTCAATTTTTGAGAGAATTTAGTTATTGCTTTTTTAAAGATAAAAATAATCCAATTTGTTTTTTTGAAGATTTGAGTGGTTTTTTGTTTTTTTAAATTGAACTATCGTATTTTTGGTTTTTTTCGATGGGTTGGTTTTTGCCGGAGAAAAAAGCCAAAACATTGAACATTCTTTTCTTGTGACCTTTGTCTGATTGTTGAATTTGTTTTTGTGCTGAAATTTATCTACATAAATATTGTGATTAAAGAAAAAATAATTTATTGTAATTTTTGAATTTGCGCGCAAGAGCGAGTAAGAATGAAAAAATGGTAAATTTGGTAAAAGCGATTTCGAAATCGACTCGCTCTGTTTTTACGCGCGCTTTTTACCTAAATTTTTAACTTTTTAGAAAATCCTAAAAATTCGCGTTGAAATAAATTTGTAAAGATTTTTATTTTTAATTTTTTTACAATAATATAAGTAATTTGAAGTTTTGAATTCTTGTGTAAGAGCGAGTGCAAGTAAAAAAATAAATTTGGCAACTCATTACGAAATCCACTATCTGTTTTTAGTTTTTTTATCTAATTTTAAAGCTTTTAAAATCCGTATTTATATAGCTTTCGTAACAGCTTTTGTTTTTAACTTTTGGAATACTGTAATTAATTTTAAAAAATGTTTAATAAAATTTTTTCAGCATATTCTTGCCAGTAATTCGGCTCCGGTTTTGCTTTCAGACACAAGGACTGAAACGACTTTACTAGAGGAAATCAATAAACAGACAGAAGTTGAATTAACTCCTAAACTTGGAAATAGGAAATTTGAAGGTAAGTTTTATAAAAATTGATATATAATCATGTCTGTTTAGGTCTTCAATTGTCGACTGATTCTTACAAGGATTCGGATTGTACTGATTCGGATGGCTCTCCTAACTCATTTCGTTCTGAACCTCATGATTTGGAAGTCACCTTAACTGATTCGAAGAGTTTTGCTAGCTCGGAACCTGCAGGAAGTTCGATTTTTACAGAACAACACGCTCCGAATTCTTCTCATCTTGGAATTTTACTACTTACGAACGCAAGAAGGAAGTTAGAATTGGAAGAAGAACGACTAGAATTTGAAAAGGAAAAACAGCGAGAAAAAGAAAAACGAAAAGCCAAAAAACTTTTTTTTAAATTAAGTAAACGAGTAAAAGAAAAATCAGCAATGCCGTCTGTTCTTCCGTCATCTGTGAGTGATGGAGTTTTGAAGAAAATTGAAGAAGATGGAAATTCATCGACGTATTCAACGACGACATTTGATAAAAGAAATGCTTCTACTGAGTGAGTTTTTTTTATGAATTAATTTTAAAAAATAGAATCAAAATTTTTTGTTTTTGCTTATAAGCATAATTTAAAATAAGAATATAATTTTTTTTGGAATTTTTATGTAAAATTGAAAAAAATAGAAAAATTTGGCAATTTTATATTGAAATTGAATTTTTTAAAAAAATAATTCTAAAAACGTTTAAAAAGTAAAAATTAATATCAGATTTGTTTTGTAACGAAATACTTTTAAAATTTCAATATTTTGATTTTTTGGAATTTTTAAATTAAAACAGTAAATTTGAAATTAAATTTTTTACTTTTTGGGATGAAATTATCTTGTAAAAATTTTAATTTTTGGTTTTTGTAATATTCTAAAAATATAATTTTAGTTATATATTGATTAATTTAATTTTAGCAGCGGGTTGATTCCTTCATCTGCAGAAGAACGGGATGAAACTCCAGAAGAGAAAATAAAAAGACTAGAGAAGGAATTGAAGGAAGCTTGTCGACATGCTGTTGAATCAGATCGGAAATGTGAAGAACTTAAAAAACTTCAAAAATCTCTTGACAATGAAGTACAGGATTTGACAGAAACATTATTCCAGGTTTGAGTCTATTTTTGGATTGTGGATTTATTGGATTGGATTTAGGAAGCTTACAAATTGGCAAATGCGGCGGAATCTAGAAGAGAACATGCGGAAAAACTTTTAAGTGAAGCTTTGTTGAAAGTTGACTTATTGCAAGCAGAAGTGAAGGCGCTGAAGGAAATAGTTAAATCTACAGGGAGGAGAAGCATCAAGGACAAGGCCAATACACATCGGACGAGTATATCGTTGACGCCAAAAAGTAAATCCAAAACGTCTAAACAAGGATCTCCGCAATCTAATGGATCTTCTATTAATATGGAAACGACGATTGAATTGGATCCTGTTTGTTTTCCGGAATTTAAGGAATGGAGAGCTCTAGATCCGATGGCAGTGGAAAATGAAGAAAATTCGAAGTTTATGAAGAGATTGATAACGGAAGATGTTAAACCTTGTTTGGCGTCGGTGGATGAATCGTTGTCGGAGGAAATTTTGTCTTCTATTAAAAAGAATACACTAGAAATAGAACCATTATTTAATCCTATGGGAAGTCAGAAAATTTGTGGATTTACAAAAATTGAGCATAATTGTCCGTATAGATTGAAAACGGATTCTGACAAGGACTGGATTTTTGTGTCTGTTTTTGCGAGAAATAGGGTAAGGTTTTTAAAATAATTATAAAAAATTTTACTTTTTGTGTAATTATAGAAAAGTTTACTTTTTATATAATTAATTATAGAAAAGTTTACTTTTTATGTAATTAATTATAGAAAAGTTTATTTTTTATGTAATTATAGAAAAGTTTACTTTTTATATAATTAATTGTAGAAAGTTTACTTTTTATGTAATTAATTGTAGAAAAGTTTATTTTTTATGTAATTAATTGTAGAAAATTTTAGATAACGGCTGTATGTGACTTGTTTACTTATCTGCGATATATTAAAAATGGAATTGTAAAAGCTTCAGATGAAGATGCATTTGCGGAAATTACAGTAATGAGGAAGAATCTGGCACTTGCAAGATTTGGATTTGATTTTGTTGCTAAAATGAACGGTTCGGGACTTACTGACAAAGATTAACTGCATTGAAAAATGACGGGAATAAAGTTTTTTACTGTGTTGATGGATTGGTGGAAGTTTTTAATTCGATTTTTGATGAATCATCGGAAAATTTTTGGAATGATAATCCTATTTATTTGCGAAACGGACGAACTTTGAAAAAATTTTAGTTGTGATTCGTTGAAAAATCGAAATAGGATAAAAATGATTTTTTATTTTTTTGGATTATTGTTGTTTTTTTTGGTTGAAGAGATTCCAGCTCCTTTGGCATTGTCACCAAAGAAGACTTCATATGACGAAACAGAAGCTAGGGTTCTTCTGGATCTCTCGGCCGGGGCTTATGCTCCGTCTCCTCGGGGATGTTTGAACAGGTAATTTCTAGAAATTATTTTCTAAATTACAGTTTATTTTCTAGTTTATTCTGTACATTCACAATGTATTTTATTTTCATTGAAATAATTTTCTAAAATGATAAATTAGAAATGTTTGAAATTTGATATATCGCGCGCTAAACTTTTTTCATTTTAGGATTCTTTGTTTTCTTTTTAAATTCAATTAAATTTAATAATTCTTTTTTGTAATTAGATGTATTTTTAATACTGATTACAACTATCTAATTAAGTTTTCAAAAAAATCATAAAAAAAAAACGAAAAAAAATGCGAGCAAATTCGCTTGTTGGTTAGCGAACTTCCGACTATTCATTTTAGGATTCCTTTCTTTTTTAAATTTAACCAAATTTAATCATTTTCTTTGTAATTAGATGTGTTTTTAATATTGATTACAGTAATCCAAGTAGTTTTTCGAAAAAAATTTGAGAAAAATTTTAAAATTTGAGCAAATTCACTTACTGATTAGCGAATTTCTAATAATCCATTTTAGGCTTCTTCGTTTTCTTTTTTAATTTAACCAAATTTAATAATTTTTTTGTAATCAAGTGAATTTTTCACGCTGATTACAGTTGTCTAAATAGCTTTTCGAAAATTTAATTAGAAAAACGAAAAACCTAAATTTGCATATTTTCGAAATTATTTTATTTTTGAAAATTTTTTATAAAATTATATTAAAAAATTCTAAATATAGTTTAAAAAAATTAAATTTGATATATGAATTATTTGGAAAAAATGTTTTTTTTTTAAATTTAAAATTTTTTATTTTTTACTTTTTAATTTTTAATTTTTAATTTTTTACTTTTTATTTGAAATTTTTTATTTTTTATTTTTTATTTTTTATTTTTTATTTTTTACTTTTTATTTTTATTTTATATTTTAAATTTTTTACTTTTTAATTTTAAATTTTAAATTTTTTACTTTTTACTTTTTATTTTAAATTTTAAATTTTTTATTTTTCATTTTTCATTTTTAATCGAATATGGACTAATGAAGGATATTTCAGAACATTAGGATCGAATACGTCGTTGTATCGGCTTTACACGACGTCTAATGAAGTCTGTGATATTATCAATTCTATTTGTTCTGGATATACAGTCGTCGACGATGGTAGAAGAAGAATTTTCGTCGTTTTCAGAGGAACGAAGACGAATAAACAACTTCTTTTTGAAGGATGGAACTCCCTGGTGTCGTTGAAGGACTTTTATGGAGTCGGACTAGCTAACAGATATTTCCTGCATGCTTTAGAGGTTCTTTGGCCAACTGTGGAACCAGCGTTAACTGATGCCCGATATATGGTTTGTTTTCCGATGATTCAAAATATGTTTGTTGTGATTTGGTGTACAACGAATAGAGAGAGCTGTACTTGAGTCTTTATAGAACGACAAGTCACAATCCTTCATAGAAATATATCACAGGTGATCCAAAATCACTTGTAACTAAGCGTAATTGAACGTATTCGATTATACTTATTTTTTATATAGGAACTGAAAACGAAAATGGAGAGTCATGATCGCATTGTTCGTTTTAGGTTTCATACGTCTAATGAGTATAATCGAGGACGCTTAGTTACAAGTAATTACGGAGCATTTCTGATATTATTAAACAACAACACAACATAAACCTCGTAGGGTTACGGTAGTCGTGCTAAGACCACCTAATCAGGGAGCGCCACCTGCGGGCGTCTCCCCGAGTCCCAATAATGTTGATTTTCGATATATAATTCTCTACATCAAGTCATGTCGAGGTCCATTATTGTTGCTTTTTTGATTTTCCAATGTTTAATTTATCGATTTGCTTAAACAGATTATTCTTAGGCCCTTTTTATTGATTCAAAAGAGATTATCGTTAATCTTCTGATTTCCCGCACAGAACTGAAAATGATTCTTGAGATTTTTCAATAAGAAATAATAGAATATTATTTTCAGGATTACGATGTTACTTTCACGGGCCACAGTCTCGGGGGTGCTCTGGCTTCTCTGGCGGCGTTGAAGACGGTACTGCAGAACATCCGTCGTGGATCCCAGATCAGAGTCGTGACTTTCGGTCAGCCTAGAGTCGGCAACATCGACTTGGCCAGGAAACACAATGAACTGCTTCCGGAATCCTTCAGAGTCGTCCATTCTGAAGACATTGTTCCTCATCTTCCGGCTTGTGCCAAGGACGAAGATTCCCCGAGGGTGGAGGAAGGAGACGACTCTAAGCCTTGTGACGACAACAACACAGAGAAAAGCTACCATCACGGAATCGAAATCTGGTACCCGACTGGCATGCTCCCCAATTCCACTTACTACGAGTGCCTCGGGGATCCTTATGGAGAGGACTTTGACTGCTCGGATATGCTGAGTTTTGAATTCAGTAAATACCAGCAATACATCTCTGCTCATAGACACTACTTCGACTACAGAGTACCTCGTTATGGCAAAGCCGGCTGCGATTCTGGCATCCCTTCTGAAGTGAAGATGAACGACGAAACTCCTACCCCAGAGCCGTTCCACAGTAAAGTCAAAAGAGCTTGGAGGAACATTGTCCAGAAAATCAGAGGATGGGGATAGGCTTGATTTCGAAATACATTGATGATGGAGATAGGGGTAAAACGTTCATTTGAACTTTATGTAGTTGACTATCTTGTTCGTATGAGCAGAGATAATTATAGTTACATGTAACTGAACACAATCGATGGCAAGATTGCAATCCGAAGAAGATTGATCATAAATGAATATAATCAACGTGTTTGGACCATGTTTGTTTCAAGTTGAAAAGGTATCAGTACGTTGATTATATTCAATTAGAATCAATCTTCTGTTGGAAGGTAATCCTGCCATCGAGTGTGATTAATTAGAATCAAATAATGTGAGAATTGTGATCAGGGACTCTTACGTATTGATTCTATTCAGTTAGATGTCATTTCGGAAAACTTGTGAAGTGATTGCAAATTACCTGTAGGATAGAACTGGAAAGGAACTCTTGTCACGGAAGTTCCCGCTAGTGTGGTAGCAGTTCTCGTCACTTTCGTAATGTAGTTTATGCTGGATTGTGCACAATCTATTTGAGTGCAGGCCACACAGCTTTGGTCCCGAAGGGAAATACCCTGAGGATCAACGAAATTTGTACGATTGGGGGTTGGCGGGAATTTGAAGATTGCGCAATATTTTTGATAAAGTTGTGATTTATCTCGTGTCTTTGGCCCCATAAAGTTATTTCCACATATTTGTGTCTACACGCGGATCTGGATTCCCCAGCGACGATCCAACAATTTACTACCGTTGTTTGTGTACATTGCTTACGTAAATTACTTTTTGACGAGCTTCGGGTCTGTCCTGCCGTCCGGAGAAGCAGCTGAAACTACATCAGTATCAAAATTTCGACGAAATCGTATCGACACGAATTTTCCGTATTTTTAGAGATTTTCGATCCTTTTATTTTAGTTTATAAATGATTTTAAAAATCACCAAATCATAGGGAACCTAATTCCTCGGTGTTTCGGAAAACGAAGGTGGTCCAAGTGCGAAAGTCCCTGAGGCACCGAGGCCCAGCCTTCATCCGATTTCGCAGCTGACTCCAGATGCCAAAATACAGAATTATCTTTGTTTTGTATTTTTTGTATCTTATGGAATAAACAGGAATTATCACAAGTACAGTTGAGGAAGGAAAAATTACAAAAATAATTTTTACCAGAACAACAAAACCAAAATTTGTATTTTTTTCACCGAAGACAACTAACAACAAAAATTACTTTTGGAACGAGTTATATATCATTTTGTGGTTCTTAAAATACATATTCAAGTCGTAAAAACGTTCATTTAATTCTAAAAATCCATAGAATTTCAGAAATTTTCAGTATTTTGTGATATTATGAAATTTTTAAAATTTTTAAAATTTCAGAAATTTTCAAAAAAATTTATAGAATGTAAAATTTTATAAAATCTTCAAAATTTCCAAAGAATTTTAAAAAAAACTTTTACTGTATTTCGGGATATTATAGAATTTTTATAAAATTTAAAATTTTCGAAATTTTTATAGAATTTAAAATTTTTTAAATTTTCAAAGAATTTTTTAAAGAACTTTTACTGTATTTTGGGATATTATAGAATTTTTTAAATAAAATTTTCGAAATTTTTATAGAATTTTAAATTTTTTAAATTTTTAAAGAATTTTTTAGAAAATTTTTACTGTATTTTGGGATATCATGGAAGTTTTAAGAATGTTAATTAATCACAAAATTCCGACCTTGAACCTTTGTCGGACAAACGGGGCCAGTTTTGTCTGATTTTGACCGAGGTTCTTTCTTGTCGACGTGGCTTTTATTTTTCCCAATTTTATTGTTTTCAAAAATGTCAATTTCGAAAAATATTCTGATCACTGGCGGCTGTGGCTTCATTGGATCTAATTTCGTTAATTATATTTTCAAAATTTGGCCTGAGGCAAAAATCGTAAATTTGGACAAACTGATTCTGAATTCCGACGTAAATTTTGTGGATGAAGAAATCCGAAAATCTGATCGATACAGGCTCGTTTTGGGTGACATTCGGAACAAAAATGTTGTTTCTGAAATTTTAAACAAAAACAAAATCGAAATAATCGTTCATTTCGCGGCTGACTGTACTTCGACCAGGTGTTATTCGGAGCCTTCTGAAGCCCTCCAGAACAACGTTCTTTCTTATATAGACTTCTTAGAAACAGTCAAGGATTACGGTAGAATATCGAAATTCATCCACATTTCCACAGACGAAGTCTACGGGGATTCGGGTCTGGCGGCGGACGAGGTGCCCAAGGCCGAACACGAGCCCCTCCGTCCCGGGAACCCCTACGCCGCGACAAAAACCGCCGCAGAAGCCTATGCTAATTTATATCAGCTAATTTTCGGTCTTCCAATCGTGATTTTGAGAATAAACAACATTTATGGACCAAACCAATGGGACGTAAAATTAGTTCCTCGTTTCATCGATGTTGCTCTTAAAAAACAAAAATTCACCGTCCAAGGCACCGGAAAACAATTGAGGTCTTGGCTCTTCGTCGATGACGCCGCTGACGGAATACGGTCGGCCATAGAAAAGGGGACCGTCGGCCAAGTTTACAATCTTGGGACTTATTACGAAAAAAACGGTAAATTAAAAAATATTAAAATCTCCGAAATTTCGAAATTTTTAAAACTTAAAAATCTTAATTTTTGAAAATATTCCAAAATCTAGTAGACTTTCAGAATTTCGAAAATCTAAATTTAAAAAAATTAAGAATTTTATTTTTTGAAAATTTTTAAAAATCTGAATTTTTAAGAATTTAATAAAAAAAATTTTTTAATTTAAAAATCTCATTTTTTGTGAATTTTTCAGAATTCTCGAAAATCTAAATTTTTATGAATTTAATAAAAAAATTTTTTAATTTAAAAATCTTATTTTTTATAAATCCTCAAAAATCTGAAATTTTCAGAATTTAATAAACTTTTGAAATTTTCAGAATTCAGTAAAAGTTTCGAAAATGTGAATTTTAAAATTTTAAAATCTTATTTTTTGGAAATTTTTTAGAATTCAAGAGAGTTTTCAAAATTTCGAAACTATTTTGTAAAAATTTTTAAATTTTATAATTTTTAAATTTTTAAATTTTATAATTTTTAAATTTTTAAATTTTATAATTTTATAATTTTTAAATTTTTAAATTTTTAAATTTTTAAATTTTTAAATTTTTAAATTTTTAAATTTTTAAATTTTTAAATTTTTAAATTTTTAAATTTTTAAATTTTTAAATTTTTAAATTTTTAAATTTTTAAATTTTTAAATTTTTAAATTTTATAATTTTATAATTTTATAATTTTATAATTTTATAATAATGTGGATTTTTTTAGTTTTTGAACTTGCTTATGCAGTCCAAGAGGAGGTGGACCGTCAACTGGGTCGAGATCCGTCATCAGTGGAGTTCATTTCTGTCCCCGACCGGCCCTACAACGACATGCGGTATCTCATCGACATCTCCAAGGCCAAACAGGAGCTCGACTGGGAGCCCCGGATTTCTTTCGATGAAGGTCTTCGAAAAGTCGTTCAATCCGCTTTGAAGCCTCATTTTCCGGTAAAAATGAAAATCGCAATTTTTGGGGCCAATGGGTGGATCGGTAAAGAAGTTCAAAAAATTCTCGAAGACAGAAAAATTCCTTTCGAATTGGCCAAATCGAAAATTGGAACAAATTCAACAAAAGAAGTGAGTTTTTTTATTTTTTAATAATTTTATTAAAATTAGAAATTTTAAAAATTACAATTATTTTAGAATTTAAAAAATATTTAAAATAATCCAACTTTTGGATAAAAATCATAAATTTTAAGGAGTAAATGTCATTGGAAAATGAAATTGGTTAGATTTTATTTAATGGATTTATGAAATCCCGAAAATCCCGGATTTCATATATCCGCATTTCGAAGATCAACTTTTAATTCTCACTTGATATCTTGAAAAGCAGATATTGCTAAAAATGAAATTGGTTAGATTTTATTTAATGGATTTATGAAATCTCGAAAGTCCCGGATTTCATATATCTAGATTCAAAATATCAATACTTTAATTCTGAGTTGATATCTTGAAAAGCAGATGTTATGCAATAAAAAAAACTAAGTAAATTGGACTTCATCAACGAATTCATCAAGGACTTCATCAATGGATCCATCAACAGATTCATCAATGGAAATAGAAGTGATTTGAGTGCTTTCCGTTTCTTCTGTCTTCGACTCCGATTTTTCTTTTTTTATTTTCGAATTTGACTTCTGATTTTCGTTTTTCATCGAAAATTTCTCTTCATTTCTTCGACAACAAGACGGAACAACGAGTAACATCGTAGAAGTAACGATCCAGAATCCTAAAAAATTTAATCTTATAAATCCAAACCAAAACTTACCAAAAAATAAAAAACTTTCCATTCTAAAACCACCTGGAAAAAAATAAACTTCAAATTTAAAAAAATAAAAAAAATTTATATAAATTTTGAAAAATAAAAAAAATTTTATATATAAATCTAAAAAAAAAAAAGAATTTTATATATAAATTTTAAAAATAAAAAAAATTTTATATAAATTTAAAAAAATAAATAAAAGTAAAAAAATTTTTATATAAATTTGCATTTTTAGGTAATAGAAGAATTAAACGAACTTTGCGTTACCCACGTCCTTTGTTGTACCGGCAGAACCCATGGAAAAGAAATAAAAACGATCGAGTATCTCGAAGGCGGTCCAGACAAAGCGTTCGAAAATATCAGAGACAATCTTTACTGTCCGATTATTCTCGCTCATATATGTGAAAAACTCGGAATCCACTACACGTACGTAGGTACTGGCTATCTTTTTTCTTACGACAAATCTCATCCAATAGGAGGATTAGGATTCAACGACAATGGCAAGTTTTATTTTTTAAATCTTATTTTTTCATATATGAATTTTACTTTTTATATATGAATTTTAACTTTTCATATATAAATTTTACTTTTTATATATGAATTTTACTTTTCATATATAAATTTTAACTTTTCAAATATGAATTTTAACTTTTTATATATGAATCTAATTTTTCTCATACATGAATTTTAACTTTTCAAATATAAATTTTAACTTTTCATATATGAATTTTACTTTTTATATATGAATTTTAACTTTTCTCATGTATAAACTTAAAATTTATATATAAATTAAAAATTCTTTCATATATGAATCTAATTTTTCTCATACATGAATTTAAAAAATTCTTCCATGCATAAATTTAAATTTTTCAGATCTTCCAACATTTTTTGGAAACTCCTACAGTGTTATAAAAGGATTCACCGATAGGATGATTAATTCATTGCCATATTTAGAACTAATCAATTCAAGAATAACTTTACCATTAAATTTTAAATTAAATAATGAAAGAAATTTATTAACTAAAATTCTTAAATACAATCAAATATTTGATATACCTGTATCTATAACGATAATCGATGATTGTTTTCCTGCATTATTTAAATTAATGGAATCTCGTTATGGTGGATCTATTAATCTAGTTAATCCAGAACCTATAAGTTTGCATCAAATTCTGCAACTATATAAAAAAATCGTTGATCCTAATCTACACGATTATGAAATCGTCGGACAAGATTCCGAAAAAGGAAAGCAATTACTAGCCACCAAAGGAAACTGCGCCCTCTCAACCGACAAACTATCCAGCTTGTACCCAAGTATCCTGCCCAGCTCCAAAGCGCTTGAAAAAGGATTCCTCTCCATCCGAACCCAATAACCCAAACACTCCACATAAAATCATTCAATTTATTACAAGTACTCATCTAAGTTACAAATGTTAAAATAAACATTCTCACAATTTAAAATGGGTTACAGTTGCGTATCGAGTAAATCTAACAAATGCATCTGCCATGATTGCAAGGGAGGCCGAAGCAAGTGTCAGTAGTGGCGTCACAATCCTTAACGTTGCACAACTCACGGAGGGCATCAATAAAGAGAGGGAAACCATTGGCCTTGTGTCCTTCAATACAGTTGCATCGGCTGCTAGTCGTGTTACAGGCATTGCGAAGTCCTCCACAGGCAGAATCATCGCTGCAGGTAAGGAAGTTGAAGCAAGCGTTGCAGTTGCACTTTCCAACAAAGAGACCCAAGCAGCGACCCTTCTCACCACAATCACGATCACGGTAGCACACAGCTTGAGCAGTGCAGGTAGCGTTGACAGGGGCAACTTCGGTGGCAGCAACAGTAGTACCTTCAACAGCAGCACCTTCGGCAGTAGTGGCTTCAACAGTAGTAGCTTCAGCATCTTCAGTTTGGCGGGTCAAGCGAGAAGCATCATCAATTTGAACTTCAGCTTCGGCAGTGGTTTCAGTTTCAACGGCAGCATCAGGAGTTCCTTCCACAGCCTCTTCAGTTCCAGAAGCTTCAGCAGTCTCGGCTGCAACAGTAGTAGGTTCAGCAGCATCAGCGGTTTCAGCAGTAGCTTCAGAAGCTTCAGCCGTCTCAGTCTCAGAAGCGTCAGTTTCAGTCTCAGCTTCAGCGGCTTCAGGAGCACTTTCAGTTTCTGGAGTAGCATCAGCAGTTTCAGGGGCAGCTTCTTCGGTATTACGAACCAAACGAGACATAACCTCATCTTCAGGAGTTTCAGTTTCAGTAGCATTCTCAGCAAGTTCACGAACAAGACGAGCAACAATCTCAGCCTCAGGAGTCTCAGCAACGACCTCTTCAGTAGCATTCTCAGCAAGTTCACGAACCAAACGAGCAATAACTTCAGTAGCCTCAGCAGTTTCGGTCTCAGTAGCATTCTCAGTCAAAGAACGGACCAAACGAGCAACAATCTCAGCCTCAGGAGTCTCAGCAACCTCTTCAGTAGCATTCTCAGCAAGCTCACGAACAAGACGAGCAACGATCTCAGTCTCCATAGTCTCTGTCTCAGTAGCATTCTCAGTCAAAGAACGGACCAAACGAGAAACAACTTCGACTTCCTTATCCTCAGTCTCGACTTCAGTAGCATTCTCAGTCAAAGAACGAACCAAACGGGCAACAATCTCAGCTCCAGTGGCGTTGGCAACAACTTCAGGGGATTCTTCTTCCAAGGCACGGAAGAAACGAGACATAACTTCGGCTTCAGTGGCATTGACGGCTTCAACAGGTTCTTCAGCGGTAACTTCAACAGGCTCTTCAACAGCGGGCTCAGCAGAACGGATCAAACGAGAAATAACGTCAACAAGTCCTTCTCCAGTAGTAGCATTAGCAGGAGCAACTTCAGCCTCAGTCTCAGTCTCAGCCTCAGGTTCAGCTTCAGAACGACGCAAACGAGCAGCCTCTTCAGTTTCAGTAGCATTAGCAGTCTCAGTAGATTCTCCATCAATAGCTCTGATCAAGCGAGAGACAATTCCCATGATTCCAGATTCCTCAGTAGCAGATTCTCCTTCGACAGCTGGAGTGGGTTCAGGAGCAACAGGAGCCTCAGTGGGTTCTTGTGGAGCTTCACCAGTAGGAGCGGCTTCAACAGGAGCTTGAGGGGCTTCAGGAGCAGCCTCAACCGGGGCTTGAGTCTCAGACACTTCAGGGGCAACAGCTTCAGAAGTTGGGGCAACTTCAATAGGAGCAGCTTCCGGAGTCTCAACAGGAGTTTCAGCATCATATCTAGCTTCAGGAGTTTGAAGGTCCTTAGGAGCAGTCTCAATAGGTTCAAGAGGAGTCTCAGCGGGAATTTCAGGAGCAAGAGGGGCTTCAGTGGGCTCTAGAGGAGCTTCAGGGACGGGTTCCAAAGGAGCTTCAGTAGGCTCAAGAGGAGTCTCAGCGGGAACTTCAGGAACAGGTTCCAAAGGAGCTTCAGTAGGCTCAAGAGGGGCTTCAATAGGTTCCAAGGGAGCTTCAGTAGGCTCAAGAGGAGTCTCAGCGGGAACTTCAGGGACGGGTTCCAAAGGAGCTTCGGTGGGTTCTAGAGGAGTCTCAGCAGGGACTTCAGGAACAGGTTCCAAAGGAGCTTCAGTAGGTTCCAAGGGAGCTTCGGTGGGTTCTAGAGGAGTCTCAGCAGGAACTTCAGTAGGTTCTAGAGGGGCTTCAGCGGGTTCCAGAGGAGCTTCAGGAGTAGGTTCCAACGGAGCTTCAGGAGCAAGAGGGGCTTCAGTAGGTTCCAAGGGAGCGGCTTCGGTAGGAGCAGGAGTGGCCGGTGTCGGCTCATTCGGCTCGAAAGTCATAGGAGTCGGGACCGCAAAGGCGGCAACTGCCAACATCGCGACCAATAGCAACTTCATTGTGCCTAGATGCAGTCTGAAAAACCAGAATCCTAGGAACAACACACGACAGAAGGGGACTTACAAGTAGGTAATACTAGTTAGAGAAATCAGGAGCAACCGGACACAAGACGATGGACGATACGAACTGACTTCTCGGCAATTTATACCCGAACGAAGACCCCAAAAAGGCGCGAGGACCCACTCGCACTCAGGCAACGCGCACCGGCATTTTGCAAAAGTTCTGCAGCGAATTTTCCAAAGTTCCCTAAAAAAACAAAACTGTTTTTTCGGCAAATAAATTTGGTAAACAAATCGTTTTGGTTTTTGCTTGAATTCTGGCATTGCTTCCTTTGCCAAATTTGTTGTTTCTTGGGAGAGTATTGAAGTGCTTGTGCGGCTTCTCAGTTGTTGGTCCCGAACGGATATTTTCTGAAATTCTTTTTTATTCAAAGTTCCCTAAAATTTTAGTTTTTTTTAGTTTTTTGTTCTTTTCTTTTTTCAAAATTTCTCTTTTTTTAATTTTCTGCATCAAGTAACAAGTTATGATGTATTTCAATTACTGGTCCCGAACGGATATTTCTGGGATTCTTTTTTATTCAAAGTTTTCTAAAATTTTTGATTTTTTTACTTTTTTGAATTAAAATTTTTTTGTTTTTTACGTCGAACCGATGATGATGTTTAAGGATAGTTGATCCAGAATGGATATATATATTATTTTTAGTCTGTTCAAAGTTCCCTAAAATTTCGGTTTTTTTAAAATTTTCATTTTATTTATTTTTTGTCTTTTACGTTAAATCGATGATGCTTAAGGATAGTTTGTTCCGAATGAACATTTATATTATTTTTATTGTTTAAAGTTCTCCGAAATTTTAGTTTTTTATAATTTTGTTTTTCTCTAAAAATCGTTATTTTTTATTTTTATTTTTTTATTTTTGACTTAAACTATTTGTGACGTGTTTGAATTGTGGGTCCCGGATGGATATTTATTTTATTTTTAGTCTACTGAAGTTGTCTAAAGTTTTAGTTTTTTACTTTTTCTTGAGAATTGTTACTTTTTTAACTTGAACAACAACTTTTAACATTTTTGAGCTGCTGAACCCGAACGGACATTTATCATGTTCTTAGTTTATTTGGATTTTCCTAGAATTTCAATAATCTTTAGTTTTTCTAAAATCATTTTCAAAATTAAGCCGTGATTCTCCTGGATTACTGGTCTGTAGTGGATATTCTGGATTTTAGTCAATTGACATTTCCAAAAATTTCAATAATCAGATATTTTTCCGCGTTTAAAAATCACTTTTTCTTAACTAAGACAAATTTCCAAAGCAAACTTGAGGTTTCCTGCTGTTTTTCCGTAAAGCAAAGACAAGATGAATTTTTACATTTTTCGAAGCAGTTTCCTGCTTTTTTTGAAGTATTTATTCCTTCTGAATGACATCAATCATAAGTTCAGTCGAAATCGTTAAGGGACAGCAGCTTTGCTAAACAAAATAGAACATTCATGGAAAAAGAAATTATGCAAATTGGATCCGCAGCCAAGTCGGTAATGCTGTTGGGAGGTTCCTGTACATTTAGTTAGGATGAAAATTGGACAGAATAGTCGGGGTTTAGTTACGGTAGAATAGATACAGTAGAACTACTAAATATACTTCTAATTCCATTCTCAGTTACAGTATTCTTTGTTCCTAATACGGTAGATGAGGGACTTCTTAGTTACAGTAAAATCATCAAGAACTTTTTTCAATTACAGTATTCTTTGTTCCTAATACGGTAGATGAATGATTTCTTAGTTACGGTAAAATTATCAAGAACTTTTTTCAATTGCATAGTATGTTGTTTACAGTACTGTAGTTGGAGATTTTGTTTTTTTTACAGTAGAAAGTAATTAAAAAATTTGGTGTAGTTTTAGTTTTGGGAAGTTGGATGAGATGCTGAAAGATTTAGTCGTTTTTATGTGGCCCGAGATTGCTGCTTTCAGAAGTTTTTCCCTTTGGTTTTTACTGGGATTAGTCGGCAGCTTGGCTTCATGGAAGACCTCCCGGCTTAGTTTCGAAATTGCCGCGAGAGCAATAAAGACCAAAATCAATACTTGGAAAGCAGAAAATTCCCCGAGCAAAAAGCCGCAAAAGAAACACAAAGCTCTGCCAATGAAATTTGAATAGTCCAGGCTGGCGAATTCTGGTTTCTGCTAGTTCCAGATCGATTCTTGAATTGAGATCCAATTTGCTAATTTTTACTTGTTTGTCCTTTGTACTCAAATGCCAGAGGCACCAATGAGCCTCGTTCCCTCGTTAAAATGAAACATGACAAGTATTTACTCTTTAGCCACTCCGAAAAATGGCACTTGGTCTTCTTAGTCATTTTGCGTTTTCCGTGAATTTTACTTTTTCCAGTTTCCACCTCCGTCGATGAATTCATTTCCATCCGGTTAATTTTTAGGATTCTGGAAAAAATTTCTGGAATTCTAAAAATCGACAGGATTCTGGACCAGTTTCTGAAATTCTAGAAATTTTTAGGATTCTGGACAAGTTTCTGAAATCCCAGAAATTGACAGGATTCTGGACAAGTTTCTGGAATTCTAAAAATTTTTAGGATTCTGAACAAGTTTCTGAAATTCTAAAAATTGACAGAATTCTGGACAAGTTTCTGAAATTCTAAAAATTTTTAGAATTCTGAAAATTAAAAATCTTTGACGAAATTTTCAAAATTCAAGATTTTTAAATTTTATGAAAATTCTGGAAGTTTCTAGAATTTTGTAAAATTTCTAAAATCTAAAATTTCAAAATTTTCTAGAAATTCTAAAAAATTGGAAGTTTCCAGAATTTTTGTAGAATTTTCGAAATTAAAGATTTTTAAATTTCTGAAAAATTGGAAGTTTTCAGAATTTTCTAGAATTTCCGAAATCTAAAATTTCAAAATTTTCTAGAAATTCTAAAAACTTATTTTTTATCAAATTAAAACTTAGTTGAAACTCCCTGAATCTAAAACTAAAATCTGTACAAAATTCGTATAAAATCGATTTTTTCAAGAACCTTTGAATTTAATTTTGAATAACGTCATTGTTGAACTAGTTTATCTGGTAATCTTACGGTAAATCCGTTTATGATGTGACTTAAATCTGAAATTATAATCAATTGGGTAATTTTCGCGTCATTCAGGTGATTGATGTCAAAGATCTAATTTAAAAAATTGAAAAACAAAGAATCTCCGAAATGGGATTTATTCTAGACAAAATTGATTTCATCAGGAATTTCGCAAGTTTCTCCAGAATTGATTTTAATCTTTGAATTGTTAAAAGTGATTTTTTACGTTTATTTTTGATTGATTTAAAGGTTTTTAAAATTAATTATTTAAAATTTTTGTTTAATTTAAGGTTTTTTAAAGTTTATTTTTTTATTTTTGGTTGATTTAAAAATTTTAAAAATTAATTTTTTAAATTTTGGTTGATTTAAGGTTTTTTAAAATTTATTTTTTTATTTTTGTTTAATTTAAAGGTTTTTTAAAATTGATTTTTTTATTGTTGGCTGGTTTGAGGCTTTTTAAAATTAAAATTTTTTACTTTTGAAGTTGTTCAGATAATCAAATCAGAGTTGTCATTGTGTCTTGACGTCGATTTTTTGTTCTTTCCTTGGTTTCTCTATTTTTTTGGACAAACAGGTTCTCCAGCTGCTTCGAGTTAAATTTTATTCACTTCCTTCATAGTCGTCCTCCTGTGGTCCTTGGGAAGTTTTCAGTGGTTTCGTTTTTGATTTTTTTCGTTTTCAACAACACTTGGAAAAAATTAAAAATAAGCGTTTTTTTGAAGTTTTCTCGACGCGAATTTCAGAAGCTGAAGATTTTGCGGAAATTAAAATTTTTTGTTGTTTTAGAAGTTTTTCGAGGGTCTCTACATGGAATTTTCAAAGTTGTTTTAGATTTTGAATAATTTTAAGGATTTTAGAATTTTTAAAGATTTCTGGAATTTTGTAAAGATTTATAAAATTCTAAAATTAATGAAATTTTCAAAAAGTTTTAATATTTTAAAATTAATAAAAAATTTCAGAATTCTTCAAAATTTTAAATTTTCTAAAATTAATGAAATTTTATAAATTTTTACAAAATTCCAGAATTCTTCAAAAAGTTTTAATTTTATAAAATTAATAAAAAATTTCAGAATTCTTCAAAATTTTAAATTTTCTGAAATTAATGAAATTTTATAAATTTTTACAAAATTCCAGAATTCTTTAAAAAGTTTTAATTTTATAAAATTAATAAAAAATTCCAGAAATCTTCAAAATTCTAAATTTTCTAAAATTAATGAAATTTTCAAAAAGTTTTAATTTTATAAAATTAATAAAAAATTTCAGAATTCTTCAAAATTCTAAATTTTCTAAAATTAATGAAATTTTATAAATTTTACAGAATTCTGAAAAAATTCCAGAAACTTTCAGAATTTCGAAATTCTTCAAAAACTTAAATTTTCTAAAATTTCAGAATCTTCTACAAAATCCTAAAAATTTCAATTTTCTACAGTATTTCAGACTTTAGAAATTTCTAAATTTTTAGAAACAAAAATTTTTAAATTCAAATTTATTAAAAATGATTATTTTAATTTTACAGTACTTAATTAAATGAATTTTCATAAATATTTCCGCATCGAAATTGTACTTTATTAATAATTTTTAATTTTTTTAGTTTAGAAATAATATTTTTTGTTTTCACGTGATTTCCGCAGAGACAAGTTTTTCGATTATAAAATGAGTAACATCTGTCACTTCAGAAATATCTTTTTTGACATTTTCAAAAATTAATAACAGTTTATTTATATTAATTTTATATTTTTTCTTCAACAGAAAAATTCGGAATTTTTTTCATAATTGGAAAATTTCGAAAAAAAAATTTTTCTTAACTGGAAAATTTCGAAAAAAAAATTTTTCTTAACTGGAAAATTTCGAAAAAAAAATATTTCTCAATTGGAAAATTTCAAAAAATATTTTTTTTCTTAATTTGAAAATTCAGAAATTTTTAAAAATATTTTTTTTCTTAATTTGAAAATTTAAAAGAAATTTTTTCTCGAATGGAAAATTTAAAAATATTTTTTCTCAATTGGAAAATTTATTTTTTGCTTAAATTGAAAAAATTAAAATTTTTTTTCTGAATTGGAAAAAGTTCAAAGAAATTTTTTTTTATAAAAATTTTCTGAAAAGGTCGAAATTTTTGCTTTTTTTCAATTGAAAAAAATTTTTCTTTTGTCTCAACTGGAAAACTTAGAAAAATGTGTTTCCGCTCATGACCAATCTCTGTGGATTAAGTGGGTGTGGAAAGAGGATTAGCTTGCAGAAATAAGCTAAATGAATTTCTGTTTTCGGCTTGAAACAAGGACCATGATTATAAATCTGTTCATTTAATGAGATTCTTCAGTGGGTCAAACAAGAATTAATTTTCTTTTATTCTGTTTTGAGGTTCGACATTGTAATCAAAGTCAATGTAAAAATTAACATCTGCAGGTTGCGCGCAACATTCTGGCAAGTCGGTAGGAATTTTTATTTTTATATTTATAAAATTTTAGAAATTAAATTAAATTCTGCAGGTTGCGCGCAACATTCTGGCAGACAAGTTGATATCGAAATTAAATTAACATCTGCAGGTTGCGCGCAGCATTCTGGCACACAAGTTAATATCGAAATTAAATTGAATCCTGCAGGTTGCGTGCAACATTCTGGCAAGTCGGTAGGAATTTTTATTTTTATATTTATCTAAATTTAAAAATTAAATTAAATCCTGCAGGTTGCGCGCAACATTCTGGCAAGTCGGTAGGAATTTTTAAATTTATATTTATCTAAATTTAAAAATTAAATTAAATTCTGCAGGTTGCGCGCAGCATTGCGACAAATTAATGAAAATTTTTGTTTATATTTATGAAAACTCCAAAATAAAATTAAAACCTGCTGTTTGTCAATTTTTTTGATTATTTAAAAAATTACATTTTTATTTTGCTGTCGACCATTTCATAGTCCCTGTTTTCGGTCGATATTTAAAAAAAATTTTATCTTTTTATTTATTCAAAATTGATAATCTTCGCCTCAGGGAATCTTCTAAAATATTCAGTTGGAAGCTTCTTAGAGGCATTCTGTAGTGTAATTACCAAGTTCACTCTTTCAAGCAGAAAAATTTTTGTTTTTTTGAATTCTCGAGACGAAAATAACGATTACAGACTTCTGAAAAATAAAATTTCCTTCGTCAAACCTCTCGAATCTCGTTTTATTTGATTTTCTTCGAAAATAAGGAAAATCTGTTTTTTGGAATATTTTCTTTGTTTTCTAAAAATTAATCATTTAAATTTTCGTGTCAAGATAAATTTAAAATTTTTTCAGTTTTTAAAAATTAAAATTTATAAATTTTTTCAATTTTTTTAAGTTTATTTTTAATAAATATTTTTTCGATTTTTAAAAATTAAAATTTATAAATTTTTTTCGGTTTTTTAAAATTAAAATTCATAAATTTTTTCGATTTTTAAAAACTAAAATTTATAAATTTTTTCAATTTTTTTAAATTTGTATAAAAATTTAGATTAAAAAAGATAAATTTTAAATTTAAAGAAAAAATTTTTAAATTTGATTATTATTTTTTTTATAAAACTACTTTTAAAAAATTGAATTTTTGTTTTTTTTTTAATTTTATGAAAACCGATGAGCAATTGGTTGTCTGAGACCTGATTTGAATTTATCCCTTGCCTTAGGCTTAGCTTTATTTTTCAAAACTGCCTCTGGCATTTTTGTAAATTAAAAAAAGACAAAATCCGGATTTATTCTTTTGGAAGAAGTTTTTCGCCAAAAAAAACGGCAAAACTGTCCCGTCGCCCCTGGCAACACGGACTTCGAAAATGTCCCTAATCCTGTTGACACTAGAATTCATCAACTACCACTCGGGATCTCATATATCCGGATCCAATATCCGGCATTTTTTTGTTATTTGAAACTTATTTATTTTATTTTTTGTTCTTAATTAAGAAATTTTAAAAAACGAAACTTAAAAATTTTTTAATTAAATTTTTCAAACTTAAAAAAAAATAAAAAATATAATTTTGAAAAATTTTAAAAATAAAGATTAAATTTTTTTTAAAAATTAAATTTAAAAAAAATTTTTTTTTAAATTAAAATTTTTAGAAAATTTCGAAAATTAAATTTTAAAAAATTTTGAGAATTTTTTTTAAAATAAAAAATTTTGGAAATTTTTGAAATAAAGTTTTTTTAACTTTTTAAAACTTTTTTATTATTGAATTTTTATTGTCTTGTCTATTTGTCAAGACAGCAGTTCTGAGAAAAAATAAAAATTGTTGCGCGAATTTTACGTAGAATTGGGCCGTATCAAATTTCCGCGAGCATCCGCTTTGGACTTGGAATTTTTGATTCGTTTTTGGTTCTTAGAAATGGTTTTTTTCAGTATTTTTTTATTTTTCGTAATTATAGTTCGATTAATCAGGAAAATTTTCGGATTTTTTCGAAATTTTCTATCATATTTAAAATTTTAAAAAAATTTTTGATTTCTTTGATCTATTAAATTTCTAAAATTTTTTTTAATTAATAAATATAAAAAATTTTTTTGTCTTGACTGGAAAATTCTGGAAATTCGTGCTGGGACCAACTTTCTGGAAAAATTTATTTTTTAAAATTAATAAATATAAAAAATTTTTTTGTCTTAACTGGAAAATTCTGGAAATTCGTGCTGCGACCAACTTTCTGGAAAAATTTATTTTTAAAAATTAATAAATATAAAAATTAACAATTTTTTGTCTCAACTGGAAAATTCCAAAAATTCGTGCTGGGACCAACTTTCTGGAAAAAGTCATTTTTTAAATTTTTTTTAAATTAATAAATATAAAAATTAATAACTTTTTGTCTCAACTGGAAAATTCGTGTTAGGACCAACTTTTTGAAAAAAGTCATTTTTATTATTTTTTTAAATTTAATAATTTTTTGTCTCGACTGGAAAATTCCAAAAATTTGTTTCAAGATGGATTTTTTGAAAATTTATGAAAAAAATATTTTTATGGAATCACTTTAAAATTTTTTAAAAACACGTAAACATGAAATATTATGATTATAGTCTCAGCTAGGAAGTTCTTAGAATTCGTGTCAAGATCAATTTCCTGGAATTTATGGCAAATTTTCTGTTTTTTATCAAAACATGATTTTTGAACTTTTTAGAAACACATAAACATGAAATTTTATAATTTTTGGTCTTGAGTGGAAAATTTTAAAAATTCGTGTTAAGACTAATTTTTTATTTTTTTAGAAATATCTTTTATGAAATCATTTTTGAACTTTTTAGAAACACATAAATATGGAATTTTATAATTTTCGGTCTTAAGTGGAAAATTTTAAAAATTCTTGTTAAGACTAATTTTTTATTTTTCTAGAAATATCTTTTATGAAATCATTTTTAAACTTTTTAGAAACACATAAATATGGAATTTTATAATTCCCGGTCTTGAGTGGAAAATTTTAAAAATTCTTGTTAAAACTAATTTTTTTATTTTTTTTTGATAATTTTTAAAAATTAAATTTTTTTTAAAAATATAGATTTTTTGATAATTTTTTATTTTTTTTATAATTTTTTAAAATTAAATTTTTCATTTTTTTTTATAATTTTTTAAAATTAAATTTTTTATTTTTTTTGAATAATTTTAAAAAATTTAATTTTTTATTTTTTTTGATAATTTTTTAAAATTCCTACTGTAATCGTTATTGAGTTTTTTTTACTTTTCGGTCGTTGATTTGTTTCAATTTTTTCGGTGGACTGAACAAAAATAAAAATGTTATTCATGTTTTTGAGAAGATTCCCCTGTCTTATGGCAACGGTAGAATTTCTGAATAGCTAGATTAGTTCAATTTGGGACGTTTTTTAATTTGAATTTTTGTCACTTTTTCGTTAAAAATGACAGATTCCAATTAATTTTCCTGACATTTTCAGGATCTGTCAAAACTTAAATTATTTTTTTTTGTAAAACTAAATAATTTTTATTTTTTTAAAACTAAATTATTTTTATTTTTTTAAAACTAAATTATTTTTATTTTTTTCTTAAATTAAATAATTTTTGTTTTTTTAAAATTAAATAACTTTTATATTTTTAAAACTAAATTATTTTTATTTTTTTCTTAAATTAAATAATTTTTTTAATAATAAATTATTTTTATTTTTTTAAAACTAAATAATTTTTATTTTTTTATAAAACTTAAATAATTTTTATTTTTTTTAACTTAAATTATTTTTATTTTTTTTAACTTAAATTATTTTTATTTTTTTTAACTTAAATTATTTTTATTTTTTTTAACTTAAATTATTTTTATTTTTTTTTAACTTAAATTTACTCAATTGATCTGTCAATTTCCAGAATTTTGAACATTTCAAAAAAGGTCGATTATTTCGGGAAAATGGGGTTTTATGAATTTATTCCGCTCAAAAGATTATTGAGAACATTTTTGCAACTATGTTTGGATTCTGGAAAGCCCGGTTTCCGGACATCCAAGTCTCAACAACAATAAATTTTTCAATACTAAAATTTCGTCGAAGCTCGTAGAATCTCCCAAAAATAGTTGAAAATTTCTAAAATTTCGAAATTTATATAAAAATTTAAAAAATATTTAATTTTAGAAAATTTGGAAATTTTAGAATTTTTAATTTTCGGAAATTTCGAAATTTTAGAATTTTTAATTTTTGGAAATTTCCAGAATCCCGTGAAAGCTTCTGGAATCTTGCAGAATCTCGTAGAAGCTTTCAGAGGTTTTCAGAATACGGTGGAAAAATTTCACAACTTTCTGAAATCCAATGGAAATTTTCGGGAATTTGTAGAAATTTATAAAAACGTTTTAGGATTTTTTGGAGTGTGTTGTAAATTTCTGGAATTTCTTAGGATCTTGTGGAAGTCTTCAGAATCTTAAGTTCTGAAGATTGACTATTGATTCTGATTTTATGTATTCTATTACATCATTATGAGTATTTTTCGTTCAGTTCTAACTACACAAAAGTAGGTACATGGTATATATCTGTCGTTACATTGAAACGACCCTAATGTACCGGGTACATTATATTCAACGTATCGATATATTAAGTGTAATATAGATATATTATATTTAATATACCGACGCATGAAGTTCATATCGGTGCATTGAATGTAATGCATCTGATACATTACATTCAATGCATCTGGTATATTACATTCAATGCATCTGATATATTACATTCAATGTATCTGATACATTATATTCGATATATTAAGTTTAATATCAAGGTATTACATTCAATATGCCGATGCATTGAGTTGATATCGGTATATTGAATCTAATGTGTTTGGTACATTACATTCGATATATCGGTGCATTGAATACAATATATCTGATATATTACATTCAACATACCGATATATGGAGTGTAATATCAGTGCATTGTGTATAGTATGTCAATGCATTAAGTCGGTATCGATGTGTTGAATGCAATGTATCGGACACATTGGGGCTGTTTTAATGTGCGTTTTTTGTGTGTAAAACTGAAACATAAATGCTTGGGACAGAAAATGTCACACAACTTTGAAAATACCCAAAACCTCGTGTCTTGACCGCACCCATGCGTGACTTCTGAAACGCGGCATCCTTATCTGTAATCTCCCGGACTTTAATTACCGTAATCCCGAAATGTGTATTTTTGTGTAAAATCGAAAATTAAAATCCATCCCGTGCCCTGTGGCATTTGAGTTTTTTTTTATCTTGTCGCGATGTCCCTGGACTGAGGCCTACCGTTTCCTTCCGAAGTCCTCTGTTTTAATTGATTCTCTTCCAAACTTTAATGAAGTCAGTTTTTCCGTTAATTTAGGCTTGGCGGTTGTTTTGACGCGATTAATCTCATCTAGAGGCCAGGCCCAAGTTGGCTAATTCTGTATGCCGCGGTCGGAGGGGGGACAGACGGCAGCAGTTCGTGTCAAAAAGGCACTATGAAGAGGCGTCGAGAATTCTACTTAGAGAACTCGAGCAAGTGCCAGTTTTTCCGCTCTTTGCCGTTGGCGACAACGGTGTTCGCGCGTCATTTATTGATCCAAAAAAAATTTTAAAATTGACGAATTTTTTTTTTTTTTTTAAATTCACGCGCAAGAAAAAAATTTAATTTTTTAAATTCACGCGCAAAAAAAAAATTTAAAAATTTAATTTTTTAAATTCGCGCGCAAGAGCGAACAAAAAATAAAAAATGGAAAATCTGGCAAATCGCCGCAGAAATCGACTCGCGTTTTTTTCATTTTTAAAATCCTAAAATTTTTTTAAAACTTTGAAAATTCGCATCGCGTTTTTATAAAATCCCAAAAATTCGTGTCGAGACAACTTTGGAGAAAATTTAAATTTTTCTACAATCCTAAAATTTAAAAAAATTAATTTTTTGAAATTTTTGAATTCCTGCGCAAAAAAATTGTAAAATTTTATAAAAATTAATTTTTTAAATTCCCGCGCAAAAAAACGAATAAAAACGAAAAAATTGTAAAATTTTATAAAAATCAATTTTTTGAAATTTTTGAATTCCCGCGCAAGGGCGAGTGAAAGCAAAAAAACGATAAGTCTGGCAATTATAAAAATCGACTCTCGTTTTTTTCGAAATCCTAAAATTTTGCACACATTAAAACTTTATTTTTTACATATTCCTCAAAATTCGTGTCGAGATAATTTCGTATTAAATTTTGCTTTTAATTTCCATAATATTATAATTTTCGAAATTTGAAATTGCCGCGCAGAGAGAGCGGAAGTGGAAAAAACGGTAATTCTGGCAATTCCGTCGGAGTCGACTCGCGCTGTTTTTTTTCTTTTTTGTCTAAATCCCAAAATTCCATTTTTTAATTTTCCGTATTAGTGTAATTTTTAATATTTTCTGGATTTTCTACCTTCACGTCAATGCCTCTGGGGGATTACGAAATAACACGTGATTCCGTGGTTTTTGTGACATTGAATAAATTCATTTTTATTTTTTTTTTCAGACGAAAGATCTCGAAGCGAAATGAGGACAACGGTAATCGCCCTTCTGGCGATCCTGGCCGTGGTCCACTGTAAACACTCGCACCGGCCCCCCGTCATCGACCTCCACGGGGCAGACGAGTTCATCGGACTCATCCGGGAAGACCAGCAAGTCGTCAGCATCGCTCCAAGATTAGCAATTCTCTCCGAAACTGGTTAGTTTTTGAATTAAAATTCCGTAAATACTTTTACAATTAAAATTCAATTTAAATTTCGAAAATTTTCTAAAATTAAAACCTTTGAGGTATTCAGAATTTCAATGAAGGTTTCCGAAATATTAGAAAACCAATATTTGAAGCTTCTGAAGGCATGTAAAAATTTCTAGAAGTTTCTAAGATTACACATGTGATTTTGGGATATTTCTAAAATTTCAAAAAATGTTTCTGAAAATCTGTAAAATTTCTACAATTTTTATAAATTCTAAAATTTCTGGAATATTTTTAAAACTGAATTCAAATTTTCAGAATCTCCTAAAATTGCATAAGTGCTTCTAGAATATTTCTAAAATTTCAAAAATTTCCGAAAGTTTTTTGGAATTTCGTGGAAGATTCTGGAAATTTTTCAAGATTTTATAAAAACTTCCAGATGTCCGTTGAGGATTCTGGAAATCCCTAGAATCTCACAGAAACCTCCAGAATCCAATCAGATTCCGAAACTTTCTTGAATTTTTCAAAAATCATTTAAAAATTCTGAAATTTTTTAATATTCTACAGTACCCAATAAAGATTACGAAACTTTTAAAAGTCGTCTCAGAATTTTTAAAAACTTTTAAATTTTAATTTTTAAAATATTTTAGAATTATTTAAGTTTTAAAATTTTTTATTTTTTCAACTTTAATTTCTTAAATATTTCGAAATTTTAGAATTATTTTAATTTTCTAAATATTTTGAAAGTTTTAAAATTTTAATTTTTTTGAGATCTTAGAAATTTTTATTTTTTTAAAGATTTTAGAAATTTTATTTTTTCTAAGATTTAAAAAATTTTTTTTCTGAGATTTTATTTTTTTAAAATTACTCATGTTTACGGTGATAGAAAAAGGTCAATTTTACTGTTTCTGAGGTTGTTGACTGAAATACGTCAAAGGCTTATCTACGTGGAAACGAAACCCAACCGGATTTGATTCTAATTAAACTATGGTTTCTTAGATGAAAAGCCACAGGGGAAATTAATTTTGACAATTTTTTCAGGACCTGTGTGCAAGTACGAGTTGGTTTCGACTTCAGGAGAGGACCTGCCGTTTGAAGTCGTTGTTCAAAACGAACACGAAGGAACGGCGATTGTGAAAGTTAAAGATGGTTTTGTTTTGGATTGTTCTCGAAACGAATTTTCGATCAAAATTGTCGGAATCAAATGTCACGATGAAAATTCAAGATCAGAACCAGTTTCTTTGAAAATTACTGTAAAAGACACAAATAATCATGCTCCAGAATTCGAAGCTCCATGGTACAGTTTCGACGCCGAAGAAGGCCATATTTACAAGGTCATTGCCAAGGTCTACGCCAGTGACAAGGACTGCGGTCAACCATACGGTACAATCTGCAGATACGAAATCACCAATGCACTTGAAAAATCTCCGTTCAGAATCAGTGATGATGGAATTTTGTCGAACATTGTACCTTTGAATTACAGTGATGCTCAAAGTCATATTTTGACGGTTGTGGCCCATGATTGTGGAATGAGAAGATCAAAATCGACTTTGATTACGGTAAATGTGCTTCCGAAATGTCATTCAAAAATTTCTAAAATTGAAAATTTTGAATATACTTCTGGAGACAAAATTATTCTTCCCGAAAGCGAATTGAGCTTCTGCAGAAGCGAAGGATCCGTCTGTGTCCCGAAACAGGTCGAAACGAAATTCGTCCTGACTTCAGAAGGCCCGAATTCGAACATTTGCGGTCTCGACAAGGATACTGTAGATCTTCTAGCAAAACCAATTGAGAAATCTGTTCCGTTTTCTCCAGAAGACGAAGATGACGATGATGACGACGATGAAGAAGAAAATTCAGAATCTGACGAAACAAACAGCGTTTTTCAAGAAGAAAAATTCATGTTCGACGGAAAAAGCACCAGTGTCATCGTTCCTTCCAGCGTGATCAAAGCTCCTATTCCAGAAAAATTCACTCTTAGTTTCAATATGAAACATGCCAGAGGCACTAAGGAAGACCAATCAACAAAACAAAATATCCTTTGTGAATCTGACGAAAGTCGTAAGTTTTTGGAAATTTTTTAACTTTTATAATTTTCAGTTTTTCTAAAGTTTTTTAAATATTTTTTAGTTTCTGAAGAATTCTGGAATTTCATAAAAGTTTTGAGGATTTTCTAGAATTTAACAGAAGATTCTAAAGGCTTCTGGAATTGGATAGAAGACTTCAGAATCCAGTAGAAAATTCTAAAGGCTTCTAAAGTCCTTAAAATATTTTCTTAGAAGATTCTAAAGGCTTCTGAAATTGAATAGAAGACTTCAGAATCCAGTAGAAAATTCTGAATTCTAAAATATTTTAGAAAATTCTAAAGGCTTCTGAAATCCTTAAAATATTTTCTGAGAAAATTCTGAAGGCTTCTGAAATCCTCATTGAAGCTTCTGAAGTCTTCCAGAATCTCGTTTAATTTTCTAAAAAACCTCCAGAATCAAATAGAAAATTCCAAATTTTCTAGAATCTACTAGAAACTTCTGAAAATTAGATATTTTAAATCCTCTAAATTTCTAAACTTTTCCAGAATGTTATTTAATTTTTAAAAAAAATTTCAAAATTAAATTTAGATTTTTAAAAATCAGAAAAATTTTGGATTTTTAAAAATCGTAAAAAATTTTGGATTTTTAAAAATCGTAAAAAATTTTAAATTTTTAAAAATCGTAAAAAATTTGAATTTTTAAAAATCGTAAAAAATTTTTTTGGATTTTTTTAGAATATGAAAATTTCTTTTTTTAGACTTGAATCGACATCATTTCGCAGTTTACATCCGGCACTGCAAACTGGAGCTTCTGTTGCGGAGAGAAGCGGAACATGCGACGGCGGAATTCAGGGCCGCGGAATGGCGTTGGTCGTCTTCGGAAATTTGTGATAATGAATGGCATAGTTATACTGTATTATTTAAGAATCTTGATGATGTTCAACTTTATATTGATGGAAAAAAATTTGAGGAAAATGATCGAAATCCTGAAATTTTGGATGATTGGCCGTTACATGAAACAAAAAATCTCAAAACTAGGCTTACTGTAGGGGCCTGTTGGCATGCAAGAACCCAGACGATGGTACAGTACTTCAATGGATATCTGTCATCAGTGAAGTTACTTGTTGGAAAAATCGAGAAATTAGAAGCCGTAAATTGTGATCATGAACCTTCTGAAAAATTAGATATTTTTGAAGACAAATTGAAATCTGGTGATGTTATTGTGTTCAACAAGAAACAAAACGAACTTACCCTGAGGGCAAATGACGAAATTGAAATTTCGAAACTTATTAAAAAAATTAAATTTAATTCTAAAAATTCCAAAAATTTAAAAGCAAAAATCGAAATTACGGCGAAACAAATTTGCGAAGATGGAAAACAAATTTTCATCGAACCTGTTCAAATTAAAATCTCATCAAAAAAAATAGAAAAAAAAATTTTGTCCATCAGCGGAATGAATTTGATTAATACGGATCAGCGAAGTCTGAAAGTAGGAACATCAATGTTGCCGGATTTCCAGATTACAGTAACTCAAGAAGATGAAAATGGAAAACCGACGGATGTGACTGAAGAAAGCAAATTGGCCTGGTGTAAGGTGTACATGAATCCGAGCCGGGATATGGATCTGGAGTACTTCAGCAGTCCTGCGGCCTTGATCGCGAGTTTGAACGTCGATTTTGAACACGACAAACAAGGCATCATGCTGAAGGGGGAGGAAACTGTGAAGGGATATAAGGATATCCTTTCGAAAATTCACTACTTTAACACTAGACCGGAATCTTACAACAAAAGACTGTATACTGTACAGTGTCTTCTGGCCGGATCTAAGATCTACAGTAACGAATTCACCGTCACTATGACCATCGAAGGGGGGTCTGAAGTCCCGGACGCCCCGGTGGAACGGGTCCCCATGAAGTCCATCGAGTCCATCGTCGAGTCCATCGAAAACGACGAAGAAGTTTTAAAATTTGGAAAACAATTTGAACAACCTTTTGAATCAAACAGACTTCAGAATATCCTAGAAATGGATCTTCCAAGACCCAAAGCTCTGCTGTCCCACCGAGGCTACGAAGTCGGACAAGGAGCCGTTGCCGGAGGGGCTATTGCGATTGTCGTAGTTATTTGTGTCGGATTTTTGCTCGTACTTCTGGTGATCGGAGTGATGAAAATGAGAGACACTCCGCTTCCTCGTCGACGTAAACGCAAGTCCCAATCCGAAGGAATGGAATGGGACGACAGCGGAATGAACATCACTCTCAATCCTCTGGAAGACATCGAGAAAAATCCTACTGCTGTCTTCAGTGAAGAAGACGAAGAAGACGATTCCAGTGATAACGAAAGGTTCGTAATTAGTCATATATAAAAAATCGAATTTTGTAATTAGTCATATATAAAAAATCGAACTTCGTAATTAGTCATATTTAAAAAAGTCGAACTTCGTAATTAGTCATATTTAAAAAAATCGAATTTCATAATTATTCATATTTAAAAAAATCGAATTTCATAATTATTCATATTTAAAAAAATCGAATTTCATAATTATTCATATTTTAAAAAATCAAATTTCATAATTACTGTCATATTTTAAAAAATCGAATTTCGTGGTAGGACAGAACCCTCTCAACACGAGTTTTTAAAATTATTCATTTTTTAAAATTTAAAATTTTTAATATTTTCAATATTTTTAAAATTAGAATTATTATGTTTTTGTTTTTAATTAGATTCTAGAAATTTCAAAGCTTATCAAAAACTTTTATAGTTTTTTAATTTCTTCAAATTTTTCACTAGATTGTGTAAAATTTTAAAAAATTTAGAAATCTAAAAAATTTTAAAAATTAAAAAATTCACAAATCTAAAAAATTTTTAAACAATTTTAAAATTAAAAAAAATAATTTTCAGAAAATTTACAAATTTTTAAATTTTAAAAATTAAAAAAATAATTTTCAAAAAATTTACAAATTTTTAAATTTTTAAAAATCTAAAAAAATTTACAAATTTTAAAAATTTTTAAACAATTTTAAAATTTAAAAATAATTTTCAAAAAATTTACAAATTTTAAAATTTTTTTAAATTTTAAAAATTAAAAAAATAATTTTAGCTATCGTGACGAAGAAGACATGACAGAAGACGACGAGGATTCAGACGTGTTGCCGCACTCAGGAGGACGTCCGGGCCTCGAGTGGGACGACTCGACTTTGACGAACGTGTCCAGAACTTATCGGATCTAATTTTCAAGATCAAAAATGAGCTGGATTTCTCATTTATTTTATTTTTTAATTAATCCCGAGTTTTTTGAAAACATTCCAAAATTTTCGAAAATTTTGCAATCTCAGCTCTGACCAGAATCTGGGCATTTATGTGTATAAATTCAGTACACTATCCAAAATGACCTTCGACCTTCATTTTGGACTTCAATTCCGGTATATTTTGTAATTTTTATTTTTATTTTTATTTTTGTGAATTTTATTTTTGTGATTCGAATCAATCAAGATCTTCGTTAATCTTACTTCTTAGTTCTTTTGAATACAGTTATCCCTTAGTTCTCGAACTCTCACTATACTGTATTATCTATAATCATGTTTATTTTAATAAATTTTACTTTTCCGATGAAAATTCGATCAAATTTAGTTAATTTATTAAACATCAACAGACATCATTATCAAAATTAATATAAAATTCGCAGTTTGCGTGCAACATTATGGCAACTCGACCGATATCAAAGTAAAAGTGTAATCTGCACTTTGCATGCAATATGATGGCAGCTCGACCGACATCTAAAAATAAAATTCGCAGTTTGCGTGCAACATTATGGCAGCCCGATCGACATCAAAAAAATAAAATCCGCAGTTTGCGTGCAACATTCGATCGACTTGGTTAATTATTATGCGAAAATTTAATTTGACTTTGATTTTGACTACTGTATAGCCTTCGACGTTGGAAATAAAAGATTAACAAGGTTGCAGTTGACATCATTATGGAGTAAAGCGGAAGTTATAGTAAAATAAAAGTAATAATAACTTGTTGTTTTAAATTTGATTAACCTTTCAAAAAAGTTAAAAATAATTAAATAAATTAAGTATTTGTCGAAAATGAAATTTTTTAGGAATTTTTTTATTTTTAAAAATATTGATATATCAAAATTGAAGTTTCTTAATTCAATAGTAAATAACGAAATTTTTGGAGTAATTTAAAATAATATTAAAATTAAACCGAAAATCTTTGAAAATAAAAAAATAATTTTAAAATAATTAAAATTTAAAATAATACTAAAATTAAGCCGAAAATCTTTGGAAAAATAAAAAACAAAAATTTTCGACTTTTTCTTTTCAAAATTCAAATATTTTCGATGAAAATAAATTTTTGAACAAAAAACAAAAAAATTATTTAAAAATAATAAAAATTAAAAATAATATTAAAATTAAGCCGAAAATCTTTGGAAAAATAAAAAACAAAAATTTTCGACTTTTTCTGTTTAAAATTACCAAACGGTCATGCAGAATTTGCAGATTTGGAAATCCGCTTTGTTTACTGTAGTCAGTACCAGTATCAAAGCGAAAATTCGATTCATTGTGAAATTGAAACATTCGAAAGCTCTAGAAGCAGTTGATTGTGTGATAACACAGGTTTTCTAAAATCACACCTAAGTGAATGGAATCAATACGTAAGAGTCCCTGATCACAATTCTCACATTATTTGATTCTAACTAATCACACTCGATGGCAGGATTACATTCCAACAGAAGATTGATTCTAATTGAATATAATCAACGTACTGATACCTTTTCAACTTGAAACAAACAAGGTCCAAACACGTTGATTATATTCAATTATGATCAATCTTCTATTGGAATCTAATCCTGTCATCGATTGTGATTAGTTAGAATCAAATAATGTGAGAATTGTGATCAGGGACTCTTACGTATTAATTCTATTCACTTAGGTGTCATTTCAGAAAACCTACTTTAATTATATTCAGTTATAATCAATCTTCTGTTGGATTGCAATTCTGCCATCGATTGCGCTCAGAATCAAATAATGTGAAAACCGTAATCAGAAGCTTTTGAGTGTTGATTCCATTTAACTGAACTTGATTTCAGAAAACCTGTGATAATACAAGCAGGTTACTGTAGTTTTCATGAGATTCCTAATATTCATTTCGAGACAATTTCATAACTGTTATATTTGTCACGCCGAGCGACCCATGTCTAGATGAAATCGATTCTCGAAGAAAAGGATTTATATAATAGATGCCTTAGGCATAATGCAAAATATAGTGTCGGACTCGACACAAACAAACATATATCAACTTCCTGCCAAGAGGAACTGCACGCTCCTTTGTCGATGTTAAGGCAATCCGTTCGGGACCAAGCAAACTATGCTCCTTTGTTAGTGGTAAAAAAAATCCGTTCGAGACCAAGCAAACTATATGTCCTTATCAGTTATGAAAGAATCCATTCGGGACCAAGCAAATTACGTTCCTTTGTCAGTGGTAAAAAAATCCATTTGAGACCAAGCAAATTACGTTCCTTTATAAGTTATGAAAGAATCCGTTCGGGACCAAGCAAACTATATGTCCTTGTCAGTTATGAAAGAATCCGTTCGGGACCAAGCAAACTATATGTCCTTGTCAGTGATAAAAAAAAATCCGTTCGAGACCAAGTAAACTATATGTCCTTATCAGTTATGAAAGAATCCGTTCAGGACCAAACAAACTATATGTCCTTGTCAGTTATGAAAGAATCCATTCGGGACCAAGCAAACTATATATCCTTATCAGTTATGAAAGAATCCGTTCGGGACCAAGTAAACTATGTTCCTTTGTCAATGTTAAGGCAATCCGTTCGGGACCAAGCGCTTCCCATTGAGGATGAGGTGTCCGATCCAACGATAACAACGTCCGTTTTTGTTGTTTTATAATATAAGACATAAGATTATTGTTATTTTTACTCACGAAATACATAATTTCGACACTAAAGTAACAGCAACCCAGGTTATGAGGTAACTTGGCCGGGCGGAATTGCACAAGTCGTCTTCGCAGAAGCACAAAGTGTTTTTTTCGCTTTGAAACAAGGATTGAACGAAGTCGTCGTTGTAACAAGTTCCGGAAAATCCATGTTTGAATTTTCGTTTATCCTTCCACATCCTGCTCCAGCATTCGCGGTAAACGAAGGCTTCTCCGTTACGGTAGCCCTTCAGCTTCACACAGGCCCCTGGTTCCTCAGGACTGTTGGGACAAGTGTAAATTTCAGCTCCGTAAAAATTAGGATTATTTGCGGATACGGTATCTGCACAACGGTCGACCAAAACGGGCAAATTTAGGCCGGCGTTTTTAATTATTTGAATTATTTCAGTCATGTTTTGGATTTTTTGAGGTCCTGGGATTGAGGAATAAAGATTTACTTTTCCGTTATTTTTTGCGAAACAAGAAAAACATGCAATTTGGCCTTTGATCCGGGTCGTCGGAACTCCGCCGTCGGGATTCGCCGAAACTGAAAACGAATTATTTCCGAAATTGAATTCGAACAAAATTCGGGAGTTATTCATGACTCTAGAAATCCCACAAAAATTTTTTTTTCTGAAAATAAAAAACTTAAAAAACTTACTCAGGACGAATAACAAAGTTTCGATGATGATGTTGTTCAAAAAAAATTGAAAAATGTTATTTTTGATCATTTTTAATAAAATTAATCTATTTTTGGAAACTACAAATACTGGATTTCTGTTTTCAATGGACGAAATAGCAGATACAAAAGCTAAATGAACAAGATTAGTCTATTTATGAAAATTAAAAATCCGAAATTTTCGTTTTTAGGAAATAAAACATCAGTTAAAAAAGCAATACGAAAAAAATCGGTCATATATAAAATTAAAAAAATAAATTTTCATATATAAAAATTTAAAAAAAATAAATTTTCATATATGAAAGTCAAAAAAAAATAAATTTTCATATATAAAAAAACTAAAAAAGTAAATTTTCATATAAAAAAAAACTAAAAAAGTAAATTTTCATATATGAAAATTAAAAAAAATAAATTTTCATATATAAAAAAACTAAAAAAATAAATTTCCATATATGAAAGTCAAAAAAAAATAAATTTTCATATAAAAAAATTTAAAAAAAATAAATTTCCATATATGAAAGTCAAAAAAAAGTAAATTTTCATATAAAAAAATTAAAAAAAAATAAATTTTCATATATAAAAAAAACTAAAAAAGTAAATTTTCATATATGAAAATTAAGAAATTTTTTGTTTGATGGATATAGATACCACTTGTGTAGGATTACTTTTTAAAATAAAATTAGCAGTCAAAAAATAAATTTTCTCGAACTAATTTGTTTTTTTGGATAAAAGAATGATTGACAAAGAACAGCTGTCAAAATCAAATCAAGAATTCTCAAGCTCGGGAAAAATGGCCTATTCCCAAGGAAAAAATGGAAACTATTGAGCCTTGAAACGACTTCTTTGGAATTGCCGAAAATTTTTTCAAAAAAGTCCGACTTAAAAAAATCGAATTTTACTGACATCCGTCATAAAAGTAAAAAAAATTAAATTTTATTTGAGATCATTAAAAATAATTTAAAAAATTAGATTTATAAAAATCATCCCAAAACGAGGGAATCGTCGGTTGTGGCAGAAGGGTCGACGACGGGGGCTGAGTCCCCGACGGGGGGTTCCTGAGGAGCGGCTTCAGCTCCTGACCCTGCTTCGGCTCCTCCGAAAAGTCCAGAGGATCCTGAAAATTCTGTATTTGTTCCTTCAGGAACTTCAGAATCTCCAGAAGGTTCCATTTCTGTCATCTGTCCAGTAGAAGAATCAGAAGTGGATTCAGGAACAGCAGATTCAGGAACAGTGGAATCAGAAGAACCGGATCCGGCGAACGTCTTGGTTCCAGTTGTGTCGATATCGAAGGAACCTCCGGTGTTGACCGTTGGAACTCCTTCAACGACTTTTCCGGAGGGCTCAACTGGGGTCTGGGTCGAGAATTGGTTTCCAGTACCGAAGCTTGGCCCGAATCTGTCCCCGAAGGTAGTTGGATTCGGGAGGTTTTGGTTATTGTTCCAGTTGGTTCCAGCAGATCCATCAAAGGATCCAGTAGGTCCTGTAGAAGGTCCGGATTCTTCTCCGAAAGATCCAGTAGGTCCTGCGACAGGTCCAGGTTGTTCTCCGAAAGATCCAGTAGGTCCTGCGACGGGTCCGGTAGGTCCGCCAGAAGGCTGATAACCGCCGTGGTAAGGTCCTTGAGGTCTTCCATAACCCCCTTGGGGTCTGCCGTATCCTCCTTGCTGACCGTAGAATTGGTCAGGTTGGCCATAAGTGGGTCTACCGTAACCCCCTTGAGGTCTTCCATAACCCCCTTGGGGTCTTCCATAGCCCCCTTGGGGTCTGCCGTAGCCTCCAGGCTGAGGATAACTGTCGTAATCGAAAGACCTAAAAAGTAAAAATAAACAAAGTAAAACATTAATTAACAAACCTCTCAAAAGGCCAAGCAGCGAGTTGAACGATCAAGAGAGCAAAGATGACAGTTTTCATTTTCTGCAAGTCTCAAAGAACTGATGGAAACTGATTTGTCGGGTCGTTATTTATACCCTTGTTTGGTTCACATTTCTCGCTTCAAGGCCGAATACGATGACGTGGAAACTGTCGTCAATCAGAATTACAATTAACGAAAGAACTCGGAAAATTTGACAAAACAAAGCGAATCAAAATTGACGAACAGATGAACTCATCTTCTTCGGTCAATACTCCCATGACTAAGTAAAAAATTAACGCTAACAAAGCCTAAATTCCAAAATAAATCGTACATCATTTTGAAATTTCGAAATTCGAAATCTAATTTTATTAAACTTTTCCAAAAACGAAGCAATCCATCTAATGTGGGTCGTGTTTTTTGAATATCTATAATGATTTCATATATGAAAATCAAACCTAGAAGGTGGAGAGAAAGCTTTAGATCTTATATATCCAAATTTAAAAGTTTTTACATCTATTTAGCAGAATATAATTCAAAAATATTAAACGCGAAACTACTAATAAAATAAAATTAAACATGTAGGCTATTTCAATTTCCAGCAAGTTCTAGAAATTCGTGTCGAGACAACCTCACAACATACTTTCACCTTACATCATAACGTAAATCTATTTAAAAAAATAATTCAAAAATATTAAACGCGAAATTACTAATAAATAAAACAAAATTAAGCATGTAGGCTATTTCAATTTCCAGCAAGTTCTGGAAATTCGTGTCGAGACAACTTCACAACACACTTTCACTTTTTAACACAATGTGAAATATGACAAACAATCCAAATTCCAGGCTTATTTTTCTCTTTTTATATATACATTTATTTATAAAAATAAAATTATTAAAATAATTAAAAATTTAACCAAATTTGAAAATTATTTTATATTTTTAAAACTTGATATATGAACTTTTATTTATTTATTTTTTTAAGGAAATATTTTTAAAATAATTAGAAATTTTATATATGAACTTTTATTTATTTATTTTTTTAAGGAAATATTTTTAAAATAATTAAAAATTTAACCAAATTTGAAAATTATTTTATATTTTTAGAATTTTATATATGAACTTTTATTTATTTTCTCAATTTAAAGAAATATTTTTAAAATAATCGAAAATTATTTTATATTTTTAAAATTTGATATATGAACTTTTATTTATTTATTTTTTTAAGGAAATATTTTTAAAATAATTAGAAATTTTATATATGAACTTTTACATATTTCTTAAGTTACCCAAGTTTGAAAGAATCTCCCACAAATTTGAATTCTAGATTCTGAATTCTTGTTTTACAATTTTTAATATTGTATATAGTCCATTTTAAAACTTGAATTTTTAAAATGAATCGTGAATCCAATCTGTCGAACGGTTTCTGGATGCACATGATTACATTTTTATTGTTTTTTCATAGATCGAGATGAATGAATTCCAAATCCGCTAATCCGGATGGAGATAGAGACCACTTTCGCCGAGATCCCATTTTCGCTTTCGTAAACGACTTTTCGCTTGATCCTCTGGTCAAGTTTCCAGGACGCCTGAGGCGATTATAGAGCTTTTGAAAAATATCGAAACCTGCTAGCCCGAATCCGGGTTGATTGATGGATCGTCTCGATTCCCGGACCTTGTCTAACTTTCCCAAAAACAATTTCTTATTAAAACAAATTTTTTATAATAAATCTAAAATACAATCTCTGCCGGAAAAAATGAAATAGTACAAGTATTGCACAGGTTTCGTTTAGTGCACCTTGGAAAGTGCTTAACTTAGAAAAATAAGATTAGAGGGACCTTGGGAGGACCTATTGCACGGAGAACGGTGGATTCGGAAGGTCTTCATGGGATTAAGCCTTGGAGGAGGTCGGGCGGTACATGAAGAAGACAGAGAAAACGGTGGTGATCAGGAGAAGTCCGGCAACGCCGAGGACGGCCGCCAGAGAGAAGACCGAGAGACAGACGTCGTTCTCGGCGATTCTGGATCGGGAGACCGGGGAGGAATAGGCTTCGAAAGAGGAGCTCTTGCGGTGTCTCAAGATTTCAGGCAAAGAATCTTCCTGAAAAAAAAAATTGATATATGAAAAATAATTTTTTTCGACAAACTTGTTCAGAAATGTCCAAAGTACTGAGTTCGGCACGGACATCGAGAGTATTGTCAAACCCGGCTTCGCGCTTGAGGAGACGGAGCTGAGCAGGAGCAGCGGCGGCAGCAGGAGCAGCAGCAGCGCCTCCAACCTTCTGGGCTCCGAATCCTTCGGGTTCAGCGCACTGAGGACGAGGACATTCGCTGTTGGGTTCCTTGATGGTGATAGAAATCTGGCATTGATAGAAGAGTTGAGAACGATCAGCATATTTATAAACGTGAGCTTCTTGACCAGCCATAAGATCAGTAGGATATTCCAAATTGTTAAGAAGGAACTTGTCAAGAGCACATCCATCTTCGTTAAGAATTTGAACTTGATCTCCATTACCGTCATCAACAGTACAAGAGTGAACAACGGCGCAGAAAGTGTCGATAGTTTCAGATTCACAGGTGAATTTGTGGTACGAAAATTACAAAAATAAATATTTAAATTTTTCCCAAAAATCTTACCACTTGTTGACCGATGGTGGCGAATTGGATGGGTTGACCGGATGGGCCTCCTTCAAGGATCTAGAAATGTTCATTACATAAAAATGCATTTATTTAGGGATATTTTTATATCACGACCACTTAGAAAAAATTATTTCTGTATAAACTTGAATTTTATATAAACTTGTTTCATATATGGAAAACTTTTTTCTATAAAATTGTTCATATATGAAAATGCTGTTATTATTAGAGTTTTTATATGAAGATTACTTTAGAAAAGGATAGTTTTATATAAAAGCCGTTTTTGGACGAAGAGCGCTCATATATGAAGGTTATTGTTTATGAGTGTTCATATATGGAAATTCTGTTATATCGAGATGTTTTTAGATTGGGATGCTGCTGTATTGGGATATTTGGATAAACTAACCTCGTAACGGCAGATTGGCATAGGAACGACCTGGGTTTGGAAGGCGGTGGTCAGATCGGACACCTCGATTTGAGCGGAGACGGTTTTGTCGGCTTCCATGTAGAAGCATTGGACTCTGTAGGCTCTGTCGACTTTGGTGACGAATTGGGGATGGAAGGAAATGACGACGGTGGTGGTGACGAAGACTCCGCGAGGGTTCAATGAACGGGTTCTGGCGACGTTGCAGCTGTCGAAAGGAAGCTCGATTCCGGCGACTTGCCGTCCGTTTTCATCTGAACGACATCCTTCTTGATCGAAAAGTCCTTTAACATAAACATGTCCTTCAAACGGATTACGAGTGTTGAAATTGACAGTGATGGAAGTCGGACCGCATTCGATCTCAGGTTCTCCTTCGACTCCGTTGTCGACAGGAATGGCCAGGACGGCCCCAAGAAGCGCGAATCCGAGGAGCACTTGACGGAACATTGCTCTTATTCGAGGTGGATGATAGTTCTCCCGAATATCAGCCCTTATATATCCCGTGGGCGAATATCCAAGGGGCGGCGCGGGTCAAGCTTGCTTCAAACCGAAAGCCCCCGAGGCGCCTCTCGCAGGAAAACGGAGATGAAGAATCTCTTCTTTTTCTTCCTATGACTGTCGTGTGTCCGTTCTTTTACAATTTCTACTGTAGAATATGGATTATCCTGTCCAGAAATCAAACTTTATAAAAAACAAAAATAAAAAACAATTTATCATTCGAAATTTTGGAGATCCTTCGGGAGACAGACTTCCGATCCACAAGACAACCTGTTCCATGTCGTGAAAAAAACTCTTCAATTACCGTATTTAAAAAATTTGAATATTTCTGAAATTTTTAAAAATTTGAATATTTCTGAAATTTTTAAAAAATTTAAATATTTCTGAAATTTTTAAAAAAATTTAAATATTTTCGAAATTTAAAAGAAAATTTAAATATTTTCGAAATTCTTAAAATTAAAAATTCAAATATGAAGTTTAAAATTTTTGAATTTCTTCAGAAATTCGTGTTGGGACCACTTGATGATAATTTTTTTGTTTTCAAAATTATAATTCTGAAAATTCGTGTCGGGACCACTTGCAACTATGTTTATTTTGATTTTCTGCATTTCGTAAAATTTTAGCAACTTTAAAAATCACATAAAATAGAAATTTTCAAAATTTAAAATTTCTAAAAATTCATGTTGAAACAACTTAAAAAATTTTTTGATTTTCATAATTTTCTAAAATTTTTTTGATTTTCATAATTTTCTGAAATTTTTAAAATTAAAAATTAATTTTTTTTGATTTTTATAATTTTCTGAAATTTTTAAAATTAAAAATTAAATTTTTTCAATTTTTATAATTTTCTAAATTTTTAAAAATTACATAAAAATTAAAAATTAAAATTTTCTAGAAATGTGTATTGAGATAATTTTGTAAAAAAACGATTATTTTCGATTTATGATATATTCCATAAAAATAAAAATTAATTTTGAATCCAATTGAGTTTTTTACAATTGCATCCTCATTCCTTTCTGATTGCGTATTTTTCACTTTTGTTTTTTGCACTTTAGATCCGAAACGGCGATATTTTAGAAAATCACTCGTTTTCAATTTTCGCATTTTTGGAGTTAAAATTCCCTGACGTATCCTCGGGGATCGGTAAATTAATTTTTTGTAATTTCCAGGATTCCAGATGCAAAAACTAGTTTTAGGTGCCAGAATTGACACATGATTGTCACTTCAGAAATCGAATCCCGAGGGCTTCAGAATCCCAAAAAATCAAAAAGCAATAACTGACGCCCTATCTGTCGACATCGTTCATCTTCAATTGCTCATTTTTTATCAAATAAAAGTTTTTTTAAACGAAAGCAGAAAGGGGATATCGAGGCGAGAAAAATCTTCCATCAAAAATGGGTTAAGCTGGAATCCCGAATGCGTGACTTTTTGCGCTTTCATTGAAACGCTTTTTATCAAAATTTTTTAATATTGAAGTCACGCCTTTTCCGGTTGTTGCAAATTTTAAATTTGCAAAAATTTAAAAATTACTTTTTAAACATTTAAAATTTACTTTTCTTAAAAAAACTTAAAAATTTACTTTTCTTAGAAAATCTAAAAATTACTTTTTTTAGAAAAATTGAAAATTATTTTTCTTAAAACATTTAAAAATTACTTTTTAAACATTTAAAATTTACTTTTCTTAGAAAATCCAAAAATTAACTTTTCTTAAAAAATTCCAAAAATTAACTTTTCTTAAAAAATTAAAAATTATTTTTCTTAAAAAACTTAAAAATTTACTTTTTTTAGAAAATCCAAAAATTATTTTTCTTAAAAAAATTAAAAATTATTTTTCTTTTCAATTTAAAAATTAAAAATTATTTTTTTTTAATTTGAAAATTTATTTTGAAAAATGGGCGTTGTTACGAAATTATTCCGATAAATAATTCCAGTATTTTCAGGAAAATCTGAAAATATAAAAAAGAGCTGATTTTGATAGGGATTACCAGATTTACCGTGTTTTCCATTTTTGCGAAACTTGTTTTTCTCCAGAGAAATTCGAAAATTACAAAATAATCATAATATTAGAAAATAAAAATTTTTATGAAATTATTTCGAAATGAATTTTAAAGATTTTTTAAAATTTGAATTTTAAAGATTTTTTAAAAATTTAAATTTTAAAGATTTTTTAAAAATTTGAATTTTAAAGATTTTCTAAAAATTTGAATTTTAAAGATTTCTTAAAATTTGAATTTTAAAGATTTTCTAAAAATTTGAATTTTAAAGATTTCTTAAAAATTTTGAAATTTAGGTAAAAAGAGCGAGCGAGAAAAGCGCGAGTGCTAATAGTGCACGTCGGTTCCATATTGTCAGATTTACCATTTTTTAACTTTTACTCGCTCCTGCGCGGGAATTCAAAAACTCCAAAAAATTACACAATATAAAATAACAAAAATCTAAGCGAAATCCTCTCAATACGAATTTTCTGAATTAAAAAAAGTAAAATTTTAGGTAAAAAATAGGAAATTAATTTCGTAATAAGTTGCCAGATTTTCCACTTTTTCGCGGGAAATTCAAAAATTATGATTTTTTTTAAATTATGAAATTTTTAAAATTATAAAACTTTCTTTTAAAATTATGAAATTTTTAAAATTATGATTTTTTTTAAATTATAAAAGTTTTAAAATTATAAAATTTTTAAAAATTATAAATTTTTTTTAAAAATTATAAAATTTTTTTTAAATTATAAATTTTTTTAAATTATGATTCTTGTATTTTAGATTTGATTTCGTCAATGGATTTTCGAATTCCTGGGATCCACTCTGAGAGAACCTTGACAGAGGAGACCCGGTTTTCCCGTTGTCTCGATTTCAATCTTTCATAATTTCCCGATTGATGAAAAAGGATAAATCGAAAAAATCCCTAATTTGGCAAGAAGAAAATAAAACGGCAAGTGTCGATCAAGTGTAAATCGATTATCGCTGCTTGAAGCTCCAGAAAACGAGAAATTTCGCTCTCATTTTCGATGTAATCATTTCAATGACCGTTAATTGACAGAAAACAATCCGTTTTTTTCGGATAAAAAGCGAAAACAAGAAAGGATAAAGGGATTTAGGTTTTAAATTTAATTTAAAATCAAAGCAAATTTCGCTTTCTTTTTGTACGATACGACGCTGTTCGATCACTGTTGTAAAAACAAAAAACATTTTTGTCTCGAAACGAATTTTCAGAATCCTCAACAAAACTCCAGAATTTCAATTTTCAGACAATTTCAAAGGTGTTTATTAAATTCCAGAAGATTTTACACAATTTTAATAAAAAATTATTAAAAATTAAAAGAATTATTACGAAATGGTCCCGACACGAATTTCTAAAATTTCAATTTTCAGACAATTTAAAAGGTGTTTATTAAATTCCAGAAGATTTTACACAATTTTAACCAAAAATTATTAAAAATTAAAAAGATCATTACGAAATGGTCCCGACACGAATTTCTAAAATTTCAATTTTCAGACCATTTCAAAGGTTTTTATTAAATTCTAGGTTTTACATAATTTTAATCAAAGATTATTAAAAATTAAAAGAATTATTATGAAATGGTCCCGACACGAATTTCTAAAATTTCAATTTTCAGACAATTTCAAAGGTGTTTATTAAATTCCAGAAGCTTTTACACAATTTTAACCAAAAATTATTAAAAATTAAAAAGATTATTACGAAATGGTCCCGACACGAATTTCTAAAATTTCAATTTTCAGACAATTTAAAAGGTTTTTATTAAATTCTAGGTTTTACATAATTTTAATCAAAGATTATTAAAAATTAAAAGAATTATTACGAAATGGTCCCGACACGAATTTCTAAAATTTCAATTTTCAGACAATTTCAAAGATGTTTATTAAATTCCAGAAGATTTTACACAATTTTAATAAAAAAATTATTAAAAATTAAAAAGATTATTACGAAATGGTCCCGACACGAATTTCTAAAATTTCAATTTTCAGACCATTTCAAAGGTGTTTATTAAATTCCAGAAGCTTCTACGCAATTTTAATAAAAAATTATTAAAAATTAAAAAGATTATTACGAAATGGTCCCGACACGAATTTTCAGAATCCCCACAAAACTCTGGAATTTGAACTTTTAAGTGATTTTAGAGGTGTGTATTGAATTCTAGAAGTTTTTAGAAAACTTTAATCTGATATTATTGAAGTTTTAAAACATTTTGCTACAAAATTGTTCCAACATGAATTTCCGCAATTTTTTAAGATATCCGAGAATCTTAGATTTTAGATAATTCTCAGGATTTTCACTAGATTGTGGGAAATTCACGAGATCTCAATCTGATATTATAAAAATCAAAAATAAAATTTTCTAAAAAAATCAAAAATTTAAATTTTCAGACAATTCTAAAAATCTTCATCAAATTTCTAAAATTGTATTTTAGAATTATAAAAATCAAAAATTTTTATAAAATTATTTCAAAACGAAAATTTTGTAATTTTTTATTTTAAAAATTTTGAACTTTTTTTTTAAATTTTAAAATTAAAAAAAATTTTATAAAATTTCAGAATTTTTTACTCCATATATTATTCAAAAAATTGTCCACGAGATTCTGGAAATTTCGAAAATTTAAAATTATAAAAATTTAAATTTTTTTATAAAATTATTTCAAAACGAAAATTTTGTAATTTTTTATTTTAAAAATTTTCATAAAAATCTTAAAAAATTTTATAATTTTCTTTGAATTTCAAAAAATTTAAAATTAAAGAAAAATCAAAAATTTTTTATAAAATTATTTCAAAACGAAATTTTCAGAATCCTAAATTTTATATTTTCACTTTAAAAATCACCATAAAAACAAGGAAATTTCGCCATAGAGTTGTCTCAACACGAATTTTCAGAACATTCTAGAAACTTTTAGAAATACTGTAAAAATAAAATTAATTATTTTTTATTTTTAATTTTTTTATTTTCTTCGGGAGCAACTGTCGTGGCCAGTCAAGTCTTTTTGCCTCAAATACTCTTGAAGCGAAAATCCGGGCGCTCGGTCGGTTTACAAAGCGAAGAATTTCATCGAATTCTTTCGAAACTTCTATGACTTTTTCTACTTAAATTTCCGTTATTTTTTTTTAAATTCCGTATTTTCGCAAATTTACAATTTACTTCGTTGTAGGCTTGCAACCATGCTCCCAGTTAGAATCCTGAAACAGAATGCCCAGCAGGAAAGAGGCGAGACGGCCCGTATGTCCTCCTTCGTGGGGGCGATCGCCATAGGGGACCTCGTCAAATCCACCCTAGGCCCGAAAGGAATGGTAAGTGTTTTAATTTCATAGGTATTCCCCGTTATTAAAGTCAATCCAGTGGAAAATGGACTTTTTTCATATATGAGTAGATTGTTACAACATGATTATCTATGCATGTTTTAGGACAAGATCCTCGTTAGTGGTTCGGGTGAGCACCAGAATGTCCAAGTAACTAACGATGGAGCTACAATTCTTCGTTCGATCGGCGTCGATAATCCAGCGGCGAAGGTTCTCGTTTGTGAGTTTTCTGCCTTTAAAAAATGATGATTTTTTTGTTTCTGCAGCCATGTCGATGACTCAAGACAATGAAGTCGGTGATGGAACCACATCCGTGACTGTTCTTGCTGCCGAATTATTGAGAGAGGGTGAGAAGCTTATCGAACAACATCTTCATCCTCAAACAATCATCGCCGGATACCGTATTGGTTTGGACATTGCCAAGAAGGCTTTGAGGGAAGCTTCACGAGAGTCCAAAGATCTTAAGGAAGATTTGATGAGAATCGCCAGAACAACTCTGAGTTCGAAGATTCTGGCTCAACACAAAGAGACTTTTGCCAAGATTGCCGTTGATGCTGTTCTTCGTTTGAAGGGTTCTGGAGACTTGGACGCCATTCAAATCATCAAGAAACTCGGATCTTCAATGGAAGACTCGTATTTGGACGATGGATTCCTCCTGGAGAAGAAACCCGGTATGTACCAACCTCAAAGAGTAGAAAAAGCCAAGATTCTGATCGCCAACACCCCTATGGACACCGACAAAATCAAGGTCTTTGCCAGCAAAGTTCGTGTTGATTCAGTTGCCAAAGTCGCTGAAATCGAAGCTGCTGAAAAGAAAAAGATGAAAGACAAAGTTGAGAAAATCATTGCCCATAATATCAATGTTTTCATCAATCGCCAATTGATTTACAATTATCCAGAACAATTATTTGCTGATGCTAAAATTATGGCTATTGAACATGCCGATTTTGAAGGAATTGAACGATTGGCCCTTGTTCTTGGAGGTGAAATTGTTTCAACATTTGATTCTCCTGATTCAGTTCAATTTGGTACATGTGATCTTATTGAGAAAGTAACTATTGGTGAAGATGAACTTCTTCGTTTTAGTGGAGTTCCCAAAGGTGAAGCTTGTTCTATTGTTCTTCGTGGAGCCACTCAACAAATTCTGGATGAAGCTGAACGTTCTATGCATGATGCTCTTTGTGTTTTGACAACTCATGTTCGTGAAGCTAGAACTATCCCTGGAGCTGGTGCTTCGGAAGCATTGATGGCAGCTAAAGTTCTTGTTGAAGCTCAAAAAGTTGCAGGAAAGGAATCTCTAGCTGTGGAAGCCTTTGGTCGTGCTCTTCTTCAATTGCCAACGATTATTTGTGATAATGCTGGTCTTGATAGTGCAGAGCTGATCTCATCTATTCGTGCAGAACATGCTAAAGGAAATAACAACATGGGAATTGGTAAGTTGCTGACTTGATGAAGTTTCTAGTTTTGTTTTTAGACATTGAAAACGGAAGAATGGCTGACGTTGTTGAAATGGGCATTTTGGAGTCATTCATGGTTAAGTACACTATGGTAAACAGTGCCGCCGAAGCTGCAGAACAAATTCTTCGTGTTGATGACATTATTAAGTGCGCTCCTAGACCTCGTGCCCCCGACAACCGTCCTTGCTGATCTGCTTGAAGATGCCGAATTTTTAATGTTCTCAATTTGCTTCGATCTTGTTGCGTTATAAGGATATAAACTTTGTTAAAACTAAATAATTTAAACAACATAACAAATACCTAAATTAGAACACAACTAAACTAAAACTTAAACAATAACTGGTCATGGAGTAAATAATAACGTTATCATGTTCTGCATTCGAGGAATCAGGTACATAATATCCCTATCCATGAATGGCTTGCTGAAGTAGTAGCTTTTGAACTTCATCCAGATGATATTAGCCAACATGATGACGGCTATTTTGACTGGATGAACTTCACTGAAATGCACAAAATCCTTGACAGATAACATGAAACTATTCAAGTAACATTGATCCCAGTCATCGAAAGAACTTAGTACTTCAAAAATAATTTCTCCCAATTCTTCCCAGGAAACTAGTCGGAAACGAACATTGCAGACAATTCTGAAGACACTTGGTGCTAGCAACAGTAGTGCAATGAAGTTCTTCAAAGCCCATGGTAATGGTTCAGCTGAAATTGGAAATTCAAAATGAAAACTCGGAAAAGACTTGCTTGTGATTGACTCCACCATATGGAATATCTGGGTTTCTGTGAGACAGCCAGGAACATATTTACAAGTCTCGTTGGCCAGACATTCGAGAGCATTAGCCAGACAGGATAAATGACTACGAGCATCGCTTAATAAGCTCACATCCTTCTCGCTGAATACTGTAGAATCAGTGACACAAAAAGCTGAGATCATGAAAGCGGCTCGTTGACTGGAACGTTCGAACCATTTCAACACAGTCTTCAGCACATGACCCATTTCTTCTTGAACGATGAGTTCTCGAAGGATCAAATGCAATGCACTTTTGGTCCTGGCATCATCATTGTTCGTTTTATGATTGATAGTATCAAGAACCATATTGCGAGTTCTCTCTCTCATACTGTTTAACAACTGGATCTTCAAGTAAATCCGCTTCTCGGGTGATAGCATGTCTTGAACCTGAACACAAAAATCAAAAAGGAGATAAAACGGCAAACTTACGTCAGAGATAAAAGAAAACCAACGAAAACAATGAGCAGTGAGCCAAAAGTGCTTTTTGAAGAAGTCAACAGTGAAGCAGATCTGGTCGTCCTCAGACAAGGGTAGTAAAATGTGCTTATGGGAATCTGTTTCTCCAATCATTCGCTCTTGGAATTTGGAAGACAGTAAATAGCGCTTTACATGGACGAGATTCGCGCACGAGGTTTGAGCGAAAACAGCAAGCGAGCTCACAGGAGTATGGCACAGGATCATCTGAATGAGTTCAGGCGACAGATTATCTAGTGATAGTCGTCGTCCTGATTCAAGAGATGGACGTCTTCCAAAAGTGAAGCAAAAGTTGGCCAAATCATCTGCAGTGAATGAAAGACGTTTCTTCAAAGCGACTCCTGAAATCTCAGTTAAAAGCACTTAGAACGTTGAAATTTACCTTTCTTGACAATAGTCTTGCCAACAGACCTCAAGCAGTTCAACGGGCTCTAAATCGATAGGGATTATTAGAGAGATCAAATCACGTCAAAAAACATACTCTTGTGGCGGGAACCATAATGGGAACGCAGCGTGAGAACGGACGCCCGTGTGGGAGTCGCCATGAGAACTCTAGAAAGTCGTTCCAAGACTCAGGTACTCATTGCCAGTTCAAATCACTCGCACCTAACTTTTTCGCGCCTTTTTTCGCTTCGAAACAAGGAATTTTTTGAATTCTATGATGAAGAAACTTGCTTTCAGTTATTACAATGTTAGTTGTGATTTCTGAGAATATTTATGAGCACTTTGATATATGGAAATTGACCTTGGAAGGTGGATAGAGGATTCTATACCCTATGTGACTCCAATTTAGGGGTTTTTAGATTGATTCAGACAGAATATAGTTCCAAAACATAAATTACGAAATCGTCACATAAAATTGAAGTTCCCATATTAAGTTACTTTAATTTTCGGAAATTCCCTTTGAGACAGTTTCACAGAAGAATTACTTTTGATCTTCATATATGAAAACTACGAAATCGTAAAGATTTCGAAATCACCACATTAGATTCTGTTTCTAACAACTTCAAAAATCTCCCTCGAGAAAATTCTATAACAATGTTCATTTTTTATTTTCATGACATTGTGATTTTAAGTTTTATTAATCAACTCGTTATTTCAATTTATAACCGTCCTGCTGAATTTCACTCGTTCTACAGTTCTTCCAAGTGAATGTCGTTCGAATTTCTCATCGAGATCGTGGATTTGTACTCTGTACCTTTGTTTCCATACTTTGCAGCTGACATTGTAACATGGAACGTTCACTCTGTCAGATCCATTGAAAGCGATGCAAGATTGGCATATTGTTTGGCAGCTCTTCAGGGTCGATTCTTGTCTTCTGGATTCCGCCAGGAGATTTAATAAAACTTCTTTTTTCAAACAACAGTAATCACAGAAGATATTTGCGCCAATTCCACATCTGAAAATTACAGTATTAAGAAATAAAAAACGAACATTGTTATGGAATTTTCTCAAGGGAGATTTTTGGAAGTTGTTAGAAACAGAATCTAATGTGGTGATTTCGAAATCTTTACGATTTCGTAGTTCTCATATATGAAGATTAAAAGTAATTCTTCTACGAAACTGTCTCAAAGGGAATTTCCGAAAATTAAAGTAACTTAATGTGGGAACTTCGGTTTTATGTGACGATTTCGTAATCTGTTTTGGAACTATATTCTGTCTGAATCAATTTAAAAACCCCTAAATTGGAGTCACGTAGGGTACAGAATCCTCTACGCACCTTCCAAGGTCAATTTCCATATATCAAAGTGCTCATAAATATTCTCAGAAATCACAACATCGAAAATAGTTTTTCCCTTGTGAATGTTGGTGGTTTCATATATAAATGAACTTACACTTGACATCGTTCCGTGTTCCCCAGCATCAAGTTGACCCTGATCGGGACCAGTTGGAACACTCGGGCGAGGGCAGGAAGTAACTTCCTGGAGATATAGTAGTTGTAATGGACCTTCAATTGGGGATGTTCGAGGAACTTCTGTAATCGAAAAACACAACTATAAACCGTGACGTTTTTTCTGGATTTAGGAGGATCAGCGACGAGATATTCGAGTCGTTCTCCATAGACAGGTTTATGAACAGAAGAAATGGCCTCCAATTCGGCTGCAATTTTCTTCATCGGCAAAACGGCGGTTTCTGAATAATGATCCCGGTAATCTCCACTTAGAACAAACTGTTCCAGAGGAATTTTCTCCATGTTTTCGGATTTGTATTTGAGATAATTCAAAACTCCATTGATGTTTTTTTCGAACAACAACTTCAAAATCGTCTCCATACAATGAGCCACGAATTCACAAGCATCTCTTCTGACGGTTTCGATTCCTTTTGCGTCGAATTTTCCTTCAGAATCCGATTCAGATTCAAAAGACAATCCAACATATCTTTTTTTCGACAACAAACAACACGGCATCATGATTTTTTCGAATTTCAACTTCATCGGATAAGGATTCATCGACGTCACATCAGCCGCGATTTTCTTCGCGATTGCGAAAGCTTCATCTTTCGTTGCTCCAGGAATTTGTATAAACAATGAATCAGTATCTCCATAGATAACTTTTGATCCTTTGTATGTTTTCGTAATTTCATTATTTTTTATCAATTTTATAGCGTTTTCCAAAGCTTCTCGACCTTTCGCCACGATCGCGTCTGCCACTTCAGGACACGGCATTCTCCCCGAATAATTGGCCGCCGTATACCCATAAGTAACGTTAGAAATAAGTTTCAAAGCCAATTGTCTCGCATCTAATAATTTGTTTAAAATTTCATCATTATATTTTTTCATCGAATTTTTTACCATTATTCTTGTTTCTAACAATTCTTCCAGCATCATCGAAAGTAAACTTTTCTGAATTTCTTTTTTCACAAATATTCCTCCCACGGGCGAAATATGAAACATGTTTGATTTTTGCAAATCAGAAATCCATTCTGCCGAAGGAGGGGAGTACGGTAGAGCCCCTAGTTGGATTCTTTGATTGGGATCTAATTCTTCGATTTTTTTGAATTCATTTATCGTTCCTAAAATCGTAGTAAAGCAGTAATTGTAGGCGATGCAGACAGACGGATATAGGGATTGGAAATCCAGGACTGCCACTGGGTCGTAATACAGGCCAGATTTAGGTTCCAAAGTCAGTGGAATCGTTTCCGGAGAAGGCATTCTGAAAATCACTACCGTAATATTACAAAAACCACAAATCAAATTTTTAAAAATCATCTTGAAACGAATTTTTTATTAAATGTTTGGAAATTTTCAAAGATTTCAGAAACTGTAAAATTTTAGAATCTTCTGTAAAATTCGTAAAAATTAAAAATGAAAATTTTCGAGAAATAAATTTGGGATTTTTTGAAACTTTCAAAACAGTAGGTTTCAGATGTCGATTCTAAATCCATCAGATTCTAGAAAATTCTAAAAACTTCAGAAATTTCAAAAGGTTCTGAAATATTTTTAAAATTTCTGAAAGATTTCAAAAATTCGAACAAGATTCAGAAAATTTTGAAATTTCTAAAAAATTTTAGAACATTTTTAAAATTTCTGAAAAATTTCAAAAATTTGAATAAGATTCATAAAATTTTGAAATTTCTAAAAAATTATAGAATATTTTTAAAATTTCCATTGAATTCTGAAAAATTCTGAAAACTTCTAAAAAATTCTAAAATCTTGGAAAATTTCAGAATTTTTCTAATTTTTGAAACTTTGAAAAATTGAAATATAAAATTTTAAAGAAAAATAAACTTACGAATTTCTCTGTTCGACCCCGATACTGGGAGGACAAAAATCGTATTTCTTGGCCAACCGGAGGAGCATTGACTCGACTCTGAACTGGGATCCTCTGCTCAGCACCTCGTGGAACTGGATACCGTACACCCTTGCCATCTGACAGGTCTTGATGAAAACGTCCAAATTTACGAGTAATTGAATGTCCAAATTTGTCATTCTCAAAAAATGTCGAAAAATCACAGAACTAAAAATAATAATTACCGTAATACTAAAATTAAAACAAACTTTAAATCAGGATTATTTTTATGAAGATTTTTTTCGATCCAAAATTGACTGAATTCAGGAAATCTTCTGTTCAGGATCTCAGAAACCGCGGCAGACATACGGTAGTGCCTCATCGGGTGCTCTCTTCTGAGGGTCTTCCAGACGTTCAGGGATATCCGTCCTTTGAGATCAGCCAAATCCGATCTTTGTTCGTTTTTCCTCGGGATCAACCTAGAAGCTTCCAGAAGGAAACTAGACTGAAGGAAAGCGGCCCGTTTCACCAAGTACCCCAAAGAAAGCCTCTCGATATCGTATCCGACGACAATGTCCGGATTTATGGATTTCAATAATTCTCCAAATTCTAGAAAAATTTCATTTTCGTCCATAACGATGGATATTTCTGGAAATTCATTTTTTCTAATGTTCAATCCTTGGATCAAAATGCCTCCGGTTCTTGACGGATTTTGGAACTTGTTACATATGTCGTCATAAAAAGCGAAAAAAACTCCAACCACAGGATCCTTGTCTGCTTGAGGAATAAATTTTTTATCAAATCCTTTGTCACTTTCGCCATAGGAAATCTCATCGTTGCACATGAAGAGGATTTCTATCGACATCACGGACAGATTATGGACACTTGAAAGTTTCATCGAATCTTTGAAAAGGTCACTGAGTCTTCTTTGAGAACTTGTTTGTTTTTTCGGACTTTCTTTTGGAAAAGTAATTGTCCGGTCAAAACGCAAAATATGCGCTTCATCAGCACACCAGGTTTCGTTCGTCGGCACATCGGGGTAGGATTCGTTAGACGGGGGTTTAGGTCGATCCTAAAACAAAAATCAACAAAATTCATATATAAAAAACCAACAATAACTATTTTCCTACATTTTAAAATAAAAATAAACAAAATTCATATATAAAAAGTACAAAATTTCAACTTTTCCTGAATCCTAAAATAAAAATAAACAAAATTGATATATTAAAATTGAATAATTTTCATCTTTCTTAAATCCTAAAATAAAAATAAACAAAATCCATATATAAAAAACAAAAAATTTCAACTTTTTGCTAAATCCTAAAAAATAAAATTCATAAATGAAAATTTAATAATTCGTGTTTTTTTTAATTTCAAAACAAAACTGATATGTAAAAAACCAATAATTATTTTTTAAAATAGGATAATTAATAACAAATATCGCGGTTATTTATCCGGATCTCGGCACGTAAAATCGATTTACATTTTGCGCGTTGTTTGATTTTTTAAAAATCGCGTCGTGTTTTTTGACATTTATAAATATTTAATATTTTCAGATGTTTAACGAAGAAGATTTCTATCAATCGATGGAGCAATATCAGAATAGGATTGAAATTGCTAAAAATGAAATAGAAAAATATAAAACAGAAATGGAAAATTTGCAAGAAGAAATCGGACTTCTGTGGGCGACGAAAGAGAACATCCTCAAAGAAGTCGGATATATCGAAGGATTGGATATAGTTGATGTTAGAATTTTGATCCAGAGGGAAAATGGAAGGTTGTCTGAAGCCAAGAAGGAACTTCACCAGATCGAGAACAAAACCAAGAGAGAAACCCAGTCCGCCCACGACCAGGCCGTCGCCATCGAGCGCGACGTCGCCCTCAGAGCTGAATCCATTAATAAATCCGAATCCACAATTTCCAGTCTGCAGGACCGGCTTAAGGCTCTCGATATCGAAAACACAAAGGTGAGCAATTTTCAATATAAAAAAATTAAATTATTTTTTTCAGAAACGAGAATTGATCGATTTGAAAAAAGAAAATTTAAAAAAAATCAAAAAATTCAGCGAAAAAACATTACTTAAGACGATTTACGAATTAGAAAGACAAAAAGTGATAAATTCCATTTGCGAAACTCAAGAGAACATCGTCGGATTCGAGGAACTTCTGGCGGAAGAAACGGACGACCAAAGAAGGACCATCATCGACGAAAATCTGAATCTTTGGCGTCTCCATTTCAAGCAGCTGATCGCCACGACTTATGCTCTCCGCGAAGCTTACAAGAAGAAGGAAAAAACACTAGATTCCGGAGCCAATTTTAACAAAATTAAACAATTCGACGTTTTGAATTTCCACAACAAAGCTGTCTCGGTCAAGGACCTGGTTCTGCCCAGGAAGACGTCTCCAGAATCCCGCACAATCCCGAAAATCTGTCCTAATCCGACAAGTAAGTATTTTACAAAAAACAATTTTAAAATTAATTTTTTAGTTTTGCCTCCGATTGGAGTTATCCCAGGATACTATATCCAGAAAGACCGCTGTGTCTGGGTTCCCCCCGAGCTCCGAAGTACCCCCAGTGGCTGCGATCTGCAATTCCCTAGGATTTGACGTTTTAGAAGCATCTGAACATCATTTTTTAAAAATATTAAAATTTATAAAAAATCGATTTCAAAATCACAATCAATCTCAAATCCGCAGCTTGCACGCAGCATTCGAGCAATTCGGTCTGTCTAATGTCGCGCGCAAGCTGCGGATTTGAGGTCGATTTCGATATAGATTTTTTTGTTTTTTTTTTAATTTTTTTAAATTTTTGTCTTGAGAATGAACAAACCTGAGGATGTACCAAAACTGGAGGATAATCTGGCTCAACTTGGATGAATTTTTCTTTTTCTTTAAGATTAGTTAAATCAATTATTTCAGGTTCGTCATCGATAACTATAGGTTCGTTTTTTTCTTGAAAAAATTGGGTCATTTCGGCCATTTCTTGTTGTTCGTCTGTTTCGTCATCGGATTCTAGGTCTTCTGCTTTATCCAATTCTCGGTTTTTTTGAGATTCGATGTATTCTTCGACAGAATTAGGATTATTTTCTTCAATTTCAGCTTGAGAAAAAATCGGACTGGATTGAATTTGTGAAAATTCTGAATTTTCTTTTTTTAAATTTTTCAATATTTTTCTAAATTCTTTAAAATAATTTTCTTCTCGATCATTTTTGAAACATGGAATTCCAATTTCGGGTTTTTGGGGTTTCAGAAGAGCACTGTCGCTGAGACGACACCGAAGCCGTTCCTCGCCCCAGATGGCCTCCAGTCCCGGACACTGGTACTCGCCGGAGGGCTGCTGGACAATTATGTCTTTTCCCAGGACGTCGAATTCCACTTCCATCGTACTCGAGACCGGCAAATTCGAAGATTCTATTTTTTCAAAGACCAGTTTTGTTTTTTCCGTCCAAGTCCTGAATTTGACGTTCTTGAATCTGACTATCCCCATTCCAAAAATACTATAATCAATAAAAAATTGCAACAAATAAGGAATATGAGTAAAATAAGGTTGAAGAAGTTCGTTTTTTCCGCATTCTTTTTGCAAAGTTAATCCAACTCTGTGACAGAGAATGACGTCATAGAAAACGACTTTCACGAAATGATCAGGTGCTTCGTGGAATCCGTACATGTCCTTCAATTCCAGTGGGATCACATCCGCCAGAAGAGGATATCCCTGGATAAAATTGTAATTCACGAGTCTGGCGCATTTCACGACGATCCGACCCACGTGAGTTTTGAGTTCTTCGGAAAACGGCGATCTGGTTCTCAGTAAGAAATACGGTAAAACACAATGGATATTAGCTAGACATTTTTCTCCTAAAATAAACAGAAATCAAATCATCTACAGTAAGACCAAAATACCGTTGTCGAGGATTCCGTACATCTTCACAAGAGGAACCCTGAGGTCCGGGGGCAGGGGCTTGTACCCGGACTTGTTGAACGGATTGATGACGTCAAAACTAGCTTCACAAACGACATTCCGGGTTTTTATTTCTTCTGAATTTTCGTCTTCCATCTGAAAATTCGAAATTATTAATTTTCTCAAAAATGACATTATTCTGGAAATTTTGAAGCATAATTCACATATCAAATTAAACTTTTTTCAAGAGTGGATTCAGAATCTCGAATCCAATTTTACTAAAGATTCTTTTGAAAAGAGATAATCTAGAAAATCCATAAATCTAAGATTTTACTTTTCGCTGTTTTGATTTCTTCAGAAACTTACTTAGCTGTAATCAGTATTAAAAGCACATTTAATTACAAAAAGAATTATTAAATTTGGTTAAATTTAAAAAAAGATTCCTAAAATGAATAGTCGGAAGTTCGCTAATCAACAAGCGAATTCGCTCGCGTTCTTTTTCTCGTTTTTTTTATGATTTCTTCAGAAACTTACTTAGATAGTCGTAATCAGTATTAAAAACACATTTAATTACAAAAAGAATTATTAAATTTGATTAAATTTAAAAAAAAGATTCCTAAAATGGTCCATCGCAAGTCCGCTTTTTTTTAACTTTCGATATATGAAATTTTTCATTTTTTGAATTCTCCTATTTCAGAAGAATCTTTAACAAATGAATAAATGTTCAACAAGTTACAATATACCGTATAGCTTGTTTTAAAAGTTATTCTTTAAAAATTAATTTTTTCAAATAAAAAGTGCTTTTGAAACACTTGCAAAAACGAAAATTTAAAAATAAATTTTATTTTTGTCATTGACAAGATTACGGTCAGCTACAGTTGACTAGGCAAGATAGGTCTGGGATAACAGTAGAGTATCTTCTGTTGGTATGGCTGGGGTACGGTAGATTAGGAAGTTCTGCAGACGGCGGACCGGAAAAGTTCGTCTTCGTATTCGCGAAGTTGTCTTATGAAGCCGTCGTTGGGACGGCATCCTGGACGGGCCTTCTTGACGACTTCGAAGGCGTCGAAGTAGCTTTTCCGTTGGGACCACATTATGTAGGCGATGGCGAGGGTGCAGGATCTGGAAATCCCGGCGTTGCAGTGGATCAGAACGACGCCTTTGTTGGAGACGGCGTTCAGGATGAATTCGTTCGTGATCCGGAAGTGGTGTTTGATCATTGTCGAGGGTTCATCCAGGAGTTCCACATTCAGATACTGAAAGTGCTTAGGAAACATGTTCTTAATTCCGGTGGCGCAGTTCAGGATATGGGTGATTTTGTGTTTTTTCATGAGGTTGAAGTCCGCAGCTACGTCCTGACTACTGCAAAAGGTTAAATGAAAGCAATTGATATATGGAGTTCTTAGCAAACCTGATGCAGAGCCCCTCCGCGACGTGGGCGACCTGGAGATCCGGCTTCAGGTCCACGACGTACCCGAACTGACGCATTCTAGCGACCTTCTTCGCGCGTCGCTTGGAGACTTCGCTGGCGTCGTCACCAGTTTCCTTATCTTCCTGAATGACCTCCAGACCTTCATCGTCGTCTTCCTTGATGGACTCCTGCTTGAATCCACCGTCTTTATTCCGTTTTTCAATCACTTGGGTTCCGTCCGGTTTCGTTACACTAAAATTTCGGAAAATTTTTCATATATCAAAAATGAAAAACTTACACGGTTTCCACTTTTGTGAGCTTCTTTTTCGCCGAATGAAGCCGTTGCAATAAAGACATGCTGAAAATCTGAAAAATTTAGGGTGGATGACGAGATCAAAATCGAAATTGGTTTATCAGTCATGCCAGTCTTGTTCGTTTAAATGGAATGGTCTCGAACGGAAAATTCTCATTGTCTGATTTCGTTAATGACTAAAATTCACTGAATTTTTCTCTTTTGGCGAGTTTTTTCCTTTGATATTTGGTATTTTTATATTAGTTTTATTTTTATTTATTAATACTAACCTACTACTCTTCCTAGATTTGGTTGCTTTAACAGGAAGGTCTCGAACGGAAAATCCGGACTGACTTTGATTTCTTCAACGACGAAAACCCATTGAATCCCAAACTTCTGGTGAGTTTTCTTTTTAAATATTTCAATTTTATATTAATTTTATCCTTAGTAAGATTAATTCTCTCTGTCGAACTTGTCCGTTTAATCAGGAAAATCTCGGACGGAAAATTCCAACTATCTTTGATTTCGTTATTGACTAATTCCCATTTTTAGTGATTTCCTCTTTTCATGGTCTTATTTATATTAACTATATTCCTTTCAGGGTCCAAGATGTCTGACGATGAGGAATTCCCGATGAGACCAGCTTCAAAAAGCTTAAAAACGAAAAATGTGTCCGCATTTTTGGATTTCAAAACCATCGTCCTTCAACACGGCAGGAAAACTACTGATCTCGCTTCTGATTCTGTGCCTCTTGTGAACAAAACCAAGAAGAATCTATTTGTAGATCCAATAAAAGAAGAAAAAAAAGCGAAGAAAGAACAAAAAGAGTCCTTGAGGAGAGCCGAACGGGCTTTGAAGGAGGAGGAAGAGGCCAAATTTCAAGAACAGAAAAGAAAAATGGAAGAAAAAGCAAAAATGTACGATAGACTTAAGCGAGGCGAACAGCCGATATATGAGGACGGATCCAAACCCGAGTTTCTCGTGGATTTCGACAGAAGAAACAGATCAAGGTCCAGAAGCCCGTTACCTGAGAGATCTAGAACCTCAGCTGTTGGGTTTGATTACGGTTCCGGGAGAAGAACTAGATCAAGGTCCAGAAGCCCGTTACCTGAGAATTCTAGAACTTCCGCCGGATTTGACTACGATTCCGCCGTGAACGACGAACCAGAACCCGGACCGTCTGTTCCTCGTCAGATGGAGGTCTACTACAATCCTTCAGAAGAGAAAGACCGATTCTTTGGAGCCAGCCATATCCCTCTTCCGCAGGAAACTGAAGCGAGACAGAAGAAGATCGACGAACTTTTGCAAATGTCCATCAAAACCGCGGAAGCAAGAGTAAACTTCAAGAAAAAAGAAAAACAAGCGAAAAAAGAAGAACGTGCGAAGATAAATTTCATGAGACAACTTATTGGAGAATCTCCTTTGCCTTCTGAAGACGAAGACGACGAAGAAGAACAACATCCTGGGGCCAATATAAACTTGGACGAAATCCCCCTTCCTCCGGATCCAGATGCCGTAGCTAAAGCAGCAGAAGAAAGAAAAAAGAAATCCGTTCGTGAATGGGATAAAGGAAAAATTCGAGAAATGACCTGGATGAAACAACGACGAGACGAACGTGATGATGAATTTAGGCCCCCTGATTTGTATTTTCGATAGTTTACGTGTCGTGATGGATTTTTCGGGATTAATGTTTATTTTTTATTTAATAAAAATATTTCAGGTCAAGTATGGGTAAAAAGTCCAAATCTCTTCCAGCGACTCCCGTCGACAGAATCAAGGAAAGAAAATTTTCGAAGAAATCGCCATTGGTGAAATTTCCTGAATACGGTATTAAAAAACTTGCAGAAGACAAAGAAGTCGAAACAAGTTCGGATGATGATGAATTTGTGCCTTCTGATGCATCAGACGAAAAAATAGATATATCAGAAATGGAATTAAATGATGAATTAGCTGAACTTGCTGATGAAGCAGGTGAATTTGAATTGATGAAGCAATATCATAAGATGATTAACGAAGAAGAAGATGCTTTAGAAGAAAAAAAGAAAAATGAATCAAAGGTGAATATATTTTGATTTAAAAAATAAAATTGATTTTCAGGGTTCTGAAAACGGAATTTTGAAACCTAAAAGTTTATTTGGTAGTGATGGTGAAGAAGAAAATGATTCAGAAGATGAGGAATATAAACCTGTTTACGAGGAAGTGAGTGAAGACGATGACTGGGCAACTCAGGATATTGACATGGAAGCCTTTGACTTGATTAAAGATCAAGAAGAATACGAAAAAGAAGTAAGAAATTTACATATTTTTTTGTTTTACTTTAAATTTTTCAGAACAATGGAAAAAAGACAAAAAATAAAGTCGGACTTTTTGATTCTGATGATGACGACGAAGATGAAGAAGATATTGATGCTGAATTAAACATGGGAGATGATGATTCTTCGGAAGAAGAACAACAAAAACTTGATGGAGAAGATGACGAAGAAATGGATAAAGATGCTGCAAGAAAACATGAATTGGAATTGAAGAAAGTTCTTGATGAAGATCCTGAATTTGCTGAATTTTTGAAAACTGAAGATACAGATTTACTTGATTTTGGAAAGACAATGGAAGAGGAGGAGGAAGAGGTTGAACAAGATAATAGGATTCCAGTTACTCCGGAAATGATCAAAGCGGCTTGTGAAATTTTCGAGGATAAAAATGCTGAAAGAGGTGCTATTCGTAAATGTGTAACATTTACTGTCAAAGCTTTCATTGCTTGTGTGAAAAGGGTTTCTCCAAACGGTCCTGAATCTGTCTATGTTGTCACAACTGATCAAAGTAAGGGAAATTTATTTAAAATGTGTTAATTTTGTTGTTTTTAGTTTTTGATCAAGTTATTCGTATGGCGTTTAGTTATTTAAGTAGTGCCTTTCTTGTTTTATTGGAACCTATAGATGATTCTAAAAAAGAAGAGGATGATGAAGAATTGCCGAAAACGAAGAATAAGAAATCAAAGGAATCCAAGCCTAGGTTTAAGTACTGGAAGCAATGCTATGTTTTGGTTAAGCAATTTTGCATTTCATTGAACTTGTTTTTGATGGAAATTCCTTCTGATAATATTCTAAACGCTTGTCTTCGAGCAATTATGGATAACGTTAATTTGTTTGTTCAAATAGAGAAAATTTCGAAGAATTTGATCAAAAATTTGGTGAGAATTTGGAGTAGAAAAAGTCACGAAAGTCGATGTCTGGCGTTTGTTGTGCTTTGTAAGTTGATCAGATTTGATCCAGATTTGTTTCCGATAATTTACAAGGTTTGAATTTTTTAAAAATATTTAAAATTAAATTTTTTTTAGAGTTGTTATATTGCATATGTTGCTAATACGAGAACTGTATCGTTGCAATCTCTTCCAGTTGTTGGATTTATGCAGAAAAGTTTTGCAGAATTATCGTTTATTGAACCATCTGTGGCTTATCAATATGCATTTGTCTATATTAGACAATGTGCAATTCATTTGAGAAATGCTACAATTGCTAAAAAGAAGGATTTAATTAAAACAATATATAATTGGCAGTATATTCAATGTTTGTATTTGTGGACTCAAGTCATGTCATTATTGAACAGCAAACGAGCTATTACACAAGAAGGTGGGAGATTAATTCGTGATTTGATTCATCCATTGATCCAAGTTATATCTGGTGCTATGAAAGCTTTCAATGCACATCGATATGTACCATTGAAAATTCATTGTGTAAGAATGTTGTTAAAAATCCAAATGAATTGCGATGTCTATATTCCAACAATGGCATATGCAGCTGAATTATTGAATGATTTGGCAAAAATAGATTCTAAAAAACCTAAAAAGGGTAAAGGAACAGCAAGACCATTGGAAATGCAAGAATTGATAAAATTCAACGTTGATATGCTTGAAGATGGTATTTATAGAGATAAATTAGCAACTGAAATTAGAAGTTTAATTATTGAAGCAGCATATGTCAATAGAGGAACGGTAGCTTTTAGTGATATATGTGCTCCTTTAAATTTTCAATTTAAGGTTTGTTTTTAAACATTTTTTAGAAATTAAAAGTAGTTTTTTTAGAAATTTCGAAAGTAATTTTAGAAATCTTGAGAATAGTTATTTTGTAGTAATTTAGTTTTTTGGAAATTTTGAAAAGTAGTTTTTTAGGAATTTAAAATAATTTGAATTTTCTAGGAGTTTTGGAAATAATTTCCTGAAATTAAAAAAGTTTAATTTAAAATAATTTGAATTTTTCAGAAGTTTTTAAAAGAATATAAAAATCCAAACATCTTGCCATTAATGAAGAGTACTTTTAATGTTGTTCAACATCATGCTCAGAAAGTTCAAGAATTACTTAACAGAAATGGAATAGATTTAGAAAGTCAAATGGATCCAATTGAATTTTCAAAAATCGTAGATAGATCAACAGATGAGTTAAGTAAAATGAGAAATCTTCTGAAGAAAAGAATTCAAGCAGCTATCGTTCCTCCTAAAGAAAGAAATACCAAAGAAAAGAAAACTTTACTAGAAAATGGAATTCCTGGAATGATCGAACTCAAATCCGAGAAACAAGAAAAAAAGAAATCGAAGAAAATCCATAAATTTCGTCCAAATGGAGTAATCAAGAAAAAGAACAAATTGTTCTTTAAAAAATTCAAGTCGAAGAAAATTCGCCATTGAAATTTGTTATTTGTTGAGTTTTAAAACAATAAACTGAGTTTAAATACAGAATTCACTAAAAAACAAATACAAAAATCATTCAGTGAGAACACAATACTTTAAAGGAACTTTAGCATTATTTCCCAAGATTCCATAGTCGCCTTCAACGTCTTCAAGTCGTTCAGCTTTGCGTGATTCGATTATTCCTCTGTGTGCATCATATATGACTACACAATACTCACCAATATCGTTCATTGTTGGATTAATTGGAACAATAGCATTGAAAGGAACTTTGATTTCTCCTCTATTATTTCCTCGACAAACAACTTGACCATTTCGTTTATCAACTCTTATGACTGTCAATCTTCTACCATGATCATCAGCTGAACTATTTCCATGAAGAGTAGCAACTTTCATATCAATTTCAATCCATTTACCTCGAGAAATTTCATCCGTTGCTAAAAAAATCAATTATTTAAAAAACAAAAATTACAACTCACGAATATCAGGGGCATCATAATCACCAAATTCAGTTCTTGGAGTTTGTGGTTCATATTGATGGAATGGATCAACAGACATTGGAGCTCTGTAATCACGAGATGAATCTTCAATTTGAGCAGGAGCAGGAGTTGGTACAACATAATTATTATCAAATCTATCATCATCATCATCATGTCCAAATGAATTATGAGCAGGAGTAGCCAAACCAGAAGGATCCCAAGCACCTGAATGACTCGGTGTTCTTGAGCCATCATAAGCAGGGGTTTGATTTCCATAATGTGGAGTTCTCGATCCAAAAGTATCATGCATAGGAGTTTGCGATCCATACATCGGAGTCTGGAAGCCAGAATAAGCCGGAGTTCTACTGCCAGCAGTTGGCGTTCTAGCCAATCCACGATATCCACCACTTCCAGATCCAGCATCACCTTCGACAACTTCCAAATTAGTACGTACAACTTGAATAGTCTAAAAAATACCATTATCTTCTATAACAAATTCCCTATTTCCCATATAAAAAACATCTTCTTTCCTATTTCTATATATAAAAACATCTTTTTTCTCTATTTTTATATATAAAAAACATCTTTTTTCCCTATTTTTCTAAATAAAAAACCCACTTTACAACTAGAATGCAATTCAACCATTGCCGTAGTATCAGTTGCATCTTTTACAATACCATATGCAGCTTTCATCGCTCCACTTTTAATTCTAACATGTTTTCCAACTAATGACATATCACGTTTAGTATATAATGGACCAGATCCTGAAAATCTAGTTGTACCATTCCTTTTTTCACCATACATAGGCGTTTGTCCACCATGACTTCCAACTCCAATACTGCTTTCTGCACTTGAATTTCTTCCAGGAGATTGTAAAAAATGTCTTGGACTTTGAGGAATTTTAAAATCATTCGAATTTTGATTCGATAATGAATCATTTTTCGCTCCAATTAATGCAACTTGACGAGCAGGTCTAACCAAAACACCACCATTTTCCTTATGAGCTCTACAATTCAAAAATACTGCTCCTCTATTCAAATGTAAAATTTCTGCTTCTCTATTTGTATCATCAAGCAATTTAACATGATCACCCTTTTGAATTTGATGTTTATTAGCATCAGTTCCTCTTGCAAATTTCGCATCTATCTTCTTCATAATTTGAGACGACTTAAGATTCATCACATTACCTTGTTGATTTAATACTGTAATAATTTCAGCATGAACTCCAACAATAACTCCAAAAATATCTTTATCAATTTGAACCAAATCATGTAGTTGGAATCTTCCAAGTGAATCCACACCAGTAGCAACATGAGGAGATAACTTCAAATCCCTTGGTAACACCTTCACTTCTTCATTATTGATGTCAGATATCAAAATAATCAAATTCTCTTCAACACGAACAATGATTCCTGTGTCTCCCTTGAAATGACCATCAATAACGAGCACATGATCACCAATTTTGAAGCATTTTCGAATTTCTCTCAAATTCACAGTAACAATGTCCTTCAATTCAGAATGATTTGGCTTGATGTACGCAATATCTCCATCAATATTATTAATACGACCTTGAAGATTCAACAATTCACCTTCAGTAACTTCAACGTTATCTCCAGGTGCAAAATTATGAAATTTAGCAAAATCTTTTCCAATAGACAATTCGCCCTTGAAATCATTCGATCCTTCATTAAAAAGTTCCAATTCAGAAACAGCTGGTTTCACTCCATCAACAACCTAAAACTCAACCATAATACAAGGTCACTAAACAAAAAACATACAATTTGATCCATCTTGAAGTACTTGTAGAGGAAACCATTTCTGTATCTATTACCTTCAAAAATATAAAAGTCACCATCCTTAGTAAAATCCCCTCCAATAGATCTTATCTTGTCCGGATTAAATAATGCTGGTGGAGGTCTTCCTTTCCTTCTTGTGATACCTCTTTCTTCTTCTTGTCCTCTAAGTGGTCCACGTAATCTTGTGTAATCAATTCTCGGCACAAGTTTCAACATGACTTCATTTCCACTTCTATCTATGTCATCAACTTGCGCCAGATCATCCTTAAACATTGCTCTCTTCACTCTCACATAGGAATTAATCTTCAATGTAGGAATGTCACGGACAACTTTCAACGTATCAACCATTTCTTTCTTCGGGACCATTTTGATTTGGTAGGCCATAATAGCGGAGATTCCTTCAACAGCCTTAAGGACATGGGGAGTCTTAAAAGCTTCAATATATATGATTCCTTTGATTCCGGACTTCACGACAACAGACTTGATTTCCAAAGGTTCGTCTGTTCGTTGGGCTGCCATGTAACGTTTCATCAACTGGATACAAAGATTCTGTTCTTCTCCCATTCTACATTTGACAATGTACAGATTTGGAGATTTGGCGTCTGGCAACAAGCCGTTCTGCGTGATAGAATCGAAATATTCTTCATTTTCAGCCTTGATTGGTCCCGAATCTATTTCATGTCGTGTCCTGAAGTACTCTTCCATCTGTTCCTCAGACATGTTTGCGAATCGAGTCCTTTGAGAGTCTTTATTCTGCTGTTCCCTCATGTAACGTTCAGCTTCTTCCCTTTCATGTGGATCAATGCCAATATCGCCTTCTTCGTCGTATTCATAATCATCCTCTTCGTCGTCATCAACATCAACATCGTCATTAATGAATTGCGTAGCCATGGGTTTTCTTTTTTTCCTTTTGGGATGTTTGCTTTTGCCTTTCTTGGGATGTTCTTCTTCCTCGTCATCGTCATCATCATCGTCGTCAGAATCTTCATCCTCGTCCTCATCACTATCCGATTCATCAGAAGCAGATAACTGAAAACTTGTGTGAATTTCATCAGTTTAAAAGTAGGCTAACCTTGCGTTTTCTTTTGACTACCGTAGTTTCTTCATCGCTGTCTTCGTCTGAATCAATAGTTTTCGTTTGAGCTGGATTTTCTTCAGTCTGAAATAAAAGATCCAAAAATCAATAACTTTTTGTAAAAAAATTACTTCTTCGTTGTCACTGACATCAACGCTGCTGTCGTCATCGGACATCTTGACGTTTAACCACTGAAATAGGAATCTTAAAAGTGGCCTATATATGACAATAGGTATATTCGCAGAAAGGAAATTGAAACACGGACGGAAATTTAAAAGAGCAAAGATGATAATGAAATTAGGAAATCCAAAAAATTAAGTCCGGCATGGAGCGTGCATGCAACATGCAGTTGGAAAGTAGACATTTTTATGGTTAATTAGTCAAATAAATATATTCAGAAACGGAGTACATACAATAACAGACATGTTAAGGACAAAAAATTGATATAATATCGGGATTAAAAAAGTAAAGACAGTAACGAAGTCCGTCATATATCGTGCGCGCAATTCACCTAATGAAAACTTACCCAATTTACCAATTAATTACCAAGATAAAACTAGTTAAAAGTAATATATCCACGATGCTAGAGAGATTAGGAAACGAAAATGAACGCATAGATAGGAATTTAGGAAAATTTGGAGAGTAACGAAGTCCGTCATATATCGTGCGCGCAATTCGCCTGATGAAAAATTACCCAATTTAAATAATAACTACTAAGATGAAAGTACTTAAAAACAATACATCTATGATGATAGATAGGTTGAAGAAGGAAAATCGATAAAATATCAAGGTTTTAAAAAAATTAAGACAGTAACGAAGTCCGTCATATATCGTGCGCGCAATTCGCCTAATGAAAAATTACCCAATTTAAATAATAACTACTAAGATAAAAGTACTTAAAAATAAACTACCTATGACTATAGACAGGTTAAGGAAGAAAAACCGACACAACATTGGGAATTTTGAAAAATAAAGACAGTAACGAAATCGCGAAATCCAAAAAACGAACCCCGGCACAGACGATGCGCGCAACGTGCGTTATCGAATGATTGTCGGAACCGACGAACAATCTGTCCACGGATTCTGAATTTTCTTCTGGATCCCTTTTTGTTTTTTATTTTTATTTTCATTTTTTACAAATACTCCCTTATCGACCTAACCTACCTTTCGAAACGGATCTTCTTGTTACTCACCGTAAAATTCCGAAAAATAATCGTGTTTCGATTTAAAGTTTTTATTTTTCGTTCAAATTTTCACTTTTCATATATGAGTTTTTATTTTTATATATAGATTTTCACTTTTTTATGTTAATTTATAGTTTTTTATACGGGTTTTTATTTTTATGTTAATTTATAGTTTTTTATACGGGTTTTTATTTTTACATGCCGATTTTTCAGAACTACTACAGTAACATGGCTGATCTCCTGCTTGATCCGGCAATCCGTACTTGGGTATTCATACCTATTGTTTTGATCAATTTCTTCGTCGGCATCCTGAGGCACTACATCCACTTGCTGATGAGTTCGAAGAAGAAATCGGACTTGGAGAAAGTCAAAGATACGCATTACTTGGCCAAGGCTCGTCTTCTTCGTGCTAATGGTAGTCTCCTCAGTAGGAAGGATTTTGAGATGAGGAAGAGCTTGTTTTTGGACGAACAAAAGGGCTATCTTCAGACAAGGATGGATTCGAAAACGAATAACCCGAACCCCTTGGATCCCGCCGCCATGACTGAGATGCTCAAAGGCAACATGCTGAATATGGTGCCGATGATCGTCATCGGAGGCTGGATTAACTGGACGTTTTCTGGATTTGTGACGACCAAGGTGCCGTTCCCCTTGACTTTGAGGTTCAAGCCGATGCTGCAGCGGGGCGTCAACCTCCTTTCCCTCGACGCCGCGTGGGTCTCCAGTGCTTCTTGGTATTTCCTGAACGTGTTCGGTCTTCGATCAATCTACGGACTAGTCCTCGGAGGGGAGAACGCGGCGGAAGTCACGATGGACGAGCAGATGATGGGCGTGAATCCGGCGGTGCAGAACGACCCGAAGCAAGTCTTCAAGGCCGAATGGGAGGCCCTCCACATCTGTTTCCACAAATTTGCTCTCTGATTCTCTGGTCGAAATTATAATAGTTAATTATTGTTGGAAAATGATGAAGATTTGACAAATCCCGCGTTGTTGCGACATTTCGTACTCCTCAGGGACCGAAAGTCCTATTTTAGACCTCGGCATTAGGGCAATGCCGCAGAGACACGGCTTACCTGGTCATTACCTGCTTTGACGTCAGTCGGGATTTTCAAAATTCTTTTCTAAGCCGGAGAAAACATGACGTTCCTCTGCAATTAGGGCTGCACAGATTTCCCTCAGGCGAAAATGACAAATTCAGTCCAAATGCCATAATTTCTGATTATCATACTATTAAAAGAACTAAAAATGGAGGTTGTTGCGAAATTACCTCGACATAAATTACCGAAGTTTCGAAATTTAGGTAAAAAAGAAAAAATTAATTTCGTTGCCAGATTTTCCGTTTTTTTATTTTCACTCGCTCTTGCGCGGGAAATTCGAAAATTAATTTTCTAAAGTTTCCATAAAGTTGTCCCAAAACGAATGTTCGAAGTTTTAGGATTTAAGTAAAAAAGAAAAAATTAATTTCATTGTCAGATTTTTAATTTTTAATTTTTATTTACTCTTCCGCGGGAAATTCGAAAATTAATTTTTATAAAAATTTAAATTTTTCAAAATTTTCTCGACACGAATGTTCGAAAATTTTCTACAAGAATTTAGGTAAAAAAATTAATTTCGTTACTAAATTTTCTATTTTTAAAATTTAAATTTTTTTTAATTTTTTTAAATTTAATTTTTTTTATTTTAATTTTTTAAATTTTCTATTTTTTTATTTTTATTTACTCCTGCGCGGAAAATTTTAAATTTTATTTTTATAAAAATTTAAATTTTTAACGAAATCATCTCTATTAATTTTTGAATTTTTTGAAACTTTAAAGTTTCAGGTAAAAATGGAGCGAGTTAATGTCAATGCCAGATTTGCCATTTTTGAATTTCGCAATCTGGTAAAAAAAGAAAAAGAACGAGTAAATTTCAACATCGAATTGCTAGATTTATTTTTCCAAATTTCATAACTGGTAAAAATTTGATTTTAGTAAATTTTCAAATTTTTTCTTTTTATTTTTTTATATGAAAAATTTAAAAATCAAAAAAATTAAATTTTTTATTTAAAAAATAACTTTTTTTTATAAAAATTTTATTTTTTATTTAAAAAATTATTTTTTCTTTATAAATTTTATTTTTTTATTTAAAAAATAACTTTTTTTTATAAAATTTTATTTTTTTTTCGAAATTTTCTGAATTTTTTGTTTTTTAAGAAGTTTTACAATTTACGCAAAAAAGTTAATTTCATTATTGGCCAGATTTATCGTTTTTTTCCTTTTACGTAAGAATGCGAAAAATTTAAAAATATTATTGTAAAAAATTTTTTAAATTATTTTTACGTGAGTTTTTTAAAAAATATTAGAATTTAAATAAAAAAATTAATTTCGCTGTCAGATTTTTAATTTTTTATTTATTTCTGCGTGAGAAATTTTAAATTTAATTTTTATAAAAATTTTAATTTTTCAAAATTGTTTTGAAACGAATATTTGAAAATTTTCTGAAAGAATTTAGGTAAAAAAAATTAATTTCATTGTCAAATTTTTAATTTTCTATTTTTTCTATTTTTTATTTTTTCTACTTTTTATTTTTTTAATTTTCTATTTTTTCTATTTTTTATTTTTAATTTTTTAAATTTTCTATTTTTTCTACTTTTTATTTATTTCTGCGTGAGAAATTTTGAATTTAATTTCTATAAAAATTTAAATTTTTCAAAATTGTCCCAAAGCGAATGTTCAAAGTTTTTAAAATTTAAATAAAAACCAAGTCAAATTCGCTGCCAGATTTATCATTTTTTAATTTTCGTTTATTTTTTCGCAGAAATTTAAAAATTAAAAAAAATTCATATATCAATTTTTATTTTTAAAAACAAAAATTTATTTTTGTAATTTTTATGAAATAATTATTCCCTAAAGTAATCAATTTTAAAATTAATGGATTGTCTCCAATTTCAATTGAGGCTTTTCTTCCAGAATCATTTTTCTAAGAATCCCAAATTGAAAGTTGAAAATTGGTTTCTTCGGAATCGTGCGTTTTGCGTTTCATCACTTGGCCAGTTTATCGATTTTTTTCTTTTCAATCAAGTCTGCATGCAGCCCAAGTGTCCGTCTTTCCTTCCCCTACTTTGTTGTTGTTTGGCCAGAGGAGTGGTGTGTTGCTTCGAAGCTTGTCTCTTGTGCCGTCCGTTTGCGCGACAGAGAGCAGCTGTCGATCGATTCAGATCCTTCTTTTTCCTCTAAATCCAGTCTAAAAATATTACTTAATATCCCGTTTTTAAAAATACATTCTTTCCATTGATTTTCATATATGAAATTAATTTTAAAAAAATAATTTTTCCGAGTTTATATTGATTGCGTTTTTTACGTCATATAGGGCTTATTTCCAGTTGAACACACAATAATTTTGACTTTTTACTATTAGTACAGCGTTTGTTTTTACCGCTTTTGTGGGGTAATTCTTGGCCGGATTTGCCAGTTTTGGACGATCCCAGAAGGAACAAATCAGGTCCTGCAACGAAGGAATATCTGGCTTGAATCGATTGGAGTTGTCCGTAGGCCGCTGTTCAAATATCCATATATCGAGGTTCTCGTTCTTTAGTTTCCCGAGGAAGTATAATGTAACAGTTATTTCCTAAATTTCACGCGTTATAAAAGTGCATTATGTTTGAATCTTTGGTGTTTTTCCTGCGTTAAATTTTCGTGTTTTAGTTTTGAAGTTTTGTACAATCCATTTAGTGTTAATTGGGCCCTGAGGTGCTACCATATCCTTTACTCGGATTCCCTAAGGATTACGATCTAGAATTTCAGTGGTAAGCTTCAGTAATCCGCGGATATCCAGACCGATGAACAAAAGACGGCTTATCTTATTTATTTCTACCTGAATTGCCTTACTCATTTGGTTTTCCGTGTTCGTGCATAAGCAAGAGAAAAGAAGTAGTCTTCTTTTCGATAATTTTCTTCTTGCCTCTGTGTTTCTGACCCAGCACTTGCCATGGGCTGCCTTCCTCTACGTCACTCTTGTTCGCTGCCGAGAGAGACGTTATTTAATTGCCTTCCTTTTGAGGAGAGACAGCCCCAGGGTAGCTCTGTATAACCAGTCAAGCTTGCCATTGACGGACAAACATTGCAGCTGCATTTTTATATTCTTTAAAACTAGTGCCGGCCAACCACTTAACGACAGTGCCGACCAAAATTGCCCCTGCTTTGATGTTTGTCTTTCCCTATTCTCCGTTTCCCCAGGCAGAGTCGTATTGGCCCAGTCAAACCCGAGCTACGTTGCCATCAGCGCGAGTGTTGTATAGTAGACTGCCTTTAGCACCAGAAAAGGACCGACAAACAACTAACTAGCTGCTAGTCTTGGGGGAAAAGTTTTGCCCTCTGTCGTTTTGCGACTATCCTGTTTATATTCTCCATGTTTGTACGTGTATGCCATTTCACGTTGTCGTCTTGTATATGTTGCTGTCTCGCGTCTTGAATTCAATATCTCGTTTTTTAAAAAAATTTACAGATCAATTTATATTTTTAAAAAAAATTTAATTATTGTTTATTTCAGACCAAGGAGCAACAATCAGCTCAAATTCGGTCCTAGTAGAAGAGTGATCAACAGGCGCCATCGCACACAGCTCGCCATCCTCCAACTCCGATTTGAGGCTGTGTGCGGAAATAACTCGGCCACAAAGCAGATTCCGTCCTCAGTTTTGAAGATTATCTGGATGCAGAACGCGCCTTGAAATTTGGATTTTTTGTTGAATTTTAAAATAACGAAGAGTTACGATCTCTTATTTTTTTTTGAATTAAATCAAGCTGCCAATTTTCTTTTTACTGATAGCTTGTGATATAATTTGTTTTGATTATTTGCCGTAGGCGCAGATTCAAAAATGAGTGAGCTCGATCAACTTCGTCAAGAAGGCGAGCAACTCAAAGCTCAAATTCGGGTTTGTTATTATTTTTTTTTTTTTAAATAAAATAAATTTTTTAAGGAATCCCGCAAAGCGGCAAATGATACAACATTGGCATCAGTAGCAGCCAATTTGGAACCAATTGGAAGAATTCAGATGAGAACTAGAAGGACTTTAAGAGGTCATCTTGCTAAAATTTATGCAATGCATTGGGCTTCTGATTCTCGGAATTTGGTATCTGCTTCACAAGATGGGAAACTTATCGTATGGGATTCATATACCACAAACAAAGTAAGTTTTTAAAGTTTTTTCAATTATTAAAATTTACATTTTTTATTTTTTTATTACTCTATAAGGATTTTTAAGTTTTGAAAATGAACTAATATTGGTTCTCTAAGGGCAAATAATTGAATTGACAAATGTAGAGTAGTGTGTTTTGTCGAGCATTGGTTGCTAGGTGAGGGTGTTCAGTAATAGAGTCGCGCAAGTCGGCGTAAGTTGGAAGTTTTCTGTATTTGTAGGAACCAAGTTTAAAAAGCAGTTACCACAGAAACGACTTTTTGATAAAATGAAATTAAAGACTTTCTTAATGGCCATTGTTTCCTTTTTTAATGAATTGAAATTTGGAAAAAATACAGGAAATTATTTTGACCCTTTAGTTTTTAATCAATGTTTTTTAAAAAAGTAATTTTAAAGAAAAATTAAAAATGTGTTTGCGCAGATTTAGCTCTTGAGCTAGTTTTTTCTTGCTAGAGTTGTTTCAGTTAAGCGATAAAAATGGCCAAAAAAGCGCGAAACAGAGCATCCGAGTTGGAGCGGATTAGTTGCAAGCTATTTTGGTTTCTTGTGGATTGGTTAGTCGGCGTTTTTGAAAAAGAGCAAAATGTGGCGTTCAATGTTGTGGACGAAAGAAATACGCACAATATATATTCCCTAAGGAAAATTGAAAAGGAAAGATGAACAGTGGCTCTTGGCATCCAAAAAGAAAAAGATGGGGTCATCATTTCCTGCTTGGCAAAAGAGAACGAAAAGGAAAGACGGGCTGTACTAGTTTTTGTTTTGCAAAGGGAACCAATTTTGGATTGGAGAGGCTCATAGTAGGATTTTAGACAATGTAAATGACATTAAAAAATGGATCAATATATTAATGAAAATTATTTTAAAATTGTTTTTGTAGGTTCATGCTATCCCACTTCGTTCATCATGGGTTATGACATGTGCTTATGCACCATCAGGTTCATTTGTAGCTTGTGGTGGATTGGATAATATTTGCAGCATCTATTCATTGAAAACTCGTGAAGGAAATGTCCGTGTTTCTCGTGAACTGCCGGGCCATACAGGTTATCTTTCTTGCTGTAGATTCCTTGATGACAATCAGATTGTTACTTCTAGTGGTGATATGACTTGGTGAGTTTTTTAAAGGTTTTTTTTTTGGTTATTTTGGAAGTTTTTTAGTGCACTTTGGGACATTGAGACGGGACAGCAAGTGACTGCGTTCACGGGTCACACTGGAGATGTCATGTCCTTGTCGTTGTCTCCTGATATGAGAACTTTTATTTCTGGAGCTTGTGATGCATCTGCGAAACTTTGGGATATTAGAGATGGAATGTGTAAACAAACATTTCCTGGACATGAATCTGATATTAATGCAGTTGCATTTTTCCCATCTGGTAATGCATTTGCAACAGGTTCTGATGATGCGACTTGTAGACTTTTTGATATTCGTGCTGATCAGGAATTGGCCATGTACTCGCATGATAATATTATCTGCGGTTTGTTTTTGAAAAAAATTTTAGCTAATTATATATGAAAAAAATTTTAGGAATCACTAGTGTGGCGTTTTCTAAGTCTGGTCGATTGCTGTTTGCTGGATATGATGATTTCAATTGTAATGTCTGGGATTCGATGAGACAAGAAAGAGCAGGAGTGTTGGCAGGACATGATAATAGAGTTTCATGCTTGGGTGTTACAGAAGATGGAATGGCGGTTTGCACCGGTTCATGGGATAGTTTCCTGAAGATTTGGAACTAGATGAGATTTCTATCAAATGGTTTTTTTATTATGTTTTTGGCGTTTTTTTTGCTATATAGGATTATATAAGGTGTTTTTATTTTCAGTTGTAGTTTGTCTGAATATCGACGCCAAAAAAATGGAAAAATTACTGTTTGTTTCGAAATCGCCAAAAAAATCTGCCGCAACTTTAACCTAAATTAATCAATTTTTAATTGCTCCGCTTTCGCCTGTTTTAGACTTGTCAAATTTGCTGCTAATTTTTGGTTTATTTATTGATATATTTTTTTTAACGTAAATTAGCAGTTTTTTTGAAAAGTAAAAACTTTGGTTTTTTTCAAAAATTTAAAAAAAAATTTTTTCGAAATTTGAAAAATACCACGAAAAAAGGCGAAATCTTAAATGATTTTGTCATTGTTTTTAGTCTTGTCATATTTGATCATTTTTGAAAAAGAAAAAATTTAATTATTATTTTTATGATTTTTTAAAATTGCGCCTGTTTTTAATTTTTATTGTATTTTTTTTTGCGCCTAACTTTGCTACAGTTTTTTCTTTTACAAAACACTGAATCTTGTGTCCATCTCTTGTTTCTCAGTCTTGTGCAAGTTTTAGTGGAATAAAGATGAGAAAAAAGTTAGAGTAATGATGGTGGTGGTTTTTTGGTGTTGGGAACGACTGGGGATGTTCCTGGAGAGGGAGAGAACGGGATTAAGGGTACTTTGGTCCTGAGACGAATAGTGCTTATTCGTTTTTGGTTTGTTAGATGTTTGGAAATTTTCATTTGTAGTTACATAGAAATTGAATCGGAAATTTTCGTATTAAGATAATTCATTTTTATAAAATCAGAAAATTGGTCCTAACACGAATGATGATTTTTAAAAAATTTTTAATTTTATTTTTACATAGAAATTAAATTGGAAATTTTCGTGTTAAGATAATTCATTTTTAGAAAATCAGAAAATTGGTCCTACCACGAATGGTGATTTGTTGATTTTTATAATTTTTTAAAAGTTTTTATTTTTACATAGAAATTGAAGCGGAAATTTTCGTATTAAGATAATTCAGTTTTAGAAAATTTAAAAATTGGTCCTACCATAAATGATGATTTAATTTTTTTTAGAAATTTGTAGTTTTAGAAATTGAATCAGAAATTTTCGTGTTAGGATAATTCATTTTTTAGAAAATTAGAAAATTGGCTTTGCAACGAACGTTCGATTTCTTCTTTCGATTGTTAATTTAGTTACAAGTTGTTTAAAAAGTGGATAATCAAATTCATAGTTACAGTACGAACGGAGTTATTTCTTGTTAAGACCATTATTGGATTATTAAAAAAAATGGAAAAGTTTGGTCCCGACGCGAATAATGTTTAATTTGTTTTTTTTTTAAATTTTATCGTTTTTAATAGTTTATAATTAATTTTAAATATACTGTGAAGACCAAATTTTCCTTCTGGGACCATTATTGGATTATTTTAAAAAATGGAAAAGTTTGGTCTCGACGCGAATAATGTTTAATTTGTTTTCTTTTTAAATTTATCATTTTTAATAATTTATAATTAGTTTTAAACATACTGTGAAAACCAAGTTTTCGTTCTGGGACCATTATTGGATTATTTAAAAAAATGAAGAAGTTTGGTCCCGACGCGAATAATGTTTAATTTGTTTCTTTTTAAATTTATCATTTTTAATAATTTATAATTAATTTTAAATATACTGTGAAGACCAAATTTTCGTTCTGGGACCATTATTGGATTAGTTTTAAAAAAATGGAAAAGTTTGGTCCCGACGCGAATAATGTTCAATTTGTTTTCTTTTTAAATTTTATCGTTTTTAATAATTTATAATTAGTTTTAAACATACTGTGAAGACCAAGTTTTCGTTCTGGGACCATTATTGGATTAGTTTTAAAAAAATGAAAGTTTAGTTCCGCTACGAACGGTACCTAATTGGTTTTTCGATTATGATGTTGTTTTGTAATTTTTTGAAGAGTAACTAAGTTTGTAGCTAAGGAATGAATCAGAAATTTCTTGAAAACAATGTTTTTAGTTTTTTCAGAAACTACAGAATTAAAAATTTTCGTCTCGTCACGAATGACGTTTCGCTAATTTTTTAAAATTAATTTGTTTATCAATTTAAAAAAGGAAAAATTAAAGTTTTAGTTACAGTACGAGTAAAAATTTTTCGTATTGAGATTACTGTTTAAGAAAAATTAAAAATTGGTCCTGACGCGAATAATGTTAATTTTTTTAATCGAAAATTAAATTTATTGTTGAAAATAAGTAAAAATTTTTCGTCTTGAGATTACTGTTTAAGAAAAATGAAAAATTGGTCCTGACGCGAATAATGTTTATTTTTTAAAAATCGAAAATTAAATTTATTGTTGCAAATAAGTAAAAATTTTTCGTGTCGAGATTATTGTTTAAGAAAAATTAAAAGTCGGTCCTGACGCGAATAATGTTTATTTTTTTCTAAAAATCGAAAATTAAATTTATTATTAAAGTTAAATGAAAAAATTCTTCGTCTTGAGACTACTATCTAAGAAAAATTAAAAATTGGTCCTAACGCGAATAATGTTTAAATTTTTTTATTGTAATTTTTTAAAATTAAAAATTAAATTTATTGTTGAAAATAAATAAAAAATCTTTCGTGTTAGGACCACTATTTTGGGATTTTTAAAAAACACAAAAAATGGTCCCACCACGAATGTTCGATTTTTTTGTCTGGTTACAAATTTAAAAATTAATTTTTTAAATTTCAGTAATCGGGGATGTTCCGTCTCAAGACCGTTTTTTTGGAATTAGAAAATTGGTCCCGACACGAATGATTTTTGATTATTATTTTATTTATTAATTTTGCAAAAAAATATATTTTATTTTTGGAAATTTTTAAAAGATTAAAAAACAACAGATGGTTGAAAAATGAAAATTCTGAAGAATTGTCGGAAATTTTCCTTTGAGAATACAGATCAAAGAAACCGCCGGATAAAAAATAACGGTCCCACAGCGAACAAAGTTGATTCATTTTTTCACTACAATGTTAATTTTTCTTCAAATTGCAAATTAACAAGTTCACAAGAAAAAATTAAGTTTTCGTGGCGGGACCAGAGTTTTGGAATTTAAAGAAAATAAAACTTTTGGTCCCGTCACGATTAATTTTTAATTTTAAAATTAACAATAAAATTAGGAGATAAAAAAAAAAGTTTAATTTTTAGATAAAAAATGAATCAAAGTTTTCGTGTCAGGACCAGAGTTTTTGAATTTTTAAAAAAATAAAACTTTTGGTCCCGGCACGATTAATTTTTTTTTAAATTAACAATAAAATTAGCAAATAAAAAATAAGTTTAATTTTTTGATAAAAAATAAATCGAAGTTTTCGTGTCAGAACCACAGTTTTGGAATTTAAAAATAAAACTTTTGGTCCCGCCACGATTAATTTTAATTTTTAATTTAAATATTAATTTTTTAAACCTTCGATAATCAAATTTATCCTTACAGTATGAATGAAAAAATTTTTCGTGTCAGGACCATTACTTTTAAATTTTTTAGGAAATATAAAAATTTTTTAATTAAAAAACTTGTTTAATCAAGGAACAATTATTCATTGTTCAATTATGAGGTTGTTAAGTTTTAAAAAATTATTAATAAAGTTTGTAGTCAAAAAGCAAATCCAAAATTGCGTGTCAGGCCCATTATTAAAAATTTAAAAAACGAAAAAATAAAAATAAAAATTATTAAATAAAGAACGAAAAAAAATAAAAAATAGTAATCCCAACACGAAAGAAATTTGATTAATTTTGTGACTCTGATTTGAATTTTGATTTTTAAAACTAATAAAATTCAAAGTTACAGTATCTTAGGTTTTTCTTGTCAAGACCACAAATTTGAATTTTCACTAAAAATAAAAAACTGGTCCCAGAGAGAAAAAATATCTGATTTGAATTTTGATTTTTAAAATTAATAAAATTGACAGTTACAGTATTTTAAATTTTTCTTGTCAAGACCACAAATTTGAATTTTCACTAAAAATAAAAAACTGGTCCCAGAGAGAAAAAATATCTGATTAATTTTTTTATTTTTAAAATTAAATTCAAAGTTACAGTATTTTAAATTTTTTTTGTCAAGACCACAAGTTTCGATTTTCACTAAAAATAAAAAACTGGTCCCAGAGCGAAAAAATATCTGATTAATTTTTTTACTTTTATCTTAATTTTGATTTTTAAAATTAAATTCACAGTTACAGTATTTTAAATTTTTTTGTCAAGACCACAAATTTGAATTTTCACTAAAAACAAAAAACTGGTCCCAGAGCGAAAAATATCTGATTGATTTTTTTATTTTTAAAATTAAATTCAAAGTTACAGTATTTTGAGTTTTTCTTGTCAAGACCACAAGTTTCGATTTTTACTGAAAACAAAAAACTGGTCCCAGAGCGAAAAAATATCTGATTAATTTTTTTACTTTTATATTAATTTTGATTTTTAAAATTAAATTCACAGCTACAGTATTTTGAGTTTTTCTTGTCAAGACCACAAGTTTCAATTTTCACTAAAAACAAAAATCTGGTCCCATAGCGAAAAAATATCTGATTAATTTCTCAACCAAGTTGAATACTGGTTAATTTGCGGGATTGGCGTTGCCCACGTCCGTTTATGGTAATTCTGGGGAACTGACGAGGCGAAACAACCTGTTCTTTCCGGACTAATTGGATTTTCGCGTGGCCAGGAAACCTCTCCTTTGAAAAGAAACACAACCTGGGGACTAGTTGCAGAGAAATTTAATATCCAAGTATTTAATGATACAAATTTTAAAATACAATATTCAGTTTTGTCTAAAAATCCATTACAGACTCCCAGGCCAAGGACCCCCGGCCCGGGTGATGCAGCAGAACTCCGTTATCGACGTCTTCGAGGAATCCAGGCCGTTGTCTGAAAACAAATCATAAAAATTCTTAAATTATTGCGAAATTGTCTCAACACGAATTTCCTAGAGTTCAAAAATATTAAATTTTAAAAAATTCCAGAATTATTAACTTTAAAAATTCTTAAATTATTGTAAAATTATCTCAACACGAATTTCTAGAGTTCAAAATTATTAAATTTTAAAAAATTCCAGAATTATTAACTTTAAAAATGTTAAAAATTATTGCGAAATTGTCTCAACACGAATTTCCTAAAATTTAAAATTTTAGAATCTCCAAATTCAGAAGATTCTAGAAGCTTTAGATGGATTCTAGAGGACTTCAGAAGCTCCTACAAAGTTCCAGAATTATTAACTTTAAAAATTTTTAAAATTATTGTAAAATTATCTCAACACGAATTTCCTAAAATTTAAAATTTCAGAATTTCCAAATTCAGAAGATTCTACAAAGTTCTAGAATTATTAACTATAAAAATTTTTTCTAAAATAAATTTTTTTAAATTAAATATTTTTAAAATTCGAATTTCTTTAAAAATTAAAATAAATTCTAAAAAAATTTTAAAAATAAATTTAAAAAAAATTTTAAAAATAAATTAAAAAAAAATTTTTTTGAATCTAAAAAACTTACAAGGCTGATTGAATTTCTGACAGAGGTGGTTGGGGTTCAGATAGGGGGATTCGAATTGGAGGTTGTTGATGGAAACAAGGGTCATGTTGAATCCGTCTGGAAATCCTGACGTTCTGAAGTCGAATTCATAGGCATTGTTGTTACTGTAATGAAAACTGCAATCAGAAGTCCCAAAAGTAGAATTAACACGACAAATTTCAAAATTTCCTTGAGAATTAATAATTTCAAATTGACCTAAGGTACCCGAACCCGAAGTGAAGTTGTTTATGAAAATGTCCAAGTTGTCCAGGGATACGGTATAAGTGATGTCCATGAAGACGGCCAGGAGGTCGTTTTCGAAGCCTTCGCTTCTACTACGGTACTGCGGACAATCTACCGTAATATCGGCCCGGAATCTGGAGCAGCAGAACTTCGAATTCGCGACGGAGGCGTTGTTACCGTATGCCGTCCGGGTCCAACAAGGGTCTTCTGGCCTAAAAACCGAATTTTCTTCTTTCATAAATATCCCGTTTCTTCTGATCAATTTCCCAGTTACAGTATCGTAATGAAAAGTCTGCGGATATGGATCCCAAATGTCTAGCAAAAATCCAAATTGAAAATCTCCTTGTGGAAGATCTTGCTGAAAATCACACCCGGAGGCGTTTCCGGCACAGTAAATCAAGTCCTCGTTCGGCGAAAAATAAAAATTTCCAGTTTGAGGACCCGTGTACCCGGTTACTGTAACCACCAATTCCGAATCCAGAAGGGCATAATGAGCTGAGAAGTTTGCAATCACGACATCCGAAGACACATTCGAAACAAATACAGTATTACTGTCGAATTCCACACATGGATCTAAAAATTCCGAAATTATTAATCAAATTTTAAAAATTCTATTTTTTTAAAAATTTCACTTTTATTTAAATTTAAAAAATTTATTTTTTTTAATTTATCTTTTTTTAAATTTTAAAATTCTATTTTTTTCGAAATTTATTTTTTTTATTTAAATTTTTAAAATTCTTTTTTTTAAATTTTTAAAAATTTACTTTTTTTTCAAAATTTTATTTTTTATTTTAAATTTTAAAAATTCTTTTTTTTTTAAATTTTACTTTTTAAAATTTTATTTCTTTTTTTAATTTTAAAAATTTACTTTTTTTTCGAAATTTTATTTTTTATTTAAATTTTAAAAACTTAGTTTTTTTATTTTTCTGAATTCAGAAAATTCTGAAACGTTTCAAAAATTTTTAAATTTTATAAAGTTATTAATTCTAGAATCTTTTAAATTCTGAAAAACTGGGATTTTCTGCTGGATTCTGGAGAATTCTATAGTTTCAAAAATTTCGAAAACTTTTATTGAATTTTAAGATTAAAAAAATTCAACTTACTGTCATTACTGTCAGGAACGGTGACGTAGGAGTACTCTCGACAGCATATGGCAGTGAAAAAAACAAAATCGGGATTACTCATCGCTGAAATAGATAATTTAAAAAATACTATTTTAATCAAATTTAAAAAATAAAGAAATTTTTAGAAAAAATTTAAATTTAAAGATTTTAAAAAAGTAAAAATTTAGAAAATAAAGAAATTTAAATAAAAAGAATTTAAAAAAATAAAGAAATTAAAATTAAAAAACTTAAATAAAATTAAAAAATAAAGAAATTCAAATTAAAAATTAAAAATTTAAATAAAATTAAAAAAATTAAAAAATAAAGAAATTTAAATAAAAAATTCAAAATTTAAATAAAAATAATTTTAAAAATTTTAAAATTTAAATAAAAAATTAAAAAATAAAGAAATTAAAATTTTAAAAATTTAAATAAAAATAATTTTAAAAATTTAAAAATTTAAATAAAAGATTAAAAAATAAAGAAATTAAAATTAAAAAAATTTAAATAAAAATAATTTTAAAAATTTTAAAATTTAAATAAAAAATTTAAAAATAAAGAAATTAAAATTAAAAACTTACATATTTCTTCAATAGAAATGCAGTTTTGACCATTAGGATCGAAAAATTGTCCATTATAAGACAAATATACAATTCCGGAGTCAATAAACAAATCATCAAGAAGATCCGGAAAATCCTTAGTTCCGTTCAAAAAAATCGGCAACTCCAACAATCCTACGCCATCCGGAACTTCTATCGTACACGATACTGTATCGTTACATTTAATCAAAATTCCTTCATTACCGTCCCAGTACTGTAATGGATTTATTTGTTTAAAATAATTTTCATCAATACTTTCATGATTAAAATTAAAAAATTTTAAATAATTAAAATACGGTATTGATGATTTCACAACATCCACATCAAGGTCAAATTTATAGACAACTTCTAGGTCAATTCGTCTGGAAGTATTTTGTTCAACATGTAACTTCGAGCATTGAGGAACATTCGCTCCTGTTATTCCTTCAAAAAGACAGAAAAAAAACAAAAAAACCAGCATTTCTTCGACGAAAAGCAACAATCTGTCCATCCTGAGTTCTTATCAAACGTGGAATCCATTATCGCAAAATATTTCATACTAAAAACGCAAATAAAACCAAACATAGTCCCACGGTCAAAATGCAAAGGTCATCCGGGAACTTTGAGATACATTCAAAAACGAAAATTAATTAGATCGGTTATTCTGCATTCTGCTCATTGGAATACTCCTCAGATTGGGCAATCAGAGCTGCAGCTTGTTCAGGCGGGACTGCCGTTCTCTGGATGGTGTTCATCATCTCCTCCATTGTGTCCGTGTGGTCTGGAGTTGGAGGAACTCCGTATTTTTCAATGTGAGTAGTCAGGAACATGTCGAATCTTTCCGTTTTCTTATATCGGTAGTAAAAATGCACAATCTCGCCGATACTGCGACCCGGTAACTGCAAAAACGAAAATAGCCATTTTCTGAAATTGAAAAACTCACAAATTCCGACCGAATTTTCCAGAACCGCTTTCCATAATAATGCAGACCTTGTTCGAACCTTTCTACGTCGTCCTCCGTCCAATTGAGGTATATTCCAAAGTGGGTTTTCCTGGGCAAGTTGACATCTGGTTTCTCGTCGACAAAAGCGGCTTTTGCTTTCGCGATATCATAGTTATTCTGCATAAGCACATAGAGCGCCTCTTCATTGTCCCAATAAGTGTATTGCGGATCGGTCCTTCTAGGATGAGCGACACCCGGAGCACTTGGCAACTTGCCATCGACGAATTCCTGAGAGATATCCAAAACGCTTCCCTGATATTCATTGAGATCCGCATCTGTCAACTTTTCATTGGGCTTCCAGAGGAGATCAGCATCATGACAAGGTTTATAATTAAGCTGAACTTCTGGAATGTTCATTTCCTAAAAATCACATTTGAATTTTTCGAACACGTTAATAAAGTCGATAGCGGATTTCGACTCAGAGGGATGAACAACAGGACCGAGATGGGGATTTTGAACTTACTTGATAAGCTGGCCCGATTCTTGGAGGCTTATAAAAGTCAATCAGAAAATCTACATCGTCCTCGCTGTCGTACCCTTCGGTCTCCCCGTTTTCAGCATTAATAAATTTGTAAAGCTCTGATTGAGAGATTTCGCCATCTTCTGCCTCCCCAGCGGTGTTGACGATGTCTGATGAACTAGCTTCACCGGATTCGACGGGGATTCCGTAGTACTTTCTCCTCAGCTCCTCAATGTCCATTTCTGCTTCTTCCTGAAGAGCTGCCAAGTCATTGTCCTCCTCCCCTTCGTGTAATTCGTCTTCTGCTATAGTGTCTGGAATGCAAAAACCAACAATAAAACAGAAAAGCGGGAAATTGATATATGAAACTTGCCTTCAACATCGACCCCGTCTTCGTCGTCCTCTCCAACAACGTAATCTCCGTCTACATTGTCTGGATTTTCTTTATCTTGGTTCGACGACATTATAGAAGAATTTAAAAATAAAATTCAAGAATAAAAGATAAAAATTGAGGAAACAGACGCCGAAGGCAGAAATAGCGAAACTCAAAAGCGAGCGCAGTCAGTTTTCCCTTCGAGACCGCCGGATTTGAACTCCGACGAAAAACCGGCCATGGCGAAACGTGCTTGACTGGCATCAAAGGGCGATAATTTTAAAATTTAATTTTTTAAAATTTTTTTTTCAGAATATTTTTCGATTTTTAACATGAATTTTATCATTTTATTTTTCTTAACATTGTCTGTAAAAGCAGTTGGTTTGTTTTTTCGTTTTGGGATTTTTTAAAACGTTCTTTTAGTGCCGCCTTTCAAGCTGCCGACGTCCACCCGATCCCCCCTGGACCCGGAACCCGAAGCCCCGACTTCAGGCACTACTTCCACGAACCGGGGTGCTTTATTGGAGTCTATTGCGATGCCCAAAGATTGCTCTACGTCCTGCAGCGGTTCAGTGATGGAATCCGTCAAATCGGGATTGGACATGAGCACCGATCTCTACTCCAAGTTCGAAGTCGTCTGCAAGTAGGTTTATATGTTGATTTTCATTTTAAGTAACTACTTTTTACATTAATTTTCTCTTAAATAATTAATTTTTATATCGACTTCATTTTAGGTAATAAATTTTTACATTTATTTCGTTTTAGGTAATTAGTTTTTATATCAGTTTTATTTTAGGTAATTAGTTTTTATATTAACTTTATTTTAGGTAATTAATCTTTACATTAACTTTATTTTAAATGATCAATTTTTATATCAACTTTATTTTAAATTATCAGTTTTTATATTAATTTCGTTTTAGGTAATTAGTTTTTATATCAATTTTATTTTAGGTAATTAGTTTTTACACTAACTTTATTTTAAATGATCAATTTTTACATTAACTTTATTTTAAATGATCAATTTTTATATAAACTTTATTTTAAATTATCAGTTTTTACATTAATTTCATTTTAAAAAGTTTATAATTTTTATTGTTAAAAAATAACTTTTATATTAATTTTTATTTTAAACACCTACTTTTTATATGAATTTTATTTCCAACTGGTATTGTGCGATTTTTGGTCATGTTTTCATTGGGATTTTTCCTAAGAATCTTTATAGAAATATTGTTGGATTTGACGTTGGATTTACCCGTGAACTTTTATTTCTTATATATTACTTAAAATTACTTAAAAAATGTAGAAAAACAACTCGTTATTTGTGTGACTTTGGATTCTGAAAATTTCAATTTTTAGAAGAACAATAATTTTCTAAATCTCTTGGAAGTACCCTTGTATTTTAGAATTAACTTCCTTTTCGTCAGTTGACTTTTCAATGAAGATAAATAACTTGATCGAAAAAATTTTTGATAGGTTTATTTTTGAATATTTTGCAAAATTAAATAATTTTTACCTAAAAATGCTTATTTTAGACAATATGACGAATCCCGGGCTTGTTTGGACGATTTGAAACATTGCAGTACCCCGAGTTTCTTCGACACCGTGACGAGCGGAATCAAGTACATGTGCGTCGAGCAGCGGCCTGCCTTTGAAGCCAACATTGACTGTGTGAATTCGGCCTTGGAAAGTGTCAATGCAGGTAAATAAAGCATACTGTAGTTTTTGATGAATATGATTTCCAGATTGTGGACGTCAATGTCACATCGATGCTATTGCTCAAGGTTTGACTTTGAAGACGTTTTTGGAAAAAGATTTCAAATTGCTTCGTTTACTTGATCCCCATATTGCGAAGATCAGCATGATAGAATCCTGTAGAGTTGTGAAATGTCTGCTTGGATGCTACAAATCGAAATTGAACATCAGATGCTCTGGAGTCGCCGGGTCGTTGCTGACAGAAGTGCTGATTCGTCCGATTGACGCCATTCGAGCCAGAGGCGGAATCATGACCAGTGTGGTTTCGCTTCTGCTTCCGACCCAATGCAAATTTTTCACTGTTCCTAAAGAAATGGAAAAATTACGAATGGATCCAAAAATCGAAGAAGATTTAAAACGACTTTATCCAACGACAGAGGTTTGGAGTTTTTTAAATTTAAATTAAAAAATTTTACAGATTCCATCACTTGCTGAACCGACGGATTTCGATCCTATTTTGAAGGAGATTTTGGAAAGTGTATCTGCGAGTTCGCCGCTGGAATTGTCCGAAAACGAAGATTACGGTATGATTAAAAACAAAAAAATGTAATTTTGTGAGTTTTTATCTTGTGAATTTTTGATTATGGTTGGAATTGATTAAACTAATGTGTTTTACTCGAGTGATGTACTAATGGTTTATTCTCAAAGATGGAAGATAATGTTCTCATTGATTTTGGAAAGATTATCATTTTCGGAAATCTTTACCGATCTTTTTCCCACGAAAACTCATCAGACAAAAATGACACATGATTTTTGTCATTATTTTTGAGATTTGTGTTATCATCTTTGAGATTTTTGGGATTTTTATTATTATTTTTGAAATTTTTTTATAATTTTTAAGATTTTTGTTGTTATTTTTATTTTTGGAATTTTTGTAATTATTTTAAAAATTTTTATTATTATTTTTGAAATTTTTGTAATTATTTTTAAAATTTTTTTATGATTTTTGTTATTATTTTTAAAATTTTTCATCATTATTTTTGAGATTTTTTTATAATTTTTGGGATTTTTAATTGTTTTTGAAATTTTTATCATTATTTTTGAAATTTTTTTTATTATTTTAAAAATTTTTATCATTATTTTTAAGATTTTTTTTATAATTTTTGAAATTTTTTTATTATTTTAAACATTTTTATCATTATTTTTGAAATTTTTTATCTGGATCTGGTTATTCACGTGTTTATCCATGATCCTTGAACCGGATTGGAATTTTTTATGTGATTTTAGAAATTAAAAAAATTTTAATTAAAAAGTTTAATTTTTCTAAAAAAATTTAAAAAAACAAAAAATAAAGATTTTAAAAAAAAATTAAAATTTTATTTGGAATTTTCTTAAAAAATAAAAAAAAATTAAAATTTAAAAAAAATAAAGATTTTTATCTGGAATTTTCCTAAAAAAGTTTTAAAAAAATTAAAATTTTTATTAGACGTGATTCTAAAAAGACCAAAAAACAGAAAATCAGGAGAAAAATCTCAAAGTGGTTTTATGAGTTTCTGTTTGTTTCAGTCTCCACGTGGTGAATTTTGAGCAAAAAAAAATAAAAACGAAAAAAGAGGTTTTTGATTTTTGATCCGAAAAATATAATTTTCCAAAATTTACAGTCATCGTTAAGAATGACCTAAGGGCATTTTTGAAGTAGGCTACAGTAAACCGAATAGTTCAAAAAATAACGAAAATTTTATTACATTTAATTCAAAAAAATTTGGTTACTGTAATAAAAATTTTTAAAAATTAATTTTGCAAAATTGTCTAATTTTTTTAAATTCGAAAATTTTAAATCTTAGTTCCAGAAAATTTTGTGGGATTCTGAAGATATATGTGAGATTCTTGAAGAATTCTGAATTTTCCAAAAAATCCAAAATATTTCTGTAAAATTCTAAATTAAAGAAAATTCTTTTAGAAATTTTTTAAAAGTTTCTAGAAATCTCTATGAGATTCTTGAAGAATTCTGAATTTTCCAAAAAATCCAAAATATTTCTGTAAAATTCTAAAATTTAAAAAAATTCTTTTAAAAAGTTTTTAAAAGATTCTAGAAGTCTATGAGATTCTTGAAGGATTCTGAAGGTTTTTTTTGAGATTCTTGAAGAATTCTGAATTTTCCAAAAAATCCAAAATATTTCTGTAAAATTCTGAAATTAAAAAAATTCTTTTAGAAATTTTTTAAAAGATTCTAGAAGTCTATGAGATTCTGAAGGTTTTTTTGAGATTCTTGAAGAATTCTGAATTTTCCAAAAAATCCAAAATATTTCTGTAGAATTCTAAAACTAAAAAAATTCTTTTAAAAAGTTTTCAAAACCTTATAAGATAAACTTTTTTAGAATTTTTTACTGTATTAAAAAAAATTAAAAATTAAAATTTTTTTGAAATTTTAAAATTATTTTTTGAAATCGTTTAAAATTGTTTTGAAATTATTTTAAATTATTTCGAAAAATTATTTTAAATTTTTTTGAAATTGTTTTAAATTGTTTTAAATTATTTTAAATTATTTCGAAAAATTATTTTAAATTTTTTTGAAATTTATCGTCATGTTGTTTTTGATTACGACCATCGAATTTGGAAAAATCCATTCCAGTAAAGTTTGTTAAATTTTTTATCGTTTAAAAAACCCCTCAAATACTGTAGTAACATTAATGTAAATTGATTATTTTAAAAAATAAAATAATATTGAATTTTCAATAGATACCCAAAAATCCGTAACTTTGGAATTTTGTTTTCGACTGTACGTTTCGTTCTTCTTCAACTCGTGCTGATTTCGAAATTGTTTTGAAACCAGTCTTCACTTGGTCTGTTAAACTAATCAAAATACTGGAAATTGATATATAGAAATTAAAATTTCACAAAATAAAAGAGGAATATTACTCGAGAAAAAACTATCAAGTAACTCAACTCTTTTCGTTTTTATATGAAATTTTTTAGTTCTTTGGTTGAAATATTGGAGAATAATCCAAACAGTAAAAAATTGATATATGAAAATTGGAAATTTTACGAAATAAGGAAGGAAATATTGTTAGAAAAGAAACTACCAAATAATCCAACTTTTTTCGTTTTTATGCAAAATTTTTTACTTCTTTGGTTGAAATATTGGAGAATAATCCAAACAGGAAAAAATTGATATATGAAAATTGGAAATTTTACGAAATAAAAAAGGAAATATTGCTGGAAAGGGACTGTCGACAGATTAACGAACTTCCTCGTTTTCTGATTGACGGTTTTTTTTGAGTTCAATGGTAAATCTGGCCAGTCAATGAGGCTTTTCGAACAACTTATTCCACTTTTTTTGAAATAAAAACCTAGGATTGTACGGTAAACTGTAAGGCGATCATTTTGTTTCATGATTTCGTTGAATAAATCAAACCCTATTTTACTTGCTCGGCCGCTTCCCATTCGAGTTCCAGATAGGTTTATAAAATCGTCCAAGAGTCACCATTGCGTCATCTTCGTTTTCGAAATCGATACTTTCCACGATCCGATTCGGCTTTTTAGGAACATCCAGTGGGGGCTTTCAGAAATCTTAAAATTGAGGATTTTCGAAATTCTCTTCAGGACCATTTTGTAAAAATTTTTAATTTTTAATTAATTTTAGAAAATTCCAAAATACAGTAGATATTTCTAAAATCGAAATTTTTATTTTCCAAATTCCCCTCAGGACCATTTTGTAAAAATTTTTTAATTTTAGAAAATTCTAGAATACAGTAGGCATTTCTAAAATCGTCTAAAATCAAAATTTTTATTTTCGAAAATAATTTTAGAAAATTTCAAAATACAATAGGCATTTCTAAAATCGTCTAAAATCGAAATTTTTATTTTCGAAAATAATTTTAGAAAATTCTAGAATACAGTAGGCATTTCTAAAATCGTTTAAAATCAAAATTTTTATTTTCGAAAATAATTTTAGAAAATTTCAAAATACAGTAGGCATTTCTAAAATCGTCTAAAATCGAAATTTTTATTTTCGAAAATTCCCCTCAGGACCATTTTGTAAAAATTTGTTTTTCTACAGTAATATCTATCGGAATTTCTTTGATTAACGACGATCACATGACTGAATCCACGACTTACAGAATCCAGATTTTTTATAAAATAACTGAATTTCGTCAAAATGATTGTTTTATGGTTTTTTCGAGAGATTTCTGATTTCTGAAGTCGAAAAAGTCGTAAAATTGAAGGCGGGACTTTTAGTTTTGAAAAAATTATATAAACTTCAGAATCGAAAAATTCGATCATATTCCGAAAATCGTAAAAATGGGAACTGATGCTATTGTTGAAGAACAACTTCGAAAAACTTCGATTTCTGATCATTCAAGACCCAGATTCGATTCTGAAAGCAGTCTTCTTAGTGACTATGGGTTAGTTTTAAAATTGTTAAAAAAAAAAGAGTTATTTAAAAAATAAAAATTATTTAAAAAATAAAAATTGTTTAAAAAAAAGAATTGTTTAAAAAAATAAAAATTATTTAAGAAATAAAAATTATTAAAAATAAAAGTTATTAAAAAATAAAAATTCTTTAAAAAAATAATTTGAAATTTTTCGAAATTGTTTAAATAAAAAAAATTAAAATTATTTAAATTTTTGAAATTATTTAAATTTTTGAAATTTAAGAGGAAGCAGAACCACGAGTAGAGTTATTCAAGGAAAAAGATTGTTGATGTTGGATGGATACAGTATGACTGTCGAGGATCTGAATGACTGCCATGATGGACTCTGTCATATTGAGCTGGCTGAATCTGCCCGTCAGAGGATCATAAAGGCCAGGAGTTTCTTGGAGAAGTGTGCCCAAGAACACAAAAGTCAGTTTTTTTAAAAATTAGAAATTTCGAAAATCTAGTTGAAGTTTAAAGAATACTGTAGAAACTTCTGAAATCTTCTGAAAGTACTGTAGAAGATTCTGAATTCTTCTGAAAGTACTGTAGAAGATTCTGAATTCTTCTAAAAGTACTGTAGAAGATTCTGAAGTCCCCCGAGAATACTGTAGAAGTTTTTAAAGTTTTCTAAAAGTACTGTAGAAGATTCTGAAGTCCCCCGAGAATACTGTAGAAGTTTTTAAAGTTTTCTAGAAATGTCCTAAAAGTTTCTAGAATCTAGCAACAGATTCTAAAATTTTTGAAGACGTTTTAGAAGCTTCTGAAAATTTCCAGAATCTCTTGGCAACTTCTAGAATTCTGTGGAAATTTCCAGAATCCGATAGGAGATTCTAAAAGTTTTATTAAAACTTCTGAAAAAATTTCAGAATCTCTTAGGAACTTCAGAATCCAGTAGACTTCTAGAATCCTTCAGAATCGGATGAGATTTTCGAAATTGAGATTCTGGAGATTCGTTCCGAGATAATTTTTGACTTTTTTACTAGTATAGTTGATAACTTTGTTGATTACAGTAGTCTACGGAATCACGACGGGATTCGGAACTTTCGCAAATGTGAAAATTAATCCGGCTGAAATCCAGCAGTTGCAACTGAATCTGATCCGATCGCATGCGACGGGGTACGGGGAGCCCCTGAGTCCGCAGAAGGCGCGGATGCTGCTGGCTTTGAGGATAAACGTGCTTGCCAAGGGCCACAGCGGTATATCCCTCGAGAACGTGGACAAACTGATCGCTGCTTTCAATGCTTTCGTTGTTAGTTACGTGCCGGAACAGGGAACAGTGGGATGTTCTGGTGATCTTTGTCCTCTTGCTCATCTAGCCTTAGGGCTTCTAGGAGAAGGACGAATGTGGTCTCCAAAAACAGGATGGAAAGATGCCAGTACAGTATTGACAGAAAATGGTTTGACAAAAATGGAATTAGGTCCCAAAGAAGGTCTAGCACTCATCAACGGGACCCAGATGGTGTCCGCCCTAGGGGCCATGGCGGTCCAGAGGGCAGAGAACATCGCGAAACAAGCCGACGTCATCGCTGCCCTCACGTTGGACGTCCTGAAAGGCACCACCCAAGCCTACGATGCCAGTGAGTCAATTTAAAATCCAAAAATCACACTTAAAAATTAAAAATTAAAAATTAAAAATATTCATTATTTCGAAATTGTTTCAACACGAATTTCGAAAATCCAGAAACTTCCAGAATCTGATATTTCTGGTATTAGTTTATGACATCTTACTGAGTCCTGGAAGAATCTAGCAGCTTCTGAAAGTTCTAATTATATTTTGGAAGATTTCTGAAAACTTTCAAATTCTAGAAGTATTCGAAATTTTTTGGAATTTTTTATATTTTGAAAGATTTCTGAAGCCCTAGTAAAAATCTAGAAGCTTCTGAAAGTTCTGATTATATTTTGAAAGACTTTTGAAAACTTTCAAATTCTAGAAGTATTCGAAATTTTTTAGAATTTTTTATATTTTGAAAGATTTCTGAAACTTTTGTAAGACATCAAGTACTTCTGAAAGTTCTAATTATATTTTGGAAGATTTCTGAAAACTTTTAAATTCTAGAAGTATTCGAAATTTTTTGGAATTTTTTATATTTTGAAAGATTTCTGAAGCCCTAGTAAGAATCTAGAAATTTTCATTTAGATTCTAGAAGATTTCTGAATATCTCATGAAATTTCGAAAGATTCCGAAATTCTTTATTTAAATTCTACAAAACTTCGAAAATTTCCATAAAATTAAAAATTTTCTATCTTGATTTTGGAAAGTTTTGTAAAATTTCAGAATTTTATTAAATTTTAAAAAACTCTAAAAACTAAGAAATTTTCGATCTGGATTCTGGAAAGTTTTGTAAAATTTCAGAATTTTATTAAATTTAGAAAAAATCTAAAAATTAAAAATTTTCTATCTGGACTTTGGAAAGTTTTGTAGAATTAAAAAATCTAATTAAATTTAGAAAAAATCTAAAAATTAAAAATTTTTATATATATCTGGAAAGTTTTATAAAATTAAAAAATCTAATTAAATTTAGAAAAATTCTCACGAAACTGGTGAATAATGATTTCAGAAATCCACCGTGTTCGGCCTCACAAGGGCCAGAACGACGTCGCGAGAAGACTCCGTTCCCTTCTTCACTCGGATCTGAATCCTTCTGAAATCGCAGAATCCCACAGGAACTGCGGAAAAGTCCAAGATGCTTATACTCTGAGATGCGTTCCTCAAGTCCACGGAATCGTCCACGAAACGATAGAATTTTGCAAAGGGATCATCACGAAGGAGCTTAATTCGGCGACGGATAATCCGTTAATTTTCCCGGATCAGGACCAAATTTTATCCGGAGGCAATTTCCATGGAGAATATCCGGCGAAAGCCCTGGATTACCTGGCCATAGGGGTCCAGGAGCTGGCCCAGATGAGCGAACGGAGACTCGAACGTCTGGTGAACCACGAATTGAGCGGTTTGCCGACATTTCTTACAAAATACGGTGGATTAAACAGTGGATTTATGACAGTCCAACTTTGTGCAGCTTCATTAGTGTCCGAAAACAAGGTCCTTTGTCATCCATCTTCTGCAGATTCCATTCCGACGAGCTGCAACCAGGAGGACCACGTGTCCATGGGGGGTTTCGCGGCGAGGAAGGCGCTGAAGGTGGTTGAGCACGTGGAGGCGGTGCTCGCGATGGAGTTAATAGCAGCTTGTCAAGGAATGGAATTTCTAAAACCTTTAAAAAGCACAAATACACTTCAAAAAGTTTACGATATCGTCAGAACGGTCTTCAAACCGCTCGAAGAAGACAGATTTATGCAACCAGAAATTCAATCTGTTATTCAACTTGTTAGAGAAAACAAAATTTGGACTACAGTAGAACCATTTTTAGAAAGAATGGCGGATTTAGAATCCGATTTTCCCGATGTCCTGAGGCAACAAACGGCCAGCCCCACCGGCCACGGACCCAACCACAGAAACACCCCCGGATTCGACAAATTCGCTCATTGAAAATTATTAATTTTATTTAAAAAAACATTTAGAAACATAAAAATTCACACACCGGAAATCGGGGTTTCTGAAGTCGATTATGTGTCTTCCAAAAAAACTACAAGTTCTTTAGCAATGTCGTAATGGACAATCGTGGTGGGATGCCAAAGGTCGTGGTATGCATAGGCACTAATGTCTCTTGGTCTGAAAATTTTACTTTTATTGTAAATTAGTGAAAGTTATATTTTTTTAAATTCTTATTTTTTTAAATTTCACTTTTATTGTAAATTCGTAAAAATTATATTTTTTAAAATTCTTATTTTTTTTAAATTTCACTTTTATTGTAAATTCGTAAAATTTCTATTTTTTTACATTCTTATTTTTTTAAAATTTCACTTTTATTATAAATTCGTAAAAATTATATTTTTTAAATTCTTATTTTTTTTAAAATTTCACTTTTATTGTAAATTAGTGAAAATTATATTTTTTTAAATTTCACTTTTATTGTAAATTAGTAAAATTTCTATTTTTTAAAATTCTTATTTTTTTTAAATTTCACTTTTATTGTAAGTTAGTGAAAATTATATTTTTTAAATTTCATTTTTAAAAAAGTTACATAGGAAAATTTTGATGATTTTTTTGAATCATTTGTTGTGATTAAAGAATCAGAGAATGAAGTGGAAGTTCATTGACAAGGGGTTCGTTTTAAAAAAGGGTTTAGGGGTCCATTTGTAAGATATTGATTTCCAAAAACAGGAGGGTTTAGAAGTTTATTAAAAATAAGAGAATCTAGAAGTTCGATTACGAAAAAAAAGAGAAATTAGAAATTCTTTCAAAAATGAGAGAATTTAGAAGTTTGATTATGGAAAAAAGAGGAGTTAGTGATTCATCAAAAAATGGAAAAATTTAAAAATTTGGTTACGGAAGAAAGAGAAATTAGGATTCATCCAAAAATGAGAGAATCTAGAAGTTTGATTACAAAAAAAAGAGGAGTTAGAAATTCTTTCAAAAATGAAAAAGTTTAGAAATTCAATCACGAAGGAAAGATGAGTTAGAAATTCTTTCAAAAATGAAAAAATTTAGAAATTCGTTTTCAAAAATGAGAGTTAAGGATTCATCCAAAAATGAAATTTACTCAACTGTACGGTGGATGTTCTCCGGCGATATTTGTTTTTCCTATTTTGCAAGATCTATATCGTTTTTAGATCAGTATTTTGGTATCTGGATTAACTTAACATATAAATTGAGCAACAAGTGTTGGGACCAGTGAATCCAAGATAACATAAAGGTTAAAATACCCACAAAAAAGTGTAACTTTTGATTCAGTAAACATTCAAATCGTCATTATTAGGTTACATTTTCATCACAAATCCTAAATATTCATGAAAAATATGATTCTGTTACATTTCGCAATTGTTACGAGATCAAAAATTGTTTTTTTTTGTGTATTGGAGCTGTTTTCGGATAGTGATTTTGACAGCTCCAATAAATTTCGGATAGTGACTAGAAACTCCTAATATGAGTCGGAAATAGACACTATCCAAAATCTCTACACACGAAAATTGTAACTTTTGACCTAGTAATAAATAATAATCGTCACTATTAAGTTACTTTTTCGTTACAAAAGTCAAATATTTATGAAAAATATGATTTTCTTACATTTCGCAATTGTTTCTTTTTAGATGAGTTTTTTCTTAATTGTTATAGTAAGTTAATTTAATTATTAAAAAATTAATATATAAAAAATGAAATAAATCTTGCGAAATAGGAAAGGAACAAATTCCGCTGGGGAACAACTGCCGTAGTCGCCAGAAGTGGACCCCGTCGCTGGTGTTTAAAAATTAAAAACAAACTCACAATGTGTCTTGTTTCTGGTACGAAAACGGCTCTGTCGTGTTGAGGGGACCGATGGCTTTGAACATGGCCGAATTCAGATCGAAAAGTCTCAGATTGATTTTCTTGTTGGAAGTTTCTTTGGAGATATTCAGAACGAGTGACCGTATTTGCTAAAATCACAATTGTATAAAAATTTTATAAATTTTATAAATTTTTAAATTTTATAGATTTTTAAATTTTATAAATTTTATAAATTTTTTAATTTTATAGATTTTTAAATTTTTGAATTTTATAGATTTTTGAATTTTTAAATTTTATAGATTTTATAAATTTTTGAATTTTTGAATTTTTAAATTTTATAAATTTTTAAAATTTTTGAAGATTTCTGAAAAAAGTTCCTGTTCGATTTCAAACGACTCCAGAAGTCTGAATTAGATTCTGAAACGCTTTAGAATCTTCTATTAACTTCTAGATTTTTCCACGAGATCTAGTTAATCCTAAAATTTTCGCGGAGATTATAAAAAATTGAAGAAATTTCAAATATTTCAAAAAATTTCAGAAACTTGTACCAAATTCTGGAAATTATTATAGAATTTTAGAAATCTCAAAAATTTTAAAAAATTTCAAAAATTTCAAAAATTCTAAAAAATTCTAAAAAATTCTAAAAAATTTTAAAATATTTCGAAAATTTTAAAAAATTTCAAAAAATTTTAAAAATTTCGAAAATTTTAAAAAATTCTAAAAAATTTCGAAAATTTTAAAAATTCCAGAAATTTTTGCAAGATCAGATAACTCTGAAATTTTCGATTATGTTTTAGAAAAATTTTTTTAAATTCTAAAATTTCAAAATAGAATTTTTGAAATTTAATTATATATGGATTCTTACTGTATTAATCTGGGCGATGGAAACGGCAAAACTGTCCTTGATCAATTCCCCGTCTTCGGCGAACTTCAACCCAGGAGCAGTGCTCAAATCCGGGAGATTCGTCAGCACGATCGTCGAAAGCGAAAGACAGTCGGTTTTCAGAAGGGTTTCGACCGACTTCTGGAGGTTGGTGATGATCGAAGTCGCATTAGTTTCTCCAGAAAAAAGATCAATAAGTCCTCCGACTTGGAGAACGACTATCGTATCTGAAAATTAATTAAATTTACAAAAAAAATAAAATAAAAAATTTACAAAAAAAATAAAATAAAAAATTTACAAAAAAAATAAAATAAAAAATTTACAAAAAAAAATAAAATAAAAAATTTATAAAAAAAAAAATAAAATCAAAAATTTATAAAAAAAAATAAAATCAAAAATTTACAAAAAAAAAAGTAAAATTGAATTTTACCAAGTGGATATATGAGATCTGAAAATCCCGGATTTCATATATCCGCATTTCGAAGACCAACTTTGAATTTTGGCTTGAGGTTTTGAAAAATAGACATCTTTGGAAAATAAAATTAGTTAGACTTAATTTAATGGATATATGAGATCCCAAAAATCCCGGATTTCATATATCCACTAAATGAAAATTAATTTTGGATTTTGATTTGAGGTCTTGAAAGGTAAAATAAAATTGAATTCTACCAAGTGGATATATGAGATCCCGAAAATCCCGGATTTCATATATCCGCACTTCGAAGATCAATTTTGAATTCTGGCTTGAGATTCTGAATCTGAACTACTTGAAGATCCCAAAAAACAAATCGATTAGATTTCATGAAATGGATTTGTGAAGTCTCAAATTTCGAACAAATATGATTCAAAGAAAACAAAGTCGATTAAATTTCGACTGGGAGATTTACGAAATCCGAGATTCCATATATCCGGATTTTCAAGATTAACTTTCATTTTTGATTTTGAATTCCGAATTTGAAGCAAAATTTAAAAAATGAAAACAATTAAATGGCTTGGATTTCGTCCAGCGGATTTACGAAATCCGGGATCTCATATATCCGAAATTTTAAAAGTTAACTTTCGATTTCGATTTTGATTTAGGATTTCAAGAACATAAAAATGATTTGAAAAAGCTAATTGGATTTGTAAAATCTCGGATTTCATATATCCGGATTTACGAAATCAACTTTATATTTTGATTCTAGATTTGAAATCTGCAGATTTGATTACCGTATTTTAGGTACTTTTTGACTGAGTTTTAAAATAGTCAATTTTCTCGTCGAGACCCGAAAAATACGAATTCAAGCAGAATGACTTTCTACCACAACTGTCGATTTCGGATTCGAAAATAGATTCGAATAAAATTATTTTAATTCAAAAATTGGAAAATTAAAATTAAAAAATTCCGAAAAATTGAAATTAGGAAATTCCGAAAAATTAAAATTAGGAAATTTCGAAAAATTAAAATTAGGAAATTTGGGGAAAATTAAAATTAGGAAATTTCGAAAAATTAAAATTAAAAACTTTCAAAAAATTAAAATTAGGAAATTTCGGAAAATTGAAATTAAAAATTTTCGAAAAATTAAAATTAGGAAATTTCGAAAAATTGAAATTAAAAACTTTCGAAAAATTGAAATTTCGGAAAATCGACAATTTTGTTCTCGACACGAAAACGAACCTCGATCGGCTTTGATGGTTTTCCTGTTGGCAAATTGCTCGACTTGCCACTGAACTCCGGACCAGTCGTCGAAGTAGAAATTCGATCTTCCGCTTCTGGCTCCGCTGTAGGCGTAATTGAAGTACTGTAATTTTAAATTTAATCTAAAATTAAAAAATTAAAAATACTTTTTCACATTTGAGCATTTGATTCAGGTACTCTGCCCAAACAGGTCCGTTGGAATTTCTCAAAAATCCGTGGCTTTCGTCGTGGGAAATTTCGGCTCCGTCGTCGCTCAGCCCATCTCCGAAAACGACCAAAACGTTACAACCTACAGTATGAGGCTGAAAATTTTTTTATAATTTTAAAATAAAATTTATAACTTTTTATAATTTAATTGAAATTTTTTTAATTTCAAAAATAAAATTGAAATTTTTATAATTTTAAAAATAAAATTGGAATTTTTATAATTTTTATAATTTAATTGAAATTTTTTTAATTTCAAAAATAAAATTGAAATTTTTATAATTTAATTGAAATTTTTTTAATTTGTAAATAAAATTGGAATTTTTATAATTTAATTGAAATTTTTTTAATTTCAAAAATAAAATTGAAATTTTTATAATTTAATTGGAATTTTTTTAATTTGTAAATAAAATTGGAATTTTTATAATTTTAAAAATAAAATTGAAATTTTAAAATTTTTATAATTTAATTGAAATTTTTTAATTTCAAAAATTTTGTTTAAAACTTTTTTTAATTTTAAAATTTTTCGAAAATTTTAAAACTTTGAAACTTTTCGGAATTTCTCAAAATTTTTCTGGAATACTCCAAAATTCAAAAAATTCGAAAATAAAAATTTTAAAAATTCGAATTTTGAAGTTTTTTAAAAATTTATTTCGAAACTTTTTAAATTTGTATTTATTTTTTACAATGTTACTACTTTATATAAACTTACAAAATGATGGATAACTGTGGTGTTTGAAAAATTTATTAAAATTAAAAAAAATAATATTCGTAATAAATTGGAAAGCATGTCCGAAAAGCGACCGAACGAGTGTAAAACGAATTTCGACGTGAACTGGCCAGTGACCAGTCTTGTCTAAATACGGCCAAAACCGTCCGATTTGCCACCTGATCAAATTGGAAAGCCTGGTCAAGTTAACAAAAGTATTTTGTTTGTCCATTTTCGATCTTAAAACGATTTTAGTTATTTTTGAATTTAAAAAAAAATTATTTAATCCCAAAAATTAGTAATTTTTTGAATTTAGAAAAAAAATTAATTTTAAAAATAAATAATTTTTTGCAATTTTCGAAAAAAAATTAATTTTAAAAATAAGTAATTTTTTGAATTTTAACAAAAAATAGTTATCTTTGCAATTTTCAAAAATAAATGATTTTTTGAATTTTAACAAAATTAGTTAATTTCAAAAATAAGTAATCTTTGCAATTTTCGAAAATAAACCAATTTTAAGAATAAATGATTTTTTGAATTTTAACAAAAATAGTTATTTTTGCAATTTTCAGAAATAATCCAATTTTAAAAATAAATGATTTTTTTGAATTTTAACAAAATTAGTTAATCCCAAAATAGTTATTTTTGCAATTTAAAAAAATCAGTTAATTCCAAAAATAGGTGATTTTGGAATTTGTAACTGTCAAAAACCGAAAAGGATAAAAAGTACTCGAAACAAAAGCGCTCAAGTATCTCTTCGCCCGAGGTGCTAACAAGCAGAAAACCAGTGACCGGTCAAGAGATTCTTGCGGCAATAAGAGCTCGTTCAAGAGGTCAAAAACAAGGATGGGCGTTGCTCTTTCATGTTCCACAAAGTCTGGAACAAATCAGTTCGCTTCAGATCTCGATTTGAGGAATGCAGTACTCTGGGAAAATCTTAATCTTCTTTTGTGTCTTTGGAAATGTAAGTTTTCTATTAACTACGGTATTCAGTGCTTGTCCAATTTAGCATTTACTTCCAAACATAAGTAGTTAAATGTCGTAAAAAAGTAATCAGAATTTCTAATTTTTTTTAATAATATTAAATTTAATGATTTTTAAAACCAAAATCCTTCTTTATCCTCCCTCAAGCAAATCGGTGTTCTTAAAAGTTCATCGGACTTTAAATTGGGTTATTTTTAGAATTAAACATAAGTGGTTAAGTATTGTAAAAAAGTAATCAGAATTTCTAATTTTTTAGTAATATTAAATTTAATGATTTTTAAAACCAAAATCCTTCTTTATCCTCCCTCAAGCAAATCGGTGTTCTTAAAAGTTCATTGGAATTTAAGTTATTTTTAGAATTAAACACAAGTGGCTACATATTGTAAAAAAGTAATCAGAATTTCTAATTTTTTTTAATAATATTAAATTTAATGATTTTTAAAACCAAAATCTTTCTTTATCTTCCCTCAGGCAAATCGGTGTTCTTAAAAGTTCATCGGACTTTAAATTAGGTTATTTTTAGAATTAAACACAAGTAGTTAAATGTCGTAAAAAAGAAATTAAAATTTTCGATTTTTAGTAATATTAAATTTAGTGAAGTTTTTAAAACCAAAATCCTTCTTTATCCTCCCTCAGGCAAGTCGGTGTTCTTAAAAGTTCATCGGACTTTAAATTAGGTTATTTTTAGAATTAAACATAAGTGGTTAAGTATTGTAAAAACATGAATTTAAAAAAATTGACTAGATTTGATATTATTAAAATTGGAAAATTATTTTTTTTCCTGTCCTCCCTCAGGCAAGTCGATGTTCTTAAAAGTTCATCTGATCTGAGACTATCTTTAAAATCAAACTTCTGTAATATAACATAAATTTCTATTTTTAACAATATTAAATCTATTCCGTTTTCTTTTTTAAATTATCTCCTTCTTTGTCCTTCGATAAATTAATTACACAAAAAAGTATAACTTTTGGCGCAGTAATAAATAGTAATCGTTACTATTAAGTCACTTTTTCGTCACAAAAGTCAAATATTTTAAAAAATGTGATGATTGTTACATTTCGGAATTGTTTTTTGTGTATTGGAGCTGTTTTTGGATAGTGATTTTGACAGCTCCAGTAAATTTCGGATAGTGACTAGAAAGTCCTGCTTTAAGTTAGAAATAAACACTATCTAAAATCTTTACCCGCAAAAAGTGTGACTTTTGATTCAGTAATAAATAATAATCGTCACTATTAAGTTACTTTTTCGTTACAAAAGTCAAATATTTATGAAAAATATGATTTTCTTACATTTCAGAATTGTTACGAGATCAAAAATTGTTTTTTTTTGTGTATTGGAGCTGTTTTTGGATAGTGATTTTGGCAGCTCCAGTAAATTTCGGATAGTGACTAGAAAGTCCTAATATGAGTCGGAAATAGACACTATCCAAAATCTCTACACACGAAAATTGTAACTTTTGACCTAGTAATAAATAATAATCGTCACTATTAAGTTACTTTTTCGTTACAAAAGTCAAATATTTATGACAAATATGATTTTCTTACATTTCGCAATTCTTATAAAACTAAAAGTTACGCTTTCTTTGTGTACATAACACGTGATAAATCTCGACTTCATACGTGATATATCTGTTTAATTTTCTTTTTTAAATCCATCCTTTGCTCTGAATAAACATAACACGTGATAAATTTTCCGTTTTCAGTAACTGTGAATTTGTTTTATTTTATCAAAGTTGACAGAATTCAGAATCGAAGTTTTGAATTTTGGTTCTATGAAAATATTTATGAATTTTTCTTTTTCAAAAAAATTGTTTTATATAAATTAAAAGTTTGAAGATATCCAAATTTTTAAAATAAAAATATAATTTGCAAATTGTGTTCTAAAACCAAAAATTGAGATTTCGAAAGATGTATCTCGACACGAAAATTTTAAATTTCGAAAATTATATCTCATCAAGAAAAGTCCAAATTTCAAAAATTATATCTTAGCGCGAAAAATCTCAATTTCAAAGGTTGTGTTTTATTATGAAAAATTTGGATTTCAAAAGTTATATCTTAGCACGAAAAGTTTGAATTTTCAGAGTTGTATCTTAGCGCGAAAAGTCCAAATTTCAAAAGTTACATCTCACCGAGAAAAGTTCAAATTTCGAAAGTTACATCTTACCAAGAAAAGTCCAAACTTTCTGAGTTGTATCTTAGCACGAAAAGTCCAAATTTCGAAAGTTATTTCTCAGCACGAAAAGTCCAAATTTCGAAAATTACATCTCACCGAGAAAAGTTCGAATTTCAAAAGTTATTTCTTAGCACGAAAACTTTAATTTCGATTTTGAATTCTGACTGTCAACTTTGATAAAAATAAAGCATCGATTTGTTAACTCATCTTAGATGAAATGATTTTTTATACAGTAATCATTATCGAAAATTAATTTTTAGATAGCATCAGGAGACAGCAGTTGTGACTGTCATGATATCCCGACTTGTCGATGCGAGAAATACGCCTGCCATTGCAAGGAATCCCTCGAGCTTCCATGTGTCTGCAAACTGCCTTCAAAAGAACAAGTAAATTTTTAAAATCATCACAATTATCGATTTCAAATTTCTCAATCAAATCAAACTAATTCAAAAATTTTAAATCTAAAAATTTCGAAAACTTTAAATCTAAAAACTCCAAAAATTTTAAATTTCAAAATTCAAAGTTTTTAAAAATTATATAAATTTGAAAGTTTCAGAAATTTTAAATTTCGAAATTTAGAAAATTTTTAAAATTTTGAATTCGAAAATCCGAAAATTTTCAAATTATACAAAATTGAAATTTTTAGAAATTTTAAATTTTAAAATTTAGAAAAACTGAAAAAATTGAAATTTTAGAAATTTTGAATTTGAAAATTTCGAAAAATTGAGAAATTTTAAATTTTGAATTTTAAAATTTAGAAAAATTGAAAAAATTGAAATTTTAGAAATTTTGAATTTTAAAATTTAGAAAAATTAAAAAATTAAAATTTTAGAAATTTTGAATTTTAAAATTTAGAAAAATTGATATCTTTGGTTACTACTTTATCGGAATTTTCAGTTTGACAATTGTATGAAGGACTGTCAACCATCCTGTTTGGGGTCTTGTTTGGCCTTCAACCCCGTGACGACTTGCGAAACAACTTGTAAGTCCGCTTGTTCTATTACTTGTCCTTCAAGGATCAAAACCAAACTTCTGAAGACATCGTTGACTGAATTCTGTTTGAATGACTGTTTGGCCGATTGTTTGTTGTCTTCGAATTTCAAAAAACTGGCGTTACTGGACGGAAAAGCGAAACACCAATGTCAGGACCTGTGTCAATCGTCCTGCGAAAAAACGATAATTCCGGCTGTTGATGAAGTTCCAAATGACGGGATTATCTTCGCTACGGATAATACGAATCTTAAAGAAGCCACTTTTTCGAAATATGGATGTACTCAAAAATGTCACGCTGAATGTAACGACAAATGTGTGACTTCAGGAGCTCCGAACGAAGTCTGTGTCCCGACTTGCGACGCTTTCTGCAGCCAGAAATGCGACATCCCGGGGTCCAGACTGCCGACGGCCATGTGCGTCAGTGCCTGTCGGCCGGGCTGCGAGAAGTCCTGTGTCCTCGACAAGACCCTAGAAGTTGTTTTTGGTTTTGTTGAAAAAACAAAAAATATTAATTTTAAAAATTTTGATCAATTAATGCAAAAAGAAAAATTATATCTTCAACCATTTAAATTTCATCAAATTCCTCCAATTGCTCAAGTGATCCCTGTTCCGACAGAAACTCGATTTTTACAAAATCAAAAAATTCAACAACCACATCAAACTGTTCCGATTCCGGTAAATCCAGAAATAAAACTACCTTCGACGTCCGTCAACTGCCGTCTGGCGTGTCTGCCGTCCTGCGTGGCCCAGTGCGGGGCCCTCCAGAGACCCCATCTGAACTGCTCGAGGCTCTGCGACCGGACTTGCGAACTCAACTGCTCCCCCGGGTTCCCGACCACCTTCGGATCCTATCCTTCTTCTCAATCCGAGATCCAGACAAAATGCAGAGAACAACTTTCCCTAAAATGTGGAGCTCTTTGTCAATCCTCAGAATGTGCAGAAATCTGTTCCAACGCCGTCAGATTCCTCTGTACTCGTTCGGCCGAATGTAACGGAATCTGTCAAAAATCCTGCAGTCAACATTGTCTCATCAACGACAAAGCCTTCGCCCAATGCGGACCCAGTTGCGCAGAATCCTGTCAGAGAGAATGCCGATTATCCGATGCAATCCGTAACGAATGTCAAACAAATTGCCTAGGAACTTGTGGAAGAAAATGCGAAACAACTTCTCCAACGCCTCCACTCAAGTACCAATGTACCACGAATTGTCCTCAATTATGTCATTCAGTTTGTTTCGAATAATTCCTCACAAAAAACGAACCTTAACAAAAGCGAGTTTTCAAAAAAATGTAATTTTCGGTTCAGTAACAATTTCGAAATGTAAGAAAATCATATTTTTCATGAATATTTGACTTTTGTGACGAAAAAGTAACTTAATAGTGACGATTATTATTTATTACTGAATCAAAAGTCACACTTTTTATGTGTAGAAAATTTGAATAGTGTCTATTTCCGATTCAAATCTGAACTTTCTAGTCACTATCCAAAATTTACTGGACCTGCCAAAATCACTATCCGAAAACAGCTCCAATACACAAAATATAATTTTTGATCCCGTAACAATCGTCACATTTTTCATGAATATTTGACTTTTGTGACGATTATTATTTATTACTGAATCAAGTTACGCTTTTTTGTGTGAAGTTATATATCATTTTGAAGATCTTGAAGGGCTGATTCTGAATCTGCACTTTGAGAAGTTCAAAAATATATGTTGTGACTTGGTGTAGAAATAGGGGAGAGATGTACTTGAGTTTTTATAGAACAAAAAGTCACAATCTTCTGTAAAAAAATATTTAAAAAATAAAAACATAAACCTCGTAAAGTTACGGTAGTCGTGCTAGGACCGCCCGGTCAGGGAGCGCCGCCCGGCCGGCGTCTCGTCGAGTCCCAAAATTATAAAACTTGTTTGAAAATTCGCTTTTATTAAAGTTCGTTTTTTATCAATTAATTTATTTTTTTCTGCTCAATAGAACTGGTCAAGTTCGAAATAAATTATTCAAATGGATTTCGAGGAACGTTGGGGTTGTAGCCGTAGGTGGGACCGAGGAGGGTTCCCGGGACGAAGGAATTCGATTTCAAAAAAAGTCTGTTGTAAAATGGAAATCGGTTCTCGATGGGATTAGGTCTCGATTCTGGAAAATTATTAATTTTTAAAGTAAAATTTTCCAAAATACAATAAAAACTGAAATTTTTAAGAATTTCAAAAAATACAAATATCATTCAAATTTTAAAATTCTGGAAGTTTTTAGAAATCATAATTTAAAAAATGAAATGTTATTTTTTGAAACGAATTTTAGGGATCTTCTAGAAACTTCAGAATTCTTTTGAAAATTGAATTTTTTGAAATTTTTGAAAATTTGTAAAAATTGAAATTCTTAGTTTTTAAAAATTTGTAAAAATTCTCGAAATTTTTAGAAAAGTCTGAAAATTGAATTTTTTGAAAATTTGTAAAAATTGAAATTCTTAGTTTTTAGAAAATTTTCAAATTAGAAGTTCTCAAAATTTCTAGAAACTTCTGAAAATTGAAATTCTTAGTTTTTAAAAATTTATAAATTCTCGAAATTTTTAGAAAAGTCTGAAAATTGAATTTTTTGAAAATTTCTGAAAATTGAAATTATTAGTTTTTAAAAATTTATAAAAATTCTCGAAATTTTTAGAAATTGAAATTATTAAAGTTTTTAGAAAATTTCGAAAATCGATTTTAAAATCATTTTACAAAAATAAATATTTTTAATTTTCACAATATTATTATTGAAATTTTAGAAACCTTTGAAGACTCCGTTGCAGCATTCGGAAAATTGACAAAATGAGGAATTAATAAAAGAAAATAACAAAAATATTTTCATTTTTAGATCCAGAAAAAATTGATTTCGTTGACCTAGTTAAAGCATCACCTTGTTGGATCGATGGTAGACGCCGCAATTTTTACGGATTTCGAAATCATTAAAACTTTCATCACAATTTCGGTATTTTTTTAGGTTTGACGAAATCTCAAAGTACAGTTTCCAATAGGGACATAACTCAGGAAAACTCCGAATACAGTAATTACACCAAGGTCGACGTCAATCGAAAACTGGGCGAAAATTATTATAAACAACACAAAAAAGTAATTTTTAGTTTTGTAAAAATTGCGAAAGTGTAACACAATCATATTCTTAATAAATATTTGACTTTTGTAATGAAAAAGTAATATAATTATCACATTTTCGTCATAAAAGTCAAATATTTATTAAAAAAGTAACACAATCGCTGTATTTTTAATAAATATTTAGCATTTGTGATGGAAATATAATACAATTATCACATTTTCGTCATAAAAGTCAAATATTTATTAAAAAAGTAACACAATCGCTATATTTTTAATAAATGTTTGACTTTTGTGACGGGAATGTAATACAATCGCTATATTTTTCAATAAATGTTTGACTTTTGTGATGAAAATGTAATGTAATCGTCACAATTTTAATAAATATTTAACTTTTGTGACGGAAATGTAACACAATTGTCACATTTTCAATAAATATTTAACTTTTGTGACGAAACTATAACACAATAGTGATGATTTATATCTGTTACTGTGCCAGGAATTACGATTTTTGTGTGTAGTACCTCAAAAACTATTTTAGGTAAACTTTAATTACTGATTTAATATTAAAATGACATGTTTTAAAATTTGTCAAAATATAAGGAAATTCATTAAAATTTTAAATTATAGTTTATTTCACCATAAAGTATTTAATAAATATCAATTTTTAGTGAAAAAAACGAATTTTTATATACAATACCGTACACACAAAAAAGTACCCTAGTTTAACTCATATAAGCACGGACTTATAAGCGAAAAAAGTTGGCCGAGATCCGCCATGCTTATATGCGTAAAATTAGGGTACATTAAAACGATCATAATATATCAGATACATTATATCCAATATATCTGATATATTACATCCAATGTGTCGGATATATTATATCCAATGTACCAGATACATTACATCCAATGTATCAGATACATTATATCCAATGTACCAGATACATTATATCCAATGTACCAGATACATTATATCCAATGTATCAAATATATTATATCCAATGTATCAAATATATTATATCCAATTTATCAGATATATTACATCCAATGTACCAGATATATTATATCTAATGTGTCGATATATTGAATATGATGCGCTGATATTGTACTCAATACATTGGCATATTAAATATAATGTATACATATCACGGTCATTTCGATATGTCGAACACATTGTATAAAATGTATCAATATTAACTTTATATTTTGATGCATTGAATATAATACATTGATATTGCACTTATTATATCAGTACATTGAATACGATATATCAGATACATTGAATACAATACACCGATATCAACTAAATCTATCAATACATTGAATATAACGTATATTATATATCATAACTTTTTTAATATATCTATACATTGAATACAATATATCCGATATCAACTAAATCTATCAATACATTGAATACAAAGCATATCATAGATCAGAGTTGTTTTAATATATCGATACACTGAATACAATATATCCGATATCAACTAAATCTATCAATACATTGAATACAAAGTATATCATACATCAGAGTTGTTTTAATATATCGATACACTGAATACAATGTATATCATACATCAGAACTTTTTTAATATATCTATATACTGAATACACTACACCGATATCAACTAAATCTATCGATACATTGAATACAATGCATATCATACATCAGAACTTTTTTAATATATTTATACATTAAATGCCATATACTTAGTTTTTTGTGTAGTTTATGAAATATTATGTTATAAAAATCGTTCTTCATAGAAAGCAAGAAAAAGGTCAATATTCAAAATGAACATGGCGATGAAGACGAGGGCGAAGGCACTGGACATCACGATACCGCTGTACCCCACCGTCAATCCGTAGAATTCATCTGAAATTTAAGAACTATTAGTTACTGTAGAAGTCAAAAACAATCTTCATTCTTGTCTCAAATTAGATATTCCAAATTATTTTTAAAATTTCGAAATTTTTAATTTTTTGGAATTTTTAATTTTTGATTTTTTGGAAGATTTTAGAAAATTTTTATTTTTTGAAGAATTTTGAAATTTTTTATTTTTGGAATTTCTAATTTTTGATTTTTTGGAAAATTTTAGAAAATTTTTATTTTTTGGAGAATTTTGAAATTTTTAATTTTTGATTTTTTGGAAGATTTTAGAAAATTTTTTATTTTTTGGAGAATTTTGAAGTTTTTTATTTTTGATTTTTTGGAAGATTTTAAAAAATTACATTTGTTCATGATGACAGAGGCTCTTTCGGTGTATTTCGTGAAGAAAAAAGTTATCCCGATTCCGAGGAAGATCATATTGAGGAACGGCCACAAGGCTAGGAATCTCCCCATTCTGTGGCTACCGTAACAGCAGAATGATAATCCTGTGGAAATCAAAGCGATGAGATTACAGGCCAAGGCCGTGATGAAGAGTCCCCTGCAGGCCTGTTCCCATGTCGATCGGACTTGATACCATTCGTTACAGTAATCAGGGGAACCGGCCGGGAAATGACAACTGGATTTTCCCCACAACCCGATGTGTCCGCTTCTGTGGGTTTCCCGGTCCTTGAAATACCACCATCCTAAAAACCAAAATTTAAAAAAATTAATTCTAAAAATTTAAAGAAAAAATAATTCTAAAAATTAAAAAAAAATTAATTCTAAAAATTTAAAAAAAATAAATTCTAAAAATTTAAAAAAAACTAATTTTAAAAATTAAAAAAAATTAATTCTAAAAATTTAAAAAAAACTAATTTTAAAAATTTAAAAATATTAATTCTAAAAATTTAAAAAAATTAATTCTAAAAATTTAAAAAAAACTAATTTTAAAAATTAAAAAAAATAAATTCTAAAAATTTAAAAAAAACTAATTTTAAAAATTAAAAAATATTAATTCTAAAAATTTAAAGAAAAAATAATTTTAAAAATTTTTAAATATTAATTCTAAAAATTAAAAAAATTTAATTCTAAAAATTTAAAGAAAAAATATTAATTCTAAAAATTAAAAAAAAAACTTTCTTTAAAAATTTTTTAAAAAATTTATCTCGACACGAATTTCAAAGTCCGGAAATTTAAAATTTTGGATATCTGTATAGAGAAATTTTTTGGATTTTTAGGGATTTGAATATTTTTCAAGGAATTCTGAAAACATAACCCTTTTAAGATTTCGGAAGTCTATATTGGATTCTGAAAACTTCTATGAAGTTGTTGGAGATTTTAGAAGTCTCTTTCAGAATCTAAGTGTTATAAAATTTTCGAACATTTCAGAAGTCTACATTAGATTCTGAAAACTTTGAAATATTCGAAGATTTCAGAAATTTCTACCTAAATTTGAAAACTTTTTTAAAATTTTCGAACATTTCAAAAAAGTTTTCAGAATCTGAGATTTCTGAAATCTTCGAATATTTCAAAAAAGCTTTCAGAATCTAAGTGTTATAAAATTTTCGAACATTTCAAAAGCCTACATTAGATTCTGAAAACTTTGAAATAATCGAGAATTTCAGAAATTTCTTTCCAAATTTGAAAACTTTTTTAAAATTTTCGAACATTTCAGAAATCTCTATCAGAATCTAAGTTTTATAAAATTTTTAAATCTCTAAAAATTTAAGTTTTAATTTTTAAAATTTTTAGAATGTTTTAAAATTAAAAATTACCTGGAGTAAATAAAGCGAAACAAGTTGCTGCAAAAGCAACCAGCAAAATTAAAATATAAATAAATCTCATAGGTCTTAAAAAACTCATTTTTATAAAAAATCAATACACAATTTTGATTTTTAAGAAACTATGAAAAAAGAATTAACACTTTCTTATCAGAAAAATTCGAATCAAAATTTTTCGTATTAAATAAAGCTGCATTATTGAAGAAGGATTGTCGTCGAAGGCCTCCTTCAGAGGTATCTATCAACTACGATAAGACTTCACGAAACGGGATGAGGGATGAAAGCCGCTTTGAAGGGTCTGAACATCGACATCGGGGGTGGGACAGAGTTGACATCATGCAGTCCATATAGAGATCGTTGGAGATTCTCCTGAAATAGAAAATTCTAAAAAAACCAAAAAATTTAAAAAATCAAAGAAAATTCTAAAAATATTTAACGCTTTTAATGAAAACTTTAAAATTGATATAAAAAAGGATTTCTTGAGCATTTTAGTAAAAATTGATATACGAAAACAACTTTTCAGTGAAAATTGATATATGAAAAAAGATTTCTAATAGTTTTAATAAGTATTGATATATGAAAAAGATTTGTTGAACACTTTAGTAAAAATTGATATATGAAAACAACTTTTCAGTGAAAATTGATATATGAAAAAAAATTTTTAAGTTTTGATAAGTATTGATATATGGAAATTTTTGCTTTTTAAGAAAATTGGCATATGAAAACAAACCTTTTCAACAATTTCTCTCGTGTAGTCAGTCAAAGGCAAATGGGAAAAACGACAAGGATCGGCTCTACAAGACCCTTTGTGGAAGTCGACACAAGGATATTCGCCGTGGAGCATGGGACATCGGTCCTTCTGGTTGCAATATCCATTTTCGTAGAACTTACATAACGTAGGATATCTTCTGGAAGAAGCAGTATCGTGACTGAATTTGCATTCAGATCCTTTGCGACAGAATCCCTCACGGAAAAAATGACACATGACGTCCGCGGACCGCTTGAGTCCTCTGGTTGGCCGTTGGCAAGATTGAAAATTAGCAGTTTCGAAATCGGGTTTAGGATTTAACTCTTGCTTTACAGTACTTCCTTCACATGTTTCTGGAGATTCATTTTTGGAACATTCTTCAAAAATTTCTCCATCTTCGACGCCCAAACCAGCAGCGACAACTTCGATTTTAGGACAGAAAAAAATTGAAACATCATATTCGTCGCAAAATTTCGATAATTTTTCGCAAAGCTTCTTCTCGATTATGCTCATTTTGAAATCCTATAAAAAAATATTCAACGGAAAACAATAAGGATAAATTATATTTTATAATTCTGCCAATGTGCAACTGAACTCGATTTAATTCAACTTAATGCGAATGACGAAACAGAGCGTGTGTAAAACGACCAGTCCGAAATTTGAATGGCCTATCTTCCTTGCTTCTGTCCTTGCCTTGGAAGAAAAACTGTCCTTTATTCCATCATATTTCTTCTTATCATTCCTCCTCTACAGGAAAAACTGTTTTCTTTCCATTTTTTCACAACTGTCCAACTCGCCCTCCCCTTAGAGGAAAAACTGTCTTTTCTTCTCCACCTCAAAAGAAGAACTGTCTTTTTTCTCAACTTCAAAAGGAAAAACTGTTCTTTTTTCTTCATTCCAAAAAGAAAAACTGTCTTTTCCCCTCCTCTCACTCACTCAACAAAAACCACTTTATTTGTACCTAAAAAACTTCCTTCCCCTTAATCATCCCAAACAACTTCCCTACATAATAATTTACTTACAAAACCACAGTAATATAACCATTACACAAGATCACTCCATTCCTTCATCCAAATCAACTTCCGTTTCTTCATTTACAACTTCCGCCAACGTAGCTCCAAGACACAAAATAACATTACCTTCATCTTGTTTCAAATCTTTTCCACATGATTCCATTTCTTTTACTTCACTGATTTCAATATTACTTATATCCGAAATAGCTCTTAATTTCCTAGCAGCAACCGGCATTCCTTCTTTTTGAAGCATTTTCACCGCTTTTCTAAATACACCTTGTTTTCCAATAGGAGATGACAAAAGGAAAAAAACAAGTTCTCTAAATCTACAATCTGGCGCATCTTTATCCTTCAAATTCTCAAATCCAGCATCAAATGCAGCTGCATAAAATTTCGCCAATTCTGTTATTTCATTTCTATTTTGCAATTGAGTAGAATACCGTAATAATAACGTCAATGACTCATTACATCCAAATTTATACAATCTTTCTAGAGTTTTTCCAATCAATTTAACATCCTGAACTTTCCGATCAATAATAACAGATGTAGCAAATTGAATCGCTTCTCTTTTACCAGCAATTCCACTAGAATTAATAAGTTTATTGACCAATTCTTCCGCTGAATCCGCTTTGTAGTAATCATTAATAGACATGTTTAAATTGCTCATTTTAATTGCAAAATTAACAATAACCGACGTCAATTGAGATCTGAAAAAAACATTTACAAAATTCAATATTATTAAAACTTACGAAAAATTAGCAATATCAATATTGAAATATTCTCTAAACTTAGACGGATCTAGATATCTAACAAGAATACATGCAACTTTCAATTTCTGCAAAAATCTCGATGGAGATTCATCCTCATTCGACAATAATTTCCTCGCAACTACCATAGCCCCTTCTTTGTTGTTTAATTTCTTCATAACATACGACAATTTCACAACATCCGCATCCTTATACGGTAATGGAGGAAGCAATACATTTCCAGAAATAAAATTCTCATTAAATCCACCACCAGTAAGAGCTGGTTGAAGATACCCAACATTGTCATCTCCATTAAAGTAACTTTCCACAATTCTTTTCAAAATATCTCCAAATTCGATGCTATTCAGTTCAGCAATGTATTCAGCAAGATTAACTTTCTTTTCTAAAAAATTACTATAAAAATCAAAAAATCCTTCATCTTACTACGAATAGAAGTCAAATTAATATTGTTAACCAAAACTATCAGTTTCGAACCAAATTCAATTCGAAAACAAACAAAAACAAAATTTAAAGTTAAAAAATTCAAATTTAAACAAAATAAATTTCAAAATCAAGCAAAAACTAATTTAAAATTAGAAATTTCTAAAAAATCAGCAATTCTATTTTTAATTTAAAAATAAATTCTACTTCTACTTCAAAAAATAAATTTCATTTTTAATTCAAAAAATAAATTCTATTTCTACTTCAAAAAATAAATTTCATTTTTAATTCAAAAAATAAATTCTATTTCTAATTCAAAAAATTAATTTCATTTTTAATTCAAAAAATAAATTCTATTTCTAATTCAAAAAATTAATTTCATTTTTAATTCAAAAACTCACCAATATCTTCAACATCATTCCAATCTGTATATTTCGAAAAAATTAATTGTATCAATTCTTCTGGTTCTTTCAATAATGATGTATCAATTATTGGAATACCATTTTCATCTAATACTAATTCTGTTTTTAATTTTTTAATTTGTTCTCCAACAATATTAACAAAATCCAATATCTGTTCTCTTTCAATCACAGCAATATCTGCTCTTTTAAGCCATTGTCTTGCACAATTTTTAATAAGTTCAATCGCTTCTATTTTTGACAAACATAACGGCAATTTATTAACATCTGCAAATAAAGTTTGAAGAACTGCTCGTCGTTTCGTAATCATACTCATCAATTCATCTATTAAAGCTATGTCTATATTATTCAATGACGAATTTCCAGATACAATTTGTCTTAATCTATTAGTTATAGACATAGTAATCAAAGAAGTTCTACTCATTCTTCTAGATTCCGACATTGATGTAACCATTTGAAGCCATAATTTAACTTGATTAATCATAATCTCATTACGAATAATCACATCCACAATTTGATCAAAAGTTTTAACATCTACAAATATATGAAATGGAAGTTTCTTATGTGCACCATTTGGCATAACATCATTAACACTAATAGTTCTATTTTCAAGTGCAGCAAAATCATCATCAATATCCATTCCATCCGATTGATAACTATCCGAGTAATCTCTTTGAAGTTTTTTCGATCTATCAAGATACCATTTAACTTCAGCAGTTGTAATATCACCACGTCTATCTATTCCTTTTAAAAATTTCAATACTGTTATATAATCATTAATTTTCTGATCATTTGGATTCCAATCCATCATTTTAAACAATAAAACATCTAATGCTTCATAAGAATACGGACACAAAACATCAATATATCCAAATCCACGATCATACAAAATACCTGGATCCATATTAACACTTCCAAAAGCTTCTTTAGCAATAGACAACATAGTTGCTGCTCTAACAGCATCATTTTCTTTTGTATATTTCTTCAACAAATCAAAACCATATTTCAATAAAATTTCATTAGAATTAATACCATAATTCAAACAATACATAACATACAATTCCGGTTTTCCCAAATGTGTTAAAAAATCTTCATGAACAGATAATTGTGAATCCACATTTTTAACCATAATACCATTACGATGAAAACATCTTGCCCACCATGATGATCTATATGCCATTACAATCATTTCTTTAACATGTTCTCTACCATTAATAATTGCTGCTAATTGTCCCAATTTTGAAATATAATAAACAGCTCTAGAATTTTGTTGTTGTTTCGCCCATATATGAAGATCCATCAATAATGATTTTGTTGATTCATTTGTCAAAATAAACATTGCAGAAACTGTTAATAACAAATCAACTTTATCAGAAACAACTGTTTTTCTACAAAATGAAAACACAGTATCCTGAATACCATTATAAGCAACATCTGATCCAATATCCGCTAAAAACCCCAAATTAAATTTTTCTTCAATTTAAAAACTTACGAATCATATTTATCATACTTCTAGCTTTCAATTCCAAATAAGGACTAGCTCTAAACGTCATAAACACATCACGCCAATCTTGAATAATCGACGATTCATCAAGCAATGACGTAGAAATCGTAAATATCGTATATCCAACTTTCGCCATAACTCTAATACAATCAACCGGATTATACAAAGTAGTATGTTCTCTTGGAATAACTGTTCCAAGTTGATCTGTCATTGAATAAATTTTAATATCTTCTTCAATTTTTTGATTTATTCCATTACCACCATGTTCACCAAAACATTCAACCATATCTTTAAGTAATGAATAATAATCCAATAAATTTGATAATGTTGTCATTTCTTTTTCTAATGATAATTTTGCTGCAATTAAAAACAAATTTTCAATACTCGATTCTAATTTTAATAATTTATCAAGTACATCTCTTGCTGCTTGATCTTGTACATCATCATCTCTACTCCATTCATGAGTAAAATAAAACAAATCACTACAATATATTATTGATTTTTTAATATCATCTTCTGTTAAATTTTCTTCTCTCATTCCCAAAAATAACAAACATTCATAAATCGCGTCTATTCCATTATCAAATGCTGCTGCATATAATCCACAACATTCAGCTCTAGAAAATCCCAATAAAGATCCAAATGAAATAACTTTCATAAATTGCGGTTTAGGTTCTTTTTTTGCAAATTTAGTAACATATTCTTCTAGTGGTTTCTTATCAATATAAAACATATATTTAATCGGAATCAAAACATTATAAACTTCTTGAATTCTACGCAAATTACTAATAATATTGTAAATATAATCATATCCATCATCATCAGACAAATTATTTCTACAAGACATTAAAGCAGCATCACATACAGCTAATCTTGAATCAAATAAAATCCTTTCTGTATGATTTAAATAATCATTAGCATAATCAATTATAGATTTAGCAGCAATACGTTTAATTTTTGTTAATTTCATCATTTCAAAAATTTCATTAAAACCTTCAATATCATTTTCTGCAATAAATCTAGTAGCTGCTTGTCCCATACAAATAGCTACAATTGTATCACCATCATATGACGTATCATGAATAATTTCTAATAATTCACAAACTTTCAAACAATATGACATCATATTTTCCAAACCAGTTCTAGCATTATAAAATAACGTTTTAAACAATCTCAATAAATCAATTGTCGACATTTTTTGATCTAATATATCCAATGTTAAATTCATTGCCAGATAAATATTACCCAATTCTTCTCTTCTACATTCCGTTTTTAATTTATTTCTTAATTCTAATGGAATACATTTCGATTCTGACAATTCTTTCACTGCTTTTCTAACTTCACAACACCACGGAATTGTTGATTTTTGTGTAATTGCAATAATAGCTTGACATCGCAACACAGGACTACTAATCGCATCTGCAATAGCCACACATAAAGAATCCGACGATGAAGCTAAAAACGATCTACTACGATTAACAATTGCTTGAATATATTCCAATAATGTTTCATCTTTCTTCAATCTTGCTTCTTTCATATAAGGTATAACAACTTTTTTAATACCTTGGGGTACTTTTTGAGCAACTTTAAATTGATTCAACAATCTAAAACAAATCGATCTTGAATCATTTTGCTAAAAATTCAAAATTATAAAACATTTTTTAAAAAAAAACATACCACAAAACAATCATAACTCAATGTAAAATTGTATGATTTTTTCAAATGTAACATTTTTTCCAAATTTCTTTTTTTAACATTCAATAATCCCATTGGCGTTTTTTCTTCTGTTGATGCAGCACCTAATAATCCAAGTGTTTTAAATACCATACTTTGTCCATTACATGTTACATTTTCTGTTCTAACAATATCCAATATTCTTTCCATTAATCCACTTACAAGAAGCGAATTTTCTGGAAAATTATCTGGATCTACTTTTTCCATACCTTCTATAAGTTTCATTGTAAAATTAATCAATTCCAAACCTCTTGAATAAATACATTCATCATTTTTAGCTTTCATCAAATATGATGGACCAAAATGACGTTGAATAAATTCCACAACATCTTTTAATAATTTAGGTACAGAAAATACAAATTCACTTATTGATTGCAAAAATTCATCAAACTTATTTTCAATTGTAAAATTTTGTAAAATTGATCCTGAATATCTTTCCCATAATATTTCTGCAGAAGTAATATGTCCCAATGCAAAAGCACATTCAAAAATAGGAACAACTGAATTTTCATCTTTAATTAATTGTTTCCAAATACGTACATCAAAATCATCTCCATCTGTAGCCAAAGCACAAATAGTTCCAAAATCATAACTTCTACTTGTAAGAGTCGCAAGGGTATCAGGATCCGTAATTTTCCTTTCAGAAGCATATGATAGAAATTTCTGAATAGATTGTCGAGATCCAACAGACAATAATGCAAGTACACAAAGATCGCCTACAGCATTATCATCAGAAATAAGATCAAAGTATTTAAAAACTGATTTCATCAATTCTGCAACTTCTTTTTCATCATCTCCACATACAGTGATCATTTCCAAAACTCTAGCATGATGTACTTGTTCAATATTCAAGTCATACATTGCAGCAAAAGTTTCAGCATCGTCAAATCGTCCACAAGCGATAAGTTTCTTAAATCTGACTTCTGGATGCGTTTCGTTAATGAATCTAATGACGACTTCATCGTCACGTCTAGGGGCGAACGGATCAATGAAGATGATTGAGCCGTCTACTTCACTTGAATACGACAAAGCTTGAGCTGCAGGAGAAGCCCGAATACGGTAGTCAACTTTGTTCGTTGGGAAAGTTCGGATTTGTAATTCAGGACCACGTTCAGGACTGTTCACAACCAAAAACATCTTCATTTCATCGAGATCAATGTCGTCCTTGTGATCGAGAAGTTCAAACCAGAGGATTTCATCATCAAAACTGTCATCAAGACGAAGGTCAAATTCTTTGTACCAGACACCAGAAAACAGGTCCATGAAGTGAAGTACACCGGTATCTGCCAGAGCAATGAGATTCGATCCATATAACGCAGCAGAAATGACGGAAAACGGACAATCATATTCTTCGGAAACTTTTCCAAAACTTTCCTCATCAAAACTTAGAGAACTCACGATGCCGGAAGTTGACGGAAGCGAAAGGACTCCAGATGGGAAATACGGCACGACGATCGAAGAAGACAAATTAACATCGCAAATGAGAGTTGCACTGTTTACGAATGCTTCAAATGCACTGCTTAAATCTGCACTGTTGGACAAATCCATGTATCCTGTGAGTTCCAAAACCTGGGCTTGTCCGCCGGGAGCCGTGATTACGAGCAGCAGGGCTTGATTGTCACGTTCGTATTCCATAATTGACGAATTTGGAGAGCATTCATTGAGAACATCCTGGAAAATCTAAAGTAACTTTTAAAAAGCACTTTAACCAACCATTGTTTTGACTTTAGAATCAGGACTGACACGACTGCAGTTGCAAAAAACGACGGAGCCGTTCGCAAGGACGATGACAAGGATTTCTCCTCCAGTGATGTACTTCATACAGCAGACTTCACCTGGAACCAAGGATTGAGGTTGCACAGAGGGGATAGGACGGAATTCAACTTACTTTCGAACTTCAAAGGAGAACCGCACCGGACATCGACCTCGAAGTTCAGCAGATGGACGACAGACCCGATTCCGACGGCCGCATCGTGCTTGTATCCGGTGAAATAGATGGAAGGAACTTCAAAATCCTCCGGTAAACCACTAGGAGCTGAAATCGATATATGAAATTTAAATTTGAAAAAATCAAAAACCTTCAATCGTGGCTCCTGTGCGGACTTCGTACAGCGATTCAGAATTCAGGTTGAACATCCGCGAAGTATCCCCTTCGGATTGGTGGGGCTCGATGTGCGTAAAAAGATCCATCGTTCCTGAAGGCGATTCGGATAAACGGAAAAATAAGTAACCCAAAAATAAAAATCAAAATCGAAATGAGTCGAGCCAGTGCGAGTTGGGACTTTTCAAAAAAACGTTTTGGCGCGCTTATTCAACCGCCTTTCAAAAATGGCGGGCTATCCTTTGATCTTTGTTTTCATAAGAAATTCAAATTTTTATTTAAATTTTTACTTTTATTTTTGTTCCTATTTCAATGTAAACTTTCACTGTTAGTTTAAAACCTGGATTTTTGTTTTTACTTAAGGTTCAAGTTTTATTTTTATTCGACAATTGGATTTTTCGTGCTGAGACATGATTTTTGAAAATTGGACTTTTCGTGCTGAGACATGACTTTTGAAAATTAGACTTTTCATACTGAGACATGACTTTTGAAAATTGGATTTTTCGTTTTAAAACATGATTTTCGAAAAAATTGGACTTTTCGTGCTGAGACATAATTTTTGGAAATTGGACTTTTCGTGTTAAGAAATGATTTTTGAAAATTGGACTTTTCGTGCTGAGACATGACTTTTGAAAATTGGATTTTTCGTTTTAAAATATGATTTTCGAAAAAATTGGACTTTTCGTACTGAGACATAATTTTTGAAAATTAGACTTTTCGTGCTAAGACTTAATTTCCAGAATTCGAAATTTTTGTGCTGTGATGACTTTCGAAAATTGGATTTTTCGTTTTAAGATAACCTCCGAAATTTGGACTTTTCGTTTTAAGACACGACTTGAAGGTCGTTTTCGATTCGAAAAATCCATATTGTCTCGACACGAAAAGTCCAAATCTCAGCTTCCAACTTTGATTTAGAATTCTAATTCTCAACTTCGATAAACCAGTTATTTTCGATGTTAATTAACTTCAAAAATAAGAAAACTTAAATCAAAATTTTCCTATACCGTACAAATCTACCAAAATCACCGCTAAAAATTATTTATTAACTAATTTTACGATTTTATTAAAAAAAAATAAAAATATTAATTTTATTAAAAAAAAATAAAAATATTAATTTTATTTAAAAAAAAAATAAAAATATTAATTTTATTTTAAAAAAAAATAAAAATATTAATTTTATAAAAAAAGTAAAAATATTAATTTTATAAAAAAAAACTTATTTTATTTTAAAAAATCAAAATTCCTAATTTTATTAAAGAACAATAAAATTATTAATTTTCAAAAAAAATCCTATTTTTAAAAATTATTGTTTTTTTTCGAATTTGTTTTGTTTGCCTTTGGCAATATAGGCCTGATGGAAGAATTTCCCGAAGAGATAAACATAACTGATTTCCATGAATAAACAGTAAAAGTAACTAGTAATGGTCAGTTTACAAGGGTGGCGGACGAGGACCAGGTACCCCACGTGGAGCAGGACCCCGTGGGTCACGACGAACTGGCTTATTTGCAAAAAAGTGATAAATCTGGCAATTATCGGAGAAACTTTAATTTTACAAGCAGAAATAAAATAATAAAAATACATAATGGCGTGGACGGAGAAGTTCAACCAGACGATCCAGGTGTTGAAGGCCGTTCCGTCGACGTACGTGAGAACGGCGTAATTCAGCGTCGCCACATGGTGGTACCTTAAATTTTAAATTATTTTTCAATATTTATTTCCACAAAAAAAATATTTGAAAAAACATTTGAAAAATAATTTTTATTCAATTTTTTAAGTAATATATAACTATCAAACCCTCCAGGCACGAACTAATCCATCTGAAGAAAAATATTCAAAATTTTTTCGTCTTACTGTAATTTCAAATTTCAAATTTCAATTTTTTTATTTTTCATTTTTAAATTTCCTATTTTTTTATCTTTAAAATTTTTTTATTTTTTATTTTTAAATTTCTATTTTTTTATTTTTTATTTTTTATTTTTAAATTTCTATTTTTTTATTTTTTATTTTTAAATTTCTACTTTTTTTATTTTTAAATTTCCTATTTTTTAAATTTTTTATTTTTCATTTTTAAATTTTCCATTTTTTTATTTTTTTATTTTTTATTTTTAAATTTTCCATTTTTTTATTATTTGAAATTTCCATGGAAATCCTAAAATGAGCAATTACGAAATTCAATTTTTAGTAATGTAATTTCAAAATAAAAAATAAAAAAAATTAAATCTCGTCACGAAAATCCATGAAAATTATTATTCACAAGATTACGAAATCCTCAATTTTTTCGTTTTTATTTTTGCTTTAAATCGATGAATAACTGCGAAATTTTCCAGGATTAATCCGATCCGGGAGATTATTCAAATTTATTTTTTTCGTTTTTCTGTAATTTTCCACTTTTAAATTTCCTTTTTTAATTTTTGCAATTTTCATAAAAAATTTCTTACCAATGAAGAAACATCAGACGTTTTTTTCTCAGCACGATAAATACAGTATCCCCGAGTTCGGCAACTTTACTGAAGCAAAATAAAAAAGTCCAAAATCCGGCTGTTCCGTGCCAGAAAGGTCCTACGTTACAGTAAGACGCCACGATACCTTCGTTTTTGACGATTTCGAACAACTTTTTTCCCGTGACGATGGATCCGGCAAAACTGAAAACCGCGAGTCCCAGATTCCACAACTGAAGTCCGATTCTGAGTTCGAAGGGCTTCTGATTCTTCATCCAGTGCTGGATCCCGAAGATTAAGATGACGTAAGCTACAGTAATAATAAAAACAAAAATTTGAGAAGATTCTGTGTATTTTTTTGCAGCTTCATAGTCGAAAGGATTCTGGAAGACAATTGAGAAAAAAGAAGACATCTGAAAAAACAAATTAAGGATTACTGTCAGGGGGATCTGGATATAGGATAAATAAGAAATACAACTTTAATAAAACAAAAATATATGAAAAAAACCAATAATAAAAAAATAAAAAATAATTAATGTTTAGTATTCTTCGGACCTACAGTAACCCAGTTAATTGATGTTCAGGGACTTTCGTTCCGGGACCAGGCATAAAGCACAGAAATTAAAACTATTTGATATATCAACAAAGATATGAAAAAATCAATGTTTAGTATTCTCCGGACCTACAGTAACCCAGTTAATTGATGTTCAAGGACTTTCGCTCTGGAACCAGGCATAAAGTACAGAAATTAAAACTATTTGATATATCAACAAAGATATGAAAAAATCAATGTTCAATATTTTTCGGATCTACGGTAACCCAGTTAATTGATGTTCAGGGACTTTCGCTCTAGGACCAGGCATAAAGCACAGAAATTAGAACTATTTGATATATCAACAAAGATATATGAAAACGAAAAAATTAATAATAACAAAAAATTTTAAAAATTTCGCGGCTGATTTTAAATATTTTCTCAACCTACAGTAGACTAGTTAATTGACTTCAGGGATTTTCGCTCCGGGACCAGGCGTTCTAGGTTGGAAGCGTTTTATTTAAAGAAATGCCGATCCAATACTTATCTAACGCATAACTAACCCGACAAAGACGTAATTAAATTTTATCAATAATCGTCGTCGAAAATAAAAGGTTATAGATCTATCGATTTTTTAGGTTAATTTATTCAAAAAAAAATTTATCCCGAAAATCCACATTTTTGAAATTTTTTAAAATTTGATTTTTGAATATCTCGAAATTCAAATTTCCAAATTTTTTTTTTCAACGAAAAATAAAAATTATAAAAAAATATATCACGCCATACCTAAAAAATTATCATAAAAGATTAAAAACTCAAAGAGCTCGAATAAAGTACATAAACTTGATGGGGAAGTATCAACGAGGAAGCTACAGTAATGAAAAAAGAAAGTTTTTGAATCAAATATTTTTGCGCGCGAGACTTTGGCAAACTGTTCCAATGGGGAATTTGTTTCTTTAGTGAGAGTTAGACTTATTATTCACTTTTAAAAAAGATCAGTGCGAGTCACTTTTAGCAGCCATTCATTTCTATTTATCAAACACGAGTTAATTCAGTCATTCCTTTCCTTATAAAAAACCAGCGCGAGTCACTTTTGGCAGCCATTCATTTTTAACAAATCTTC